>JACEIK010000118.1:480841-531484 GCA_018107945.1 Datura stramonium | reverse complement strand
ATCAGATCCGGGAGTCAAAACGGAGAAAACTGAAAATTCGCACTAGGTTACAGAACGACCCGAGAGAAAATTATAAATTTATTTATGAATTTATTATGTTATCTACTACGAACTTATGAATTTCAAGCTACATGCATGATCTACAATTATGTATGAATTTTATAAATCATGAATTATATTTTTTGCCAATCCACGGGCCTCAAGTCATGGCTAGTTACGTATGTTCAAGCATATTTACGATTATCATGATTTAACTAGCCCATGAACTCATGTATGTATTATTATAAGCACTATATATGTTTTGGGAGTAGTATCAAACACCGAGTAGGTTTGGGGCTCACGATTAAGCCCCGAATCTCATGAACTATGTGCCACCATAGGTATGTTGGGACCCTTTCATATTGTCCCTGGCCCAAATGGCCCTTTTCATGTGTGATCACGCCCTTTATGGTTTCTACCCTTGGCAAGGTACGAACACCCTCCCGACTAGGGCTATAAGTCGGGATTCATGTGTGCTCATATGGGGTATGTTGGTTAAAGAATCTCCCATTATTCCTCATGATTTATGCATGTTATGATTATGTATGTTGGCTCAAGTTATGTTAAGTAAACCTCTTCTATTATGATTATGATTAAGTTACGTTACGAATATTTTGAAAACCTTGAGCCATATGATATGATATTATGATTTACGATACGAGCATGACGTCCTACTCTTATAATAATTTATAAATTTCATATATGTTTTAAATGTTCGTTTTACTTACCTTGCATACTCAGTACATTCCATGTACTGACCGCATACTCTCTATGATGTATCGTTTCATGATACTGGTCCCAGTTCTCAGGCTCATCCTCACCCGTAGCTAGTTTCAGCCTTGCTCTCAGCGCACTTGGTGAGTCCTCATGTTTCGAGGGCTACATGTTCGTTCACATTCTATGCATTTCTTTCAGTTTCTGTATATTGGATTAGTTGGGGAGTTGTCCCATCAATCCGTCTTTCATGTTTAGAGGCTTATCAGACTATAAGTTATTTTTTGTCGTATTGTATAAGTCTAATATTGTTTTTCCCTTATGCTATGCCATGATTACGTTCTTTATGTTAAGTCTTCCGCTCATGTGATTGAATTATATGTATGCTCATGGCATGGGTCGACTTAGGATCTCTCGGGGCTCCTTGTCCCGTGTCTACGACCTGGGGGTACATTTGGGTCGTGACAGAAAAAGAGACTAATTTTAATACCAAATTCGGCTAAAAATGATAACTTTAATAGTAATAGAAACTATTATTCAATTACGTAAAACGTGGCCAAAAATATATAATTCCTTGAGGGTTCAGAAGGGAGAAGTGCTTACTTGATGCCTGTGATCATTTAGGAATCAGTTTGGAGTAATTCTGACAGCTTTTGCTTGGCGGGTTACGATTTGCCGGGCAAATTTTAAGAAAATAACTCTGTAGTACTGCTTCCTGTAAGCCTAGAACTCGTTACCCGAAGTTAATTTAAGATTGAACGGCATTTGGTAGTGTAATCAGATTAAGATTGAACGACGTTTGGTAGTGTAATCGGATGAAATTTGATTGTGAATTGTGTAACTCTCTGTCCTTAGCGGAAGTTGTATGTTAATATGATTCAATTTAAACTAAGGGAGGGTATATATACTAGGGCAGTGGTCGCGGGTGTGCGGCGCGCCCCTTATCGTGCTGCCATAGGGGCGCGACTCGACACCCAGCGCGTCGGCCCCCTGGATCCTGTCCGCCTTACAACATACTCATGTTCTCGCCTCCCTAGCCTTCTCCCGGAGGTTTCACATGCTAAAGTTCTTAATGTACAAATGCATACGGCGATCGTACTACGCAGATTTATGGGTTGTATGTACTACGAAGATTTATAGAGTGTAACAAAAAAATTACTTGTTATAATGATTTTATCATTTGGCATGACTGGATGGTCATCCCGGTTTTAATATGATGCGCAGAATTATTGATTCACATGGGCACCCTTTGAAGAACCAAAAGATTCTTCAATCAAAGAAATTCTCTTGTGCTGCTTATTTTAAAAGAAAACTGATTATTAAACCATCAGCAACTAAGGTTGGGGCTCAATCCCCTATATTTCTGGAACGTATACAGGGTAATATATGTGGGTCAATTCACTCTCAATGTGGACCATTTAAATATTATATGGTCTTGATAGATGCATATACAAGATGGTCACATGTGTGCTTATTATCAACTCGCAACATGGCTTTTGTGAGATTGTTGGCTCAAATAATAAGGTTAAAAGCACAATTTTCAGATTATGCAATAAAGATAATACGTCTTGATAATGCTGGTGAATTCACATCTCAGGCCTTTAATGATTATTGTATGTCCACTGGAATAACCGTTGAACATTCGGTTGCTCATGTTCATACTCAAAATGGTCTAGCAGAATCATTGATTAAACGCCAACAATTGATAGCTATACCATTGCTAATGAGGATAAAACTACCTGTTTCAATATGGGGGCATGTCATTTTGCATGCAACAGCACTTGTACGTATAAGCCTACCAGTTATCATGAATTCTCCCCATTGCAGTTGGCTTTTGGCCAGGAGCCAAATATTTCTCATCTTAGAATTTTTGGATGTGCGGTGTATATTCCAATTGCTCCACCACAATGCACAAAGATGGATCCCCAAAGATTGTTGGGGATATATGTTGTGTATGAATCTCCTTCAATTATAAAATATTTGAAACCGATGACTGGAGATTTATTTACGAAAAGCTTTGCTGATTGTCAGTATGATGAATCAACATACCCAACATTAGGGGAGAAAATAAGCAATTGAAAAAGGAGATATATTGGAATGCATTATCACTATCTTGTTGGGGATATATGTTGTGTAATAATCTCCTTCAATTATAAAATATTTAGAACTTATGACTGAAGATTTATTTATTTAAAAGCTTTTGCCGATTGTCAGTATGATGAATCAACATACCCAACATTAGGGGAGAAAATAAGCAATTGAAAAAGGAGATATATTGGAATGCATTATCAATATCTCACTTAGATCCTTGAACAAATCAATGTGAACAAGAGGTTCAAAAGATGATTTATTTGCAAAATGTTGCAAATCAACTGCCAGATGCATTTACTAACCTTCCAAAGGTTACTAAATCTTACATTCCGGCTACAAATGTTCTAGTTCGAGTTGATGTCCTGATAGGACAAATTATTCATACAAATGAATCTAAACCACGTCTGAAACGTGGTAGGCCAATTGGCTCCAAGGATAAAAATTTTCGAAAAAGAAAAGAAATAAATGATTAAAATGATCATAATATAGAGGCAATTTCTCAAGAAGAGCCTCGAGACATAACAAATGATAATACCAATGAAGAGGTCCAAATACCAAAAAATAATGAGAATGAAGAAATCTCAATAAGTTTCGTCTCCACGAGAATAAGGTGAAACCGAAATAATATTGTGGTTGATAATATTTTTGGTTATAATGTTATTGTTCAAATAATGCAACAAGATGAGGATTTTGAACCAAAATCTGTCAATGAATGTAGACAGAGAAATGATTGGCCAAATTGGAAGGACATAATTCAAGTGGAATTGACTTCACTTGAAAAACGTAAAGTTTTTGGACCAATAGTCCGAACGCCAGAAGGTGTTAAGCCAGTGAGGTATAAAAAATTTTGTGTGAAAACTAAATGAAAAAGGTGAAGTCGTAAGATATAAGGCACGACTTGTGGCACAAGGATTTTCGTAAAAGTCTAGCATTGATTATATGGAGACATATTCTCTTGTGGTGGATGCAATTACCTTCAGGTATCTAATAAATCTGGCAGTTCATGAAAAACTTGAAATGCGGCTAATGGATGTTGTCACAGCCTATTTATATAGCTCATCGGAACACGACATTTTTATGAAAATTCCTGAAGCATACAAAAGTTCACAAGAATCTTATTCAATAAAGCTTCAAAAATTCTTATACGGATTGAAACAATCAGGACGGATGTGGTACAGTCATCTTAGCAAAGATTTGCTGAAGGAAGGTTACAAAAATGACCCTATTTGTCCTTGTGTTTTTATAAGAAGGTTTGAATCTGAGTTTGTTGTAATAACTGTGTATGTTGATGACTTGAACATGGGCACTCCTAAAGAGCTTCCAAAAGTTGTTGAGTGTTTTGAAAGATCTTGGTAAGAAATTTTTTTGTCTTGGCCTACAAATTGAGCATTTAACAAATGGAGCATTTATCCATCAATCAACATACACTGAAAGGGTCTTAAAGCGATTTTATATGAATAAATCACATCCATTGAGTACCCTGATGGTTGTGATATCGCTAGACATAAATAAAGATCCATTTTGACCTCGAGAAAATGATGAAAAGTTTCTTGGTGATGAAACTTTATATCTAAGTGCAATTGGGGCACTAATGGATCTAGCCAATTATACCCCACCAGATATTTGTTTTGCAGTAAGTTTATTGGCAAGATTCAGCTCCTCTCCAACAAGAAGATATTGGAATGGTGTTAAACATATATTCAAATATCTTCGAGGAACTATTGACATGGGATTATTTTATTTTAATGAATCAAAGTCAGAAATGATTGGTTGTGCAAATGCAGGATATCTGTCTGATCCACATAAAGCTCGATCTCAGACGGGCTATTTATTTACATATGGAGGCACAACTATATCTTGGTGTTCAATGAAGCAAACAATAGCTGTCACTTCTTCAAATCATGTAGAAATAATAGTCATTCATGAAGCAAGTGGGGAGTGTGTTTGGTTGAGGTCAATGACTCAACATATTCAGGAAATGTGTGATTTTTCTTTGAAAAAGAATATTTCAACTACATTGTATGAATATAATGTTGCATGTATAGCTCAATTAAAGGGAAGATATATTAAAAGAGACAGAACAAAACACATTTCACCAAAATTCCTCTTTACTCATGATCTTGAGAAGAAAGGTGAAATAGATGTTCAACAAATTCGCTCGGTTGATAATTTGGCGGATTTGTTCACTAAAGCATTACCAACCTCTTACCAACCTCAACATTTGAAAAACTTGTATACAAGATTGGAATGCGTTGTCTCCTAGATATTATATGAGTTTTACATCGTGGGGAGTAGTATGCGCTGCACTCTTTTTCCCTTGGCCTAGGTTTTGTCCCAATGGATTTTCTCGGCAAGATTTTTAACGAGGCAACAAATAATACATACTACAAGATATGTGTTTTTTTCCTTCACTAGGATTTTTTTCCACAAGGTTTTTTCCTAGTAAGGATTTAACGAGGCACATTATGTATGGACATCCAAGGGGAGTGTTATGAATACAATGAATTGTGGTTGTCCATTTGACAGAATCCATTAAATTTGTGGATGTTTCATACAATGAAGTCTTCAACATACATGTATCATATTAATGCATTATTTCGTGAAAGTGACATGTACCATATTATTTATGGGTTCAATTGAACCCATAACTTTTAAAGTGGAGTATAGATTTATGTGTAAAATTTATCAAAATTATAATAAATAATAGACATGAACCTATAATTTTAAATATAATGGGTTCAATCCTAAAATCTTAAAAGTTTGAACCCATAGACTTTAAATTCGAATCCGCCCGCATTATTTAATATTTGTAACATTTGGGTGACTTCTCATCTTATAAATTGAGATGTTCTTCACCTTTGAAGAACACACTTGAAAGAAAGAAAACTTTACTTCTTATTTTACATCTCTTGTCTAATATATCTAGTTTATTATTCTACGTTACTCATATTTTACAACACAACAACTATTAAATCAATTAATTCTTTACTTATGTTTTTCCTATCTTTCCTTGCCAGTTTTTAGTTAGGGTTTCATTTCCGCATTTCATTGTACATGTCCACTCTATGTTGCAACGCGTTACCCTGTCAACAAGTGTCAAACCACAAACAATACTTCAAAGCTAGAAATAGTTTCTAGTTATTTATTATTAATTTTTTTTTAAGTTTTATGATTATTTAATAAGAGATTTTTATTTATACATAAATAAATTTGAAAAGTCATTTTTTTCTATTCAAATTATAAAAACATAAGAGATCTCATTTCTTCTTAACTACACCTTCAGACAATCTTCATTTCGAGTCAGCGTATTTATGATCAAAGTCATTTTTAGGTCAAACTTGTCAAGTTCGCTTTAGGGATATGCAATTAACGGTTAAACTAATCACCAGAATCAATAATTGGGTTATTGAATTAATGATTCAGGTTATTAGTTTAACTATTTTATTATCAATTTACTATTTCAAATTATTGAATTATTGGTTCGATTATCGGGCTGACCACTTTTGTAGCGGTAGAATTGATAACCCGATAATAATTTATTAATCACACTTCAACCTTCAATATATAATGTATTCTAGCGAGAATATGAATTGGGCATCGATGACAAGTGAAGGGGATGCTATTCAAATCTAAATTAAAATTGATTGTTTTAGATGGGCTAGTTCTAAGAAGTGCTTTTTCTTTGATCCATTTTTCTATCTAAACATACTTTATGACTCCATTTTCGTGAGAGATATTCACGGTTAACCCGATACCAAATCGATAATGATCAATGATTAACCAATATCTTAACAGTTCTTCAACAATTTAGAATATCTATAACTGGGATAACCGATAACTTTCAAAATTGACCGATATACAACCCTAATCCGATCATACAAACGAGCGCACATAATTTGTAGGATACACATAATATCTTATTATGTTGTCCCTAAATCCAACAAAGAAGCTCAATTTTCATAAATTCAGATAGGAGGGATATGTTGAGTGTTCAGTGGAATGAAGTATTTAAAACATACATCAATTGTTTGGTCATAATAGAAGAAATATACATCAAACAATATCAGATAAAAATATATGATATGCGATTGTGTGACATTTATGAATTTTAAACATAGAGAATAATTAATTATCTTTTTACTAATTTATTTCGAAAAAACATTTAAATTTTATGAAGATCCTATTATTTTTAAAATAATTTTTAAATTGATATTATTATATTTTTTTTGAACCAGCCTAATTTTTAAAAGAAATGTTAATCACGCACCAATTTTAATTTGACACATATTAACTTAATTTAAAATATTCTTTTCGTTTTCGATGTTTTTTTATTTTTCTTGTTTTTTTGACTTCTTTCTTTCTTTCTTTATGACTTTTATACTACTTTTTTTATTCCACATCTCACCCTTACTCCTCCACGCTCTTCTTCTTCTTTAGCTAACCCCTTTCCCCAAATTTTCTTTTCAATTCTTTTCTCCTCCTTTTAAAGTGTCTAATCTCCTCCCTTCCATTAGTCACGGCCAATATGGGGCTGTTTGATTGAGAAGCGTTATTTCAGGATAACTAATTTCGCATTGATAATCCGAAATTGCTATCTCACCCTCAATGAGGAATAATTGAAAAATAAATAGTCCTGCACTAATTTTTGGATGAATTTATCACACGTTTGCTTGGGATAAAATCTCGAAATAACTTATCCTACATTGAGGATGGGATAAAACAACACTAAAATCCCGAGATAAGTTATTTCGAGATTTTATCACACTTGAATAAAAACCAATTCAAAAAATTAATCCCCCAATTATTTATTCCTTATTCCTCATTGAGGGTGAGATAATAATCTCGGATTATCCCAACCCGAGATTAGTTATTACGAGATAACTTATGTCCCAACCAAATGACCCTTATGAGTGTTTTTAAAACTTTTTTTCATACTACTTTTTAACCACAGTTATTGATAAATATTAAATGATGCCCTAATTTATCTTGAAATCTAATGGGTTTTACAAAATTGTTCGAAATGTAAGAAATTTTTCAGAGAAGATTTGGAGTTGAAAGAACAATGCGGTAATAGCAGGTGAGTGGAGTTGTGACAAAAATGATGGCACTGAAAGTGGGAGTGGGGTGGATGTGGAGAAATAGTGGCATTGGCAATAAATTTAAGAAGAAGAAAGAAGAAAGAAAAGAAAAAATAAAAAATTTCAACTTTTAAATAATCACATCATTATTTCCTTTTTTAATTTTTTAAACTTATAAAATAAATTTTTTTGATTTCTCACGCTCTTAAGTGAGAATGCATAAGCTCTCTATGCCAGGTGATCGAAAAGTTATATAATAAGACCCTGCCAACGTTCAAGTGTCTCCTTGAAATAAAGATCTTACTTCATGAAGGTAATTACGTATTTTCTAATTATACATAATGCTATTACAATTACGTGACGCATCAATTAATTAAATCATCTATGGACATTCAAACGATATTTAATTATTTTTGAGGAATATTTTTAAATTATACAACTCAATATAAAATCAATTTAATCACATATATAATCATATTTTCAATTTATATAATATTATATAACTTTATACAATACTAATAGACAACATTATATCTAGGGAAAATATTATCATAAATATCAACAATATATATAAATTTATAATAGTGTATAAAATGTGTTTATATATAAATATGGGCTAAACTAATAATAAATTCAAAAATCCGAGCTAAAATGTGTAAATATTTCTCCTAATGAACATAAAATGTAATTGGTAGGATAATATAACTAACTGTCAGGACAGATGTAGGCTCATTCAGAGACAACACGATCCATCAGTATGACAAAATGTTGGTTTTTCATAAAGTGAATGTCATCTCCATCGATATTTGACATTATTATAGATATTTTGTCACACATCTTGGAAAGTAACGATATTTGCTCGTTCACTTTAAAAAGAGACATAGATGAATCTGCTCAGACATAAAAAACGCTATTTGCTTAATACCTTAAAATGAATTCTTATTTCATGCTTGCGTAAATCACCGAGTTACTGAAGTTCACTTGGAGCCTGAGCAAATTTATTTGTTATCTAAAATAATAAAATAATGTATTAAAATTAAATTAAAATTTTAAATATCTTCTTATTATTCTTTTTGATGATTATTTATCTATCTTAAAAGGACTATGTGTCGTCACCTCGCTAAAAGAATGATACTTTTTAAATTAAAATATCGTGTTAATAATCACGTTATATTGTTAAGTTAAAGTTGCATCTCATTCACTTTATTTCATTTTATTACTCAAAATAACAATATAATATACTTTATTTTCAATATAGCAATTATTATATCTATTGACTTAAATTTTAAAAAAAATTGAAAAACTTGAAAATATGAAAATTTATAATCTAAACGCCGATTCACTCGAAGGATGAGGTTGTGGTAGAGGTCAGGATTTTTATGAGAGTTTCAAAAAAATCCAAACACCGGTTGAAATTCTGAGGAAAAGAAAAAAGAAAATTGCTTGATCCATTTATTTTGAGTTAACGATAAAAAATATATTTGAAATATCATATATTCACTTTTTCTATATGAATTATCGTCAAGTATTTATTAAAATATACTGCTTAGGATGGTTGTTACATATTGTTTCACAACGATCGGATCGTATTGTATCATACTATATTGTTTTAAGGGAAAATGGTCAAATCTCTATTCTTTCATTTTAGTTTAATAGCTAATTTTACCTCCGTTATATTATGAGTCTGATATTTCGCCATCATCAAAATATTCACTTCTGCCCTTCATTTATCTAAACACTAAAATCATAAATAAAATTACCCGTTTTAAAAATAAAACCCTCATTATAACTCACCCGGCCCCGATTCAACTTAACCAAATAAGGATTTGCAGCAGAAATACAAACACTCGACTCTTTTAACAACGGAGAGTCAAGTGGAGGATTACTCAACCAATCACAGTATAATTTCTCAATTTTTGATCATTCCAAACATTCCTGTAATTAAGCAGATATTAATCTTTACACAACCAGTGACATGCTGTGTTAATGAAAAGTTAAAACTTTATCAAAGAAGGAGCAAATAATAACAGATGCTACCAACCAAATCAATACCCATTGATCAAAAGCACCAGATTTCAACTTCAGATGAGCAAATCTTGAGCTAAAGTGAAAAGGGTCATCTCATTTCTGTTCAATATAAAATGGGTGTTTGATATCATGATGCAAATGAATAGGAGGACAAAGAACAAGAAGCCAATAATTGACACTTCACGTGGCCTCAAAAACCCTCTTTAAAAGGCAAATGCTGAAATGAGGAAATTTTTCTTTAACGACTTCAAATCAAAGAAACGGGTTTATGGGGTTAAGCTGGGTTGGGGCGGCAGATTATACCGTGGATTTTTTAAAAAACGAGTAATTTATTATAATTTGGGGATTTTCATTAAATGAGGGGCAAAAGTATAGTTTGACGACACGTATAAATATAGTCTCATAAGATGTTAAGAATAAAATTATCTAATAAACTAAAGAAAGAGATTACTTTGACCACTTTTACTATTTTAATGAATACAATATTTGAATAGATTATATCATATTACGTCGTTACAATATGTCACATATCAACAACTGAAAAGATAAACCTACAAAAAAGTAAGATAAGGGGGTAGAACTACTATAAAAAAAAGGAATAAAAAGTAAAATAAAATATTAAAAAAAGCAAAATAAAATAAAGTAATGAAATTATCGCATTAAATCAATCATTACATAAAAATAAAAATTAATAATGATAAAATTTAATAATACAAACACAATAAAATTTATATAACACTAAAAATAATATTTTAAACTTGCAACATAATATAATACGATAGATAACAAGTTAACAACTATCCAGACAAGCTAACTATACGTTATTTCTTTTGTTCTTTAGTAAATATTAATGGCAATTTTAAAAATCCACCCAAATCAATAATTTAAATATAAAATTCAAAAAATAAAATACTTTTTAAATGTATTTTTCTCACAATATTACTCTTTTTCTTTTGCTGTGGGGTGGAGGCGGAGCTAAAACCCAAAGGAAAGAATTAAACCTTTATTAACCAAACCGTGCTGAAAAATGGTCTTATAATAAATTTAGCAGTAAGCGTCGGCGGCGGGCAGCAAAGACAATGGGAAGGGGGAGTGACGCAGCAGCGGCGGTGGAAGGCGGCCACTTTCTTCGCCGTTCAACGGAGAGCTAGCCGCCGTATTGAGTCCTATAAGAACGATTGTCTCACCGTTGAAGAACTCGTCGACTGCCTCCGTAAATCTTATTCTGATGACTATTCACGCCTAAAGCTGCAGCCGTTCACCAGACAGGTCCAAAATGTTCTCCAATTCCGGAACCCAAATCCCAGACCTACTGAAGAAGAAACCCTCCCAAAAGAAACCAAAAGAGACAGCAGCGGAGCAGTTTGCAGGGCTCCTTGAGGCCAAACACATAACGAATCGCCAAAGTAAGCAGGACGGTGATGGAGAGTCGTCGACTACAGCACCTCCTGAAAGCGAGGACTCTTACTCTTCTTCTGAGGAAACGGAGCCTTCGTCGTCTTCCGATGCTATTTACGGAGAGAAGTTGGAAGAAAAGCCCGATTTAATGAAATCTATGCTTCGACATACCTACAATCAACAGGCGAATAATACTCCCATGTCAAAAAAGATTGAATACGAGGTGGTTCATGACAATAATGATGAAAAAAGGAAGAAGATTGATATGTCTAAAGGAGGACAACGAAGAAGCGGAGCCGCTAGGGATCCAGGAGAGAAATGTCCGAGAGGGGAAAAAGGTTTGGGGATAGTGATGGGAATGTTGACGGGCCAAGGTTTAAGGATTTAGGAGGAATGATGGAGTGTATGGAGGAATTGAAGATGGAGGTTATTGTTCCATTGTACCATCCTCAGCTGACTAAGCATTCTTGGAGTTAGGCCCGTCAGGATACTCTTCCACGGCCCACCTGGCTGTGGCAAAACAAAGCTAGCTCATGCTATTGCCAATGAGACTGGAGTTCCATTCTACAAACTTTCTGCTACTGAGTTGGTCTCTGGAGTTTCAGGTGAAACTGGATCTTTTTGATCTTTTTGACTCATTCAAGCCTAAATTCTATTTGCAAGCATAAATTATCAAGGAATTTGTCTCTGAATTACAGGTGAAGTTAACTGTTTGATTACGTTCACGTTAATACTTTCTATTAGCAGGCATTTTGTAGAATAGAGTACTAATAAATATTTGAAGTAAGCTCTTAGAAAATGAATATGCTCTGAATGTCCACAGTGGAGTATATTCTTGGGAATCCGTAAGCCTGCTATTTTAGCAGCAATTATGGTGCATCATTCAGTATATGACAGTTCTGAATGTTCTGAGAAGGTGAGTGTGCTTTTTCTTATTGCCGTCAATTTACAGGCATTTAATTGGGTAGTTCTCCATTTCAGTGCATCAGAAGAGAACATAAGGGAGCTGTTCTCAAAGCATAACTGACGGCACCTTCCATTGTGTTTATTGATGAGATTGATGCAATTGCTTCCAAAAGAGAGAATTTACAGAGAGAAATGGAGCGACGTATTGTAACACAGCTGATGACGTGCATGGATGAATCACATAGACTTGTAAAACCTGATGATGCAGAGAGAACTGCTCTACCTACTGATAAAAGAAATAGTGCAGCAAAATTAGACAGACCTAATGTTGAACCTGGCTATGTTCTAGCAATTGGGGCCACAACAGACCTGATGCTATTGACCCAGCATTGAGGAGGCCTGGACGATTTGACCGTGAAATGCTTCTGGGTATTCGATGAAATGCAAGGGTGCAAATTTTGTCTGTGCTACACGTAATCTAAGAGTTGGGGGCATTTGATCTCATGAAGATAGCTAGCTCAACCCCAGGATTTGTTGGAGCAGACTTGGCTGCTCTAACTAACAAGGCAGGTAACTTGGCAATGAAGAGGATAATAGATGTGAGGAAGGCTGAGCTTTCTCAAGAGAATTGACAGATGGTGAAGATGCCGAAGATTGCGGAGAAAGCCATGGGCACCTGAAGAGATGGAAAAGCTAAGCATTAATATGGCTGATTTTGAGGTACGATGCAGAGAATTTTGATTTACCTTATGAGAAATATTCTTAGGTTGTGACTTGTGACCCTAATCGCTGTATGTAGTTGGCATTTGATATTTTATATCCTGTCATTTGATGTTTTATATCCTGTCGCTAAAACTACAGATAATCCATGGCTTCTCATTTACATGCATTCCACAAATCACCTTTTATGCTGACTCAAAATTGTAGTGGTTGGATTTGAGTTTCACAGTTTAATATCTATAATAAATTGTTTTACCTGTGTTTTTAGTTCTTAGGTCTGTTTGGAGTTTGTAATTGGAATTGGTGTAATTACTACCCTAGTAATTACACAGTCTAGTAATTACACAATATAGTAATTACGATGACCTGTTTATTTGCCAGCGATGTACATAAAAGGCATGTTTAGTTTCCATGTAATCACGCAGTTAGGATTAAATTTTTAAAATAAAAGTTAATTATTAAAATTAATATTTAAAAAACTAAAAAAATAAAAAAAAACACTATAAATTAAAATTTTCAAAAATTAAAAATATTAAAAAAATCAAAAAAGATAAAAAAATTAAAAAAATTAAAAAAATTAAAAAAATTAAAAAAATTAATAATATTTTAATTAATTATAAACTAAAATTCATATTTTTTAATAACATCATGGAATGCATGTTTGAAAAGATATTAATATTATAAACCTAATACCATAAAGTTATTCAAATATTTGGCAAAAAAATCTATCAATTCTAATTAAAAAATAAATGACATGGAATGTGAAATTCTACGCAATTCAAAACTAGAATAATAATATATTTTTTAAATCTAAATTAAATAACTAATTAAAAATATATTATAAAAAAAAAAAAACCCCAAAAACAAAAAACAAACAATATAAAAAATATAAAAAAACTAAAAAAAATAAAAAAAATAAAAAAAATAAAAATATTTTTAAAAATTAGAATTTTAAAATTAATTAATGTTTTTAATAGTTTAATAAATTTATAATTTGGTTTTATTTTTTTATTTTAGAAATTATTAAAAAAGTAACCTTCTAATTACCTGCAATTCTCACATCTTAGGAATTGGAGATGTAATACACCTTCCACACCCAAAGTTGACCTGTAATTACCGTCAAACAAACATGCCAAACTGTGTAATTACACCCAATTACATTCAAATTCAATTACCAGATGGCTTTCCAACGTGTTTTAATGTGTATAAGCTTCACATGGTATTTTTGAAGGATGATGCACAATTCCTTTAGACTGAGAAATTCAAGATCAAGTTTGGCAGTCTAAAAAGGAGGTCACATCATCCTTTAGGAGCATTATCATATGAAACTTACATGTGTTAAGAGAATTAAACAATACGTATATGGATAAGACAATCAAGGATATACCTAGCGGTCATGACAAATTCCTACAAAGACACTAAAAAGTTAGTTGATTTCTTTCCATTTTTCTAAGTCCCTGGTGTATGGAGTTACCCTGGAACTTTTCTTGTGGAAGTAGCAGGTAACCAGTGAACTAATTCAGGTGCATGAAGTTGGCTAGAACACCACCTTTATTGAAAACAGGATTAGGTTTTGCATGTTTAATATATATATATTTTTTTTAGTGATCTAGTATCTGATACTCTCTTTCTGGGTATGTGATTATCTTCTATGTAAAAATCTGAAACAAGCTGTTTCATATAGCCTGCTAATAATCATTTGATAATATGCAGGAAGCAGCTAAATTGGTTCAACCCTCATCTAGAAGAGAAGGTTTCTCCGCTATCCCAAATGTAAAGTGGGAAGATGTTGGAGGCCTTGATTCATTAAGACATGACTTTGACCGTTACATTGTCAGGCGTATAAAGAATCCTAAAGATTACACGGTCAGTAATTCTCTTAATTATATTCAGATATACCGCACAGTCAGTCAGCTGATTGGCTTGATAATTTTCATTTAAGACCTTATGTTATGCTTTTTCTTTTCACTTTATCTCATTTTGGGTGCTTTTATTTATTTATTTTGTCCATCTTTCTTTGCCAAGTTTAAGCTGCTGAAGTTGTTTTATTTATTTTTTGATGAAGTAAAAGATTTCATTGAAAAGCATCAAGGTGATGCTAAAGGCAAAAAATGTACGGAGAAAGCGAGTTAGTTCCCTTACATGAGAGTACTAAGCTAGGATCAAAGAGCTAACAAAATCCCAAAACTGTCACTATTAATAGGACATAAGAAGTTCCAACTGAACAGATTGATTAGGCATCTAGCTTTTAGAGCATGGCTTGGAGTTGAGATCCCATCCTACACATCTGGGCGATTTCTTTCATTCTAGGTGCACCAAAAAATTACTGCTGGAATTATTCTCCAGATCTTCTTTGATGGTTTTTATCAACTTTCCAAAAAATCCAACTAGAGTAGGCTGTCGTGATGTTTGAGGAAAGACCCAATGTAGGAGAAACATAGCAAGAGCAGTTCTAGATATCTGCTACAGAAGGGCATTAAAAAAGGTGGTTGACATTTTCAGATGACTGGATGGCACAAATGGCATCTACTAACCGAGCTATTTTCTTTACAAAGGGTATCATGAGTTAGCACAACACCATTAAGAGCAAGCCATGTGGAGCATGTTACTTTAGGTGGAGTCCACTTTCCGAACATGCTTATGTAGACAGTTGTCCAACAACCCATTCTGAGACTCTTGAGGCAGTATTTGTTTTTGACTGTGTATTTCCCCTCCTTGGAACTGCCCATACCATTCTGTCTGCATGTAGCCCTTCACTTTTGTATTCTGTTAGGGTTAGAGTGTGTGGAGGATCATTAATTTCCCAGTCATGAAGATTTTTTCTGAATAGAGGGCAAAATATATTGTTGTCTCTGTATTGGCTGACAAGGAGTCCCGATTGCTGGCAATTAGATATATTCCAAGGCATGAGGCTTGAAGAGTTTTGTTGCCCAATCATCATCCTTCAAGAATTTGACCTGGGACCCATTTCCAATTTTGAAAGATACTAGCTGAAAGAACTACCCTGATAGCTACTGGATGTGTTTAAACTGGATGTTTATTCCATTGCTGAGGATCTTTTTTTTTTGGAGAAGGTACCATTTGTATATATTAATCACAAAACAGTACATTGGTTGTACTGAAACCTTATGTACAAATTTTGATCAAAAGAAAGCCCCTCAATCTAACCTTTTAACAGGAACCTAAAGTATTTAAAATAGATATGGTGTCTTGAGGGTAAATTTGATTGCACCAAAAACAGAAGAGAGTAATACAGTTGAGCTTGATATTTTGCACTGTATTATTGATGTTTTCAAAACATCTAGCATTCCTCTCTCTCCAAATTGTCCACCAAATGCATGCAGGAACCATCCTCTATCTGCCTCTATCAATTGCTCCAGCTCCAGCTCCTTCCCAACTGAATAGAGCTTTAGTAATCTTTCTAGGCATTGTCCTAGCTAAGCCTCCGAGATTAATGAAGATCTTCCATAGCTGATCAGTTATTCTGCAGTGTAGGAATAGTGTCCCACTGCTCTGTACTTCTTTTTCACATAAAAAGCATCTTGAGCAACAGGGATCCACTTCCTCTTGATTAGGCTTTTTGGTGTAAGCACAACTTCCTTGCCAGTAACCATGTGAAGCTTGCAACCTGAAAGGTATCTAGTCTTCCAAATGTGCTTCCAAGGCCAATTGATGCCCTGAGACTGGGTTTGGTTCAGCATTTTATAGGCAGTATTGACATTAAATCTTCCACTGTTATGTCCCTCCCATTTCAGCATGTCCTGCCCCTCCTGTAATCCTGCAAAATTTCCAGCTGCTGGAAAAGCCGTTATTCTACTCATTTCCCAGTCATTCAAATCTCTTTTCCTCAATATCAGATACCTGGCCTTCAGGTGACCACACTTCAGCTATGGATCTTGTTGGTGCTGTGCTAGGGAAATATATCAGCAAACCTGTCCTTCAAAGCTCAATACTCCAGTCAGTCATTCCAAAAAGATGTCCTACCACCAATTAGAACTTTTATGACAACTTGATTCCTAAGAACAGGCCATAGAAACTTGATAGATCTCCAAAGGGCAACACCATAAGTTGAATTGACGGGTTTTGTCATCCAACTATCTTCTGCCTCATATTTAGCTTTGATCACCTTGCTCCATAAACTCTCAGGATCTTGAGTACCTCCATAGCCATTTCATTTTAAGTGCTTTGCTGTGATACTTCATATTCCTGATTCCCAGACCACCTTGATCCTTGTTGAGAATTACCTCTTTCCATTTAACCAGATGGTACACCTTCTTTTCCTTATTGCCTTGCCACAGGAACTTCCTTCCTATGCTATCCATTCTTTCAGTAACTTTTACAGGGATAGCGAAAACAGACATCATATATGTTGGCATAGAGTCTAGTACAAAATTTATCAGAGTGAGCCTTCCTCCTGTATATTTACTGACATTTCCATCTGACAACTTTTTCTCATATTTTTCCAGTACCTTATTCTAGATTCCTATAGATTTTGATTTTACCCAGTGGCATTCCTAGATATGAAGTAGGTAGGGTCCCACTTTCCCCCCAGGATTATAGCCAAATCTTCCATGTTAACCACCTCGTTGACTGGGAAAATATGGCTCTTTTTCCAGTTGATATGTAGTCCAGAAACGCCTTCAAAGAGGACCAGAATAATTCTCAGAATCTTCAGTTGCTCCACCTCTGCATCATAGAAGATCAGTGTGTCATCAGCATACTGGAGATGTAGTCCAGAAACGCCTTCAAAGAGGACCTGTACTCAGAATCTTCAGTTGCTCCACCTCTGCATCATTAGAAGATCGGGTGTTATCAGCATGCTGGAGATGTGTGATCTCCTGACTGTTCTGTCCATTCATTGCAACCTCAAAACCCTTGATCCATCCCTTTATTCTAGCATTTTTGGCCATGTTGTTAAAACCTTCCATGACAATTATAAAGAGGAAAGGAGACAAAGGATCCTCCTGCCTGAGACCTCTTTGAGTTCTGAAGAAACCTTCTGGTGAACCATTGATGACACTGAGAATTTGACAGTAGTTATACAGAACTTCATCCACTTAATCCATTTATCACCAAACCCCATTTGCTTCAGCATGCTTGGGAGAAATTCCAACCACATGGTCTATGCTTTTTCAATATCTAACTTGCAAAGGATGCCAGGATTTTTCTGTTTCTGTCTTGAATCCATTACTCTTACGCTATCAAGATGACATCCATTATTTGCCTTCCTTTAATGAAGGCCATTTGTTGTAGATCTACCAGTTTTTCCGTTACCCCTTTCAACCTCTTAGCTAAGATCTTTGCAATGATTTTGTAAATGCTGCCTATTAGACTTATAGGCCTGAAGTCCTTCAATTCTTTTACACTACTCTTCTTAGTATCAAGGCTTTGTAGGTTGCATTGAAACTCCTTTCAAAGAAGGCCTGGGAGTGGAAGTTGTGAAAACCTCCATGAGAGTCATGCTTTAGCACCTCCCAGCATTTGATGAAGAATCCCATTGTAAAACCATCAGGCCTGGAGCTCTGTCCATAGCACATTTTCAAACACCCCAATACTTCTTGTTCTTCAAAGTTGCTTTGTAGAATAACCTTCTCTTCCTCAGAAATTGTAGGACAGTTCTCAAAGTTGCTTGGTGGTCTCCATACTTCAGTCACAGAATAGAGTTTTTCATAGAAAGTTGTGATCTCGCTCTTGATTCTCTGAGGTTCTGTGGTTAGTTCATCTTGAATCATAAGTTGATCAATGTTACACCTTCTGTGTGCATTAACAGTTTTATGGAAAAATTTAGTATTCCCGTCTCCTTCCTTCAGTCATAGGGCCCTGGACCTCTGTCTCGATGCTATTTCCTCATGTTTCAAACATTCTTCATATTCCACGTGGCTGCTGCTCTCTACCATTTCCCTCTATTAGATCCTTTTCAGTATGTTATCCCAAGCTGCTATTTGATTGAGCAAATTGGATTCTGTGCCTTCAGATTGCCTTGGTTGCTTTTACTCCACTTCCTTAGCTTGTCTTTCAATGCTTTTATTTTACAGGCTAGGAATATAATCTGGTTTGGGTTGTGAATCGAAAGAGGTCCACCAATTCTTAATTCTGTCTACAAAGCCTTCTGTCTTCAGCCACCAATTGTCAACTTAAAATAAGATTTTTGCTGCTCCCAGTCTCCACACTGCATTACTATGGAACATGATCAGAAGCCACTTGAGGAGAGACTGGATGTTGCTAAAGCTTTCATCCCACTCTTCTATAGATCGTACTCCTGTCAATTCTCAAGCAGTAGTGTGTGCATCTCCTTTGTACCTGGTATATGGGCCTCCTCCTAGTCGGAGATCGATAAGGTTCATATCTTTTATGAAGTCCGAGAATTTCCATCAGCTGTGGTCCTTCTTGCAGTTTTTCTTCTCTGTAAGGAATCTAACTGTGTCAAAATCCCCACAGATTGCCCAAGGACCCTCCATCAGACCCCTTACAGCACTTATTTCTCCCCATACCTTCACTTCTTTCCTTATCACAATTTGGAGCATATATCCCTGTGATATGACATTCAAAATCCTGCAACCGCTCCTTCAAATTTGCAACGCCATGACTCCCAATTTGTATGACCTCTTTCCATAAGCTATTATCCCATATCGTTGTACCCCTGGTTCCACTAGCCTCTAGGCAGGCAAAGCTTGCCCATCTTCTCGCCATTTGCTTTATGGTTTCACATACATCTTCCTCCAATTTTGTCTCCTGTAGACATACAATGTCTTCCCCCATTCCATTAAGGAATTCTTCACCAACTTCCTTGTCCCCATTGTTTAGCCCTCACGCTCCATGTAACTAATTTAAACTTCATCAATCAATTAGAGTCAAAGCCCTTCCACTGTTTCTGTTCCCATTGCCCTTAAACTTGACATCAAAAGATATCAATCCTTTCAGCTCTTGTGCCCCTTAAATATGTTTTTCTTTGATGTTGCTCTTGAATCCATCTTCTTGCTTGTCTGCTGCTGTCAATCTGCATAAGTAGCTCCATAGCTTCTTCCCCGTGTCCCTGGAAATCAACTCCAAATAATTTGCTTAATTTTATAAGATACTGTCTGACCCATATAGGCGTCTCCCCTTCTCTGTCTGTGCGTATGTCTTGTTGTCCAACTAATACCGGTTCAGCATCTACAATTTCCCGGATTTCCCCTCTTTTTGCAGCTTGTAATTGGAAGTCTTGATCATAGTCTTCCATTGTGCAACTGAGTTCCTGTCTCAGCTATCGTGAGCGGGAGATTACCACTGGTATTACACAATTGTGCATTCTCCCCCACTTCTGATTTTTGCCTGATGCAATTCAATGTAGTCTCTGCATGTCTGCTACTACCGGCAGCTATCAGGATAGAAATAGGGAGTAGAAGCAGCATCGGTTTTGTTGCATATCTTTGGCTAGCATGTTTCTGTTGGCTTCTTCTTCTACTATCTTCGTCCTCTAGATAAGTGTTGTTTATCTCCTTCCCACCGAGTTCACCTTCTAGTGGTTGCAATGGAGTTTCCAATTTTGGGATCGATATTTGCGAGGATTTCTATCTCCAGAGGATCTGCACTATCTGTTGCTGCATAAAATGGTCCTGGGCCTATTCTGTATTAAGGGATCCGCTGCATTGGGCCATGCATGTTACTGCCCATTTGTTTGGGCCGTATAGGGTTTCCTACCTTTCATGTGCCTGTCACGTGCCCCTTCTTTCAATGAGCCCACGTGACTCAGATCTTAGTTGCCGGTAAAAGTGCTGGATAGCTGTCACCAGCTATATCTGCATCGATCACCCCTTACCCATCGGTCCTTCCCCTTCCACTTTTGCCACTCTGCTTTTCTGTTCTTGTTATCGCGCGCACCATATTGGAATCTTGTAGATGAATCCTTCGCATTGCGACTCTACCTCTTTCGGGACAGATCTGCCATCTCCTTTAATTTTGATCCTTGCCCAGTGAAGATGGTTTTTGAGTTTGGTCTCTTCTTCAGTTTCAATCCAGCACAGCACATGTCCCCAACTTTTTTGGATGTGTTTTGAGACCATAGATTCAGTGGCAACCCTAGGAGTCGTATGCAAACCCAGTTTCTGGGAATTTCGTCTGGCCAACATCCTGATGAAGGGGACCACCATCTGAGAGTCATTCTAGTCTTCTTCCAGCTCCACTCACCTTGAAGAACATGCTCTGCCTCCTTTCTCTGGTCGGCATCTCGAATAGAAAGTGTGAATCATTCATCTCATATACATTAACTCCAGGAGAAGTTCTCCAGTTACTGTTTACCCATCTTCGAATGTCATTCAAAGTTGGTGTTTCACATGGAAGCCGAGAAACTTCCAACTATGCATCTCCCAAGTACATCCTCTTCAGCAGGGACCAAGGCTCCAGGAATGATGATTCTGTTGTTCGATACTTTAGGCATTGATTTATTTGTCCCCTCCCTTGCCCACCTGTTGGTTCTGGCTATTTCTATGTATGAGGTTGCCAAATGTGGTGTTCGTAGCTGATGTATTAACTTCCTTGCCTGTTGGAGCATTGATGAGTCTAATAATTTTCTGGGCTATGTCACCCCATCCAGTTTTGAATGAGACTTCCGAGTGATAATAACTGCTCTGTTTCCCTTGTAAAGTTAAACTAAAGCTGATGTGTTCTACCAATGTTCATTGTATTTAAGAGTGCAGAAAAACTATGCATTTGGTCCTTAGCTTCCATCTCCTGACTATCTGATTTGGTTCTTGATGCTGTAATAAAACCTGAACTATCCATTTCATGACTTTGAGGCTTATGGTCACTCTCCTCATCAGATGTCTGCTGCGTTCCGTCCATTCAAACCATGTTTCTGCACTAGAACTGGACTTGGCAATATCATAAGATTTTAAACCCAGCATGATAAAAATCCCAATCCCTCATTAGACATAAAATGCATAAAAGAAAAAGGAAACTCCGGCAATTTTCTGGTTGAAAAGTCACCTGAAAAGGTGCTCTACAATCCTAGGATCTTTAAATTATCAATGTTAAGGTGGGATTTTGTTGCCATCATTATTTTACTTCTTTGTGGCATGGAATACCAGAGTTGTATTGTTACATATCCTTTTTGAGTAGTGAAGAGCTTTCCATCATCTTCTCCACACTCCTGAGTATCTTAATGTGTTGGAAGACTATCTGTTCGCTTTTGGTGTGGTCACTTGTACTCTCTTTTTAACTATATAATAGTGTCCTTGGTCCTACCAAAGTGTCCAACTTTGTAACAACTGGAGCTGCGAGTGTCTGATGGACATGTTCGTTGGGAACACTGCTACTAGGTTGGAGGATTTCACTAACAAATGCATGTCGTGTCTGGTTGTAAAATTCATGCATTTCATTTAGCAAGCATCCTTTGTGTTACAAGTTTAGTAAGCTATTAGTTGATGATAGCAAAAGACCAAGTTAGGACCAGTTATGTGCTGGATTTTTAGTGCCTTAACTTCAAATTGTTTGTTAATTTTTCTTATGAGTATACCAAGTATAAAACTTCTAAATTCATATTTGTGGTTTTGGAGTGGACTTGGAAACAGGATTCTTGCTTTATGGTCCCCCAGGATGTGGTAAAACACACTGCCAAGGCTGTTAATGAAGCTGGAGCAAATTTTATACAGCTACTAAGGTTCCTGCACCCTATTTTCCTAATAACTGTTTTTTCTAATGTTTTGCATGACTGAGTCATGACATGTTTGCTGATTTACTGTTATCCATCCAGGGACCTGAAATTCTGAACAAGTATGTTGGTGAAAGTGAGTTAGCTATTCGAACATTATTTACCCGTGCAAGGACATGTGCTCCGTGCATTCTATTCTTCGATGAGGTGCTTGTCACTGCCATCATCTTTTCATTTTATGAGTTCGTCCACCTTGAGAAGTACTGCAGAAGCTTTTACTTACTTTTTATTTCCTTAGAAAATTTACGTGCACTCAGAAGATGCTGGTTACAAAGTCTAATACATAGAACAGCTTATTCAGATATGAGAGAATGTTTTGTAGTGTTGCTTCAGTACCCAAATTAATAATAGAAAAAGACAAAATTAATAACTTTCAAATTTCTGGTGCATTTATAAGATGTTTGCCTCAAAGACTTAATACATAGTACAGTGTTCAGATACAAGTGCGAAGTTTTTTAGTGATGGTTTTATTACACAAAAGAATCATAATAATAGAAAAAGAAAATAGAACTATTGTGAAAAACACATGATTGTCAATCCTTTTTTCCTTATCTTTTACATCTGTTTTTATTTTTTCATGTTCTTACAGATGGATGCATTGACAACTAAGCGCGGTAAGGAAGGAGGTTGGGTCGTTGAAAGGCTTTTGAATCAGGTTTGTTTGTTTGAGCATGTGTTCTTGACAAAAGTTGACATTATATTCTTCTTTAACCTTTGCAAATATGAAACTTCACTGCAGCTACTAATAGAACTAGACGGTGCAGATCAGAGAAAAGGTGTTTACGTGATTGGTGCCACAAATAGGTATTTTTTGTCCTCCTGATAATTGTGCCATTGGTTTTTGGAATGAAGATTGGAAGTAAATGATTCACATCCTGGCTTGGTTCTTATTATTATTATCATGTTTGCAGGCCTGAAGTCATGGACCGAGCTATTCTTCGACCTGGAAGGTTAGGAGACTCCTATATGTCCCTCTACCTAGTCCAGATGAGCGGACTAATTCTAAAAAGCTCTTGCCCGGAAAAAGCCTATAGATTCTAGTGTCAACTTGATGACCATTGGAAGAGATGACGCCTGTAAAAATTTTAGTGGAGCGGATCTTGCAGCACTGGTTTGTTCATCTTTTTGTGTTTACACATTTGTTTTACCTGCCTTTACTACCCTCCCCCAAAAAAAAGAAGAGAAAACTATTGGAACTTTTCACGTAACTCTTTTTCATGGCTGATACTTTTATCAAAGATGTGTCTTTTATTGACTTTATTTAATTGCTTAAATGTGCTTAGATGAATGAAGCTGCAATGGTTGCACTTGAAGATAAATTGATAGCCATGGATACAAGTTGTGGTGACACATCATCGACTATTAAGGAGTCGCATTTCAAACGCGCTTTGGAGAAAATTTCTCCCTCTGTCTCCGACAAGGTACATCTGATTTCATAACCTGGTATCCTTTACTCTACAGTTACGACATTTATGACTGTTACTCTAAATCCTATCATGGTCTCTTATTATACTCTCTCTGTTTTTTCTTTTTGGGGTGGATGCAGCAAATAGAATACTATCAGGTTTTATCAAAAAACTTCAGAGCAGCATGAAATCCCTGGTGAAGCAGTGGAAAGAAGATGCTTAGGGTAAGGTTGATCTCCACTCTCTATCCATGAAAGAAATTGGAAAATGAGAAATATTTTGGATATTGCTGTTTCTTTTTGGTCTTCTTGTGAATATTCTCTTATTTTTTTGGTTTTGTGGTTTTGGTTGGTGGATGGAGTTTGCAATTACAAGGAAAGATTTAGAATGAGAATTAGGCTAATCTGTAACAAATTTATTTAATGAGATATTTGTGAAATTGACAAGACAATTAAGGATTAAACCATGGACTTCCGAATTGTTTCTCCATTTAAATCTCTCTTTTTAAGTGTCAGGTACTCAATATATCATTACCATCGATGTATGTTCAGGATCACTTTGGAACTTTTGAATCGAGTATAAACATGTCACTTCCAACTTTAAATAATGCACTCGAACACTGCACCCGTTTGTTTGAAGGAGATCCAGAATCCGTATTCCAATGACTGTTAGACAGTGTAGAAAAATTAGCTCACCACATTAATTACAGATGAAATGTCTAGTTGTGTGATCGTGAACAATTGAGCTGCCAATCAATCTCCAATAACGACTCCATGAACAATCTTAACGTTTGGCTCCATAGGAATATCAACAGGTTTGCAATTTAACATGCATAGTGGTCTTCCAATAGTTCAAAAGCATATTTCCTATGTGAGATGAAAATCCCAAGGCTGGATTGCGCCACTTCAATGCCTAGGAAGTATTTTAGTTTACAGAAATCTTGTCTGAAAGTTACTGCTAAGATGTCGCATAAGATGAATAATGCCTGCATGATCATCACCTGTTATGACAATAGCACGACCAAGAATATGTGTTTGCCATATTATAATGTTTATAAAACACTCAGTGGTCAGTTTCACTACAAAGCATGTCAAACTGTTGGACAACAGCAATAAAGTATACTGATCCAGATCCTCCCCGAGCGACAAATCCTGGCGGTTGCTCCATGTAGACCTCGTCAGCAAGTTCGCCGTGAAGGAAGGAATTCTATATGTCCAACTGATAAAAAGGGCCAATTAAACATGGCCACGGAAATAAGGTAGAACCCATGCAGCCTTGGCTAATGGAGAAAAGATATCACCTTGTTAATCAAGATCATAAAGCCAAGAATATCCCTTGGCTACTAATCTAGCTTTGATACGAAACCTTTCCCAACAAAGCACCCACCTTCATAATGTTAATTAGTTGAAGATACAGATTATTTGGGTGAAGTCTTAATTCCTTATGTGTTTTTTTCCTTGACGGTGATTTCTTTTTGAACCCATGCCCAAATCCTTCCTCCCAAATATCCATTCACCTATCTATATCCTTGGTGATTAATGGTGGGATGGAGGGCCTCCCTTCCTTCTTGATTCCAGTTTATGTTAAGGTTCAACATGGATAACGTTCCTAAGTTAGAAACATATTCTATATTTGCATGGATTCCTAAGCTGGAATGGTGTGATTACAATGGCTTTTATGTTTGATCTATCTTGAATTTTATGACACATTTCTACTTCTTTATATAAAGTTTTGCATGCCTTTAAATACTATCATAAGTAAATACCAATGTTATTTTACGTTTCAGGAATTTCAATGGTTTGGAGCAAAGGTATAGCAATCCAAGAAATCTGCTGCAAAACCATGACATACAAGCCGCAAAATCAACTTGTGGATCGTTTGATGAACTACAGATCAACTTCAGAGAAATTTCAAGCCTGAGAGTAAACATACGAAGCAAGTTTCAGTCCACGCTTGCATTACGGACCATAAAGAGTGAGAATTAGAGAAAATGCAACTGAGACTCCAAATATACAGAAGCAGATATGGTTGGTAGATTCAAAGTACGGATCGTAAATAAAGCCGCATATCAAAGTTCAGAAAGTTGGCATTCTGAAGTTCCAGTCTACGAAGAGCAGATACGAACGTGAATCCAAAGTACTGTGCGTAGATTGCTGGCGACCGCCGGCGGATTACAGAAGACATCCAATTTGTGGTGTAGTCTACAGACCCTAAGTCCAATGTAGCGTCCGTAAGTAGTATTTGGGAAGTCCGAAATTAAGTTTTGGCCTTAGTATAAATAACATTTTTGTAAGGATTTGAATATTATCGCCGAGAATAAAGTTTTTAGAAATTACCAATTGTATTTAAAACTACTTTTGAATATTTACGTATAGGGTTTTAAATTCTCACTTCTACTCTATTGTAATGTAAGTTGATCATATTTAATTCAAAGCTTTTCTTCTTTTATTTTATCATGAGTAGCTAAATTCTTATCTAAGGTTGTGAACTCAATGGGGCTAGAACCTAGAAATCTCAATTATGATCAATTGATATTGGGCTTTAATATATTTGATCAATCCTTATTTCTAGTTAAGATTGGTGGTTACAAACACTGGTTCATGCCAATTTGCCCCAATTATAATTGAAAGAGCTAATTAGGGTTTGATAGGATTAATCAACAAGAACTAGACATAATCCTTGTTTAATAGATACTCTTAGAAATACGTTGAATCTACTAGCAAAATATAATCGGTTTGTGTTGAATACTAGGTTAAAATTGCTTGATTGTTGAAAGATATTGAGTGATTGCTTATGATTATTTGCATATGATCAAAAAGCCTATTATCAATGAATCTGATTGAGTGATCAAGGTGGATCAACCTTAGAAGAGAGCACAACCTTAGTTTCATCTCTCATTGATTTAAACCTTTTGCAATTAGATTTCGATTTTATTTACTTCTCTCATTGTCAATTAACTAGGAAGCAAGGCATCAAATCACTTATCTCTCATTTTAGTAGCTAAATCAATACTAAGTCCCTCTGGATTCAACCCTGACATTGCTCGCAATCGTGTATACTTTCTCTAGAAAGAGAAGTGGATTTGGACATTCACCATGCTCCTCTGGTAGAATGCTAAAGATTTACCCAGTTTATCTGCACAATCATTTTCTCGAGTTTACTACTTTTTCAAGGTATGAAGGGTTCTTGAGTTTAGGCTCTGCTCAATGGGTACTAAATCAAGCAGATGATTTATGCTTTAAGCAAGAAAATAATAAAGTAGGCAAAGATAACATGTTTTCTCTCCTAATGCTCTGCAACATATTGGTGTCCTCTGCTGAAGCTTTGGGTAAAATGGCGCATGTAAACATGCTTATTCATTTCTTCTTGAAGAGGAAATGTGCAACCATCCATTCTTCTCCTTTGTTGTAGCCAAACAGTTCAGCAACTGCAAGGAAAAATGTTCTCCAGTAGACAGTCCACTTAACAGCTGAGTCTTTTCCTATATGTTGACTCCATTATTGGCTTTATGGAACTCTTTGTTTCATCCATTCTTTAAGCCATTCTTCGCTGAAAAGGGGTATTAAGCTTATTAAACATCACCATTAGATGTTTCTTAGTTCTGAAATATATTCAAATTTGAACTATATCATTTTTTACTTCTAATATAAGCATCCATCAATCATGCTTATATAGTATAATTAAGCTCACCTTGTCTGTGCATAATGTTTTCCGTTAATGAGCCAATGATTAACCACAGAAACGTCATCCTGCATGCAAGCAAGCATCACAATTATTATTAAATATTAGTTTTCTTATTTACATACTATTCTTCGCCATACCATACTTTAAATGAAGGAAGGGACAGGAACATTGTGCTGAGGAAGCTGGAACACTTAGAGGGGGTGACGCGATTGTGGGTATTGTAGACGGGTAAGAGGAGGAAAGTTAAGGGGGCCATGTGTAGGGGTAGGGGCGATCAGACCTGATGAGATACCAGTGGGAATTTTGAAAGAGCGTGGACATGGTAGGTATAGTGGTTGATTAAGATATGTAATGTCATATCCAAGACAAGATGTCCAACGAATGGAGATGGAGTACGATGTCCCGTTGTACAAAA
Organism: Datura stramonium; assembly: GCA_018107945.1. Taxonomy (NCBI): domain Eukaryota; kingdom Viridiplantae; phylum Streptophyta; class Magnoliopsida; order Solanales; family Solanaceae; genus Datura; species Datura stramonium. Next base: position 503,317 of record JACEIK010000118.1, on the reverse strand, counting down.
CAGGAGTACATTCAGAATTGCAATAACTATAAGGGAATCGCTGCTAAACCACTACGAAAGTTTGAGAAAGAGTGGTGGAGAGTAGGGTTAGGAGAGGCATGACAATTTCGATAATCGATTGGATTCATGCTGGTCACTCTAACTACGTGTCATTTATCTCTGCTAGGAGATTGGTGGCAAGATAGGAGAGGAAGAGGGATCTTCACATGGCTTTCATCGACCTAGATAAGGCCTATGATAAGGTCCCCAAGGAGGTTCCAGGAGATGCTTGGAGGCTAGAGGGGTGCCGGTGGTGTACATTACGACGATCAAGGATATGTATGATGGAATCAAGAGTCGAGTGAGGACTCGTGGAGGAGACTCGAAACATTTTTCAGTTGGGATGGGGTTGCACCAGGGATCAACACTTAGCCTATTTTTTTTTGCCTGTGATGGACACATTGACGCGAGGGATTCAAGGGGGAGATGACCTGGTGTATGTTATTTGCGAATAACATAGTTCTTATTGACGAGACTCGTGGAGGCGTAAACGCTAAGTTGGAGGTTTGGCGACAAGCCCTAGAGTCTAAAGGCTTTAGGTTGAGTAGGACCAAGACAGAGTATTTAGAGTGTAGGTTTAGTGACGCGTTGCACAAGGAGGATGAGGTAGTGATGTTGGGTATTTAAGTCATCCAAAAAGAGAGAAAGTCAAGTACCTGGGTCTATCATTTAAAGGAGTGGAGAGATCGACGAGGATGTTGCTCATTGTATAGGTGCAGGATGAATGAAATGGAGGCTCGTTTCTGGAGTTTTTTTGTGTGATAAGAAGGTGCCGACGAAACTTAAAGGCAAGCTTTATAGAGTCGTAGTTAGACCGACTATGCTGTACAGGTGAAGTGTTGGCTTGTAAAGAACTCAAGGGACGTAAGATAAAGGTTGCAGAAATGAGGATGTTAAGGTGGATGTGCGGGCATACTAGGAGTGATAGGATTAGAAATGCTGATATCCGGGCCAAGTAGGAGTGGCTGGGGTGGAGTGACAAGATGAGTGAGGCAAGACCGAGATGGTTCGGCATGTGAAGAGGAAGTGTCTCGAGTGCTCCTAGTGCGGAAGTGCGAGCAATTTCCGATGGATGATTTTAGGAGAGCGTAGGGATGGATCGGAAAAAGCAATGGGTGAGGTGATTAGAGAGGATATGACTCAGCCCACAAATTTCACGCAGGACTTGACCTTGATATAGGAAGGAATGGAGTACACGGATTACGGTAGCAGTGGTAGTAGGAGTTGTGTGTTACACGACTTTTCTCATTCTCAAAAAGGTATGCCTAATTTTGCTCTTATAGTTCTTGTCTATCATTGTCTGTTCCTACTTGATACTACCTGTTTATTGTTTATCGTTTAGTGTATTTCTGTTGTGTATTTTGGTGCGAGCACTAGTTGTTGTTGATACTATATGTTGTCTCTTGTGCTATTATTACGTTGTCGAGTCTATTTCTCTCCTTAAAACTCAAGGTCTAACAAAACAACCCTCTATCTCTCGAGTGTGCGGTAAGTTCTGCGTACATTCTACCTTCCCCATACTCCATTTGGTGGGATTATACTGGGCTGTTGTTGTTACTATTCTTCGCCATACACCTGCATGACAATCGTTGGTGCATGCCTTTTTTCTTCTTCATCATAGATTGGATTTGTTGAAACTCTCTTAAACTTTGAAGCATTCTTGAGGATCTATTGCTGCCTCAAAATACAGCAGTCAAATTAGAAGATATTCACTTCCATGGTTTGCCAAACTCATTCTTTAGTCCATTAAGGCATGTTCTTTCAACACAGCTAAATGCTTGTTTCTTGTAAAATTTTTGTAGTTGTTAAAGTCATTTATGCAACTGTACGTCTATGGATTCTATGATCAAATGTAATGATGTCTGTAACCATCAAAATAATGAATTAAAAAATGGATAGAAAGAGGAGAGAAATGCAGATACAAACTACAATCCATCAAGCAATATATAGTATATATATAAGAGGTGAAGGGGGAGCCATATAACATATTGATTTTACAAGCTCACCTGAAAATAAAGGAGGAGATTGGCAGAAGGCATTGTAATTCCACTGAAGAAGTACCTAGTGATCCAATCATCATCATTCAAATCCTGCACAATATTAGACAATTGGCCAGAACTGCAATTGAAGCAGGGATGCTCATAATGAAATAATCATGCATTAATCAGCAGGTAATCGGGCATATGTACCTCAAAGTGGTAAGCAAATGCCTGTGGCAATAAATGTTGAACAAAAAGAAGACTATCTGCCTTCATCCATCTTGAGATCTTCTTTAGGAGATCTCCGTAGTTCTTCATATGCTATATATAAATTAAGTGATATGTACTTATTAGCGTAACTGTAAAATTATAATAAATACTAGCTTTGCACTCAATACCTCGAACATTTCAATAGACAATATTCTATCAAAGGATCCTTCCATCTCGAATGTGCTAATATCCGCAACTATGACTTCCAAATTTCAGCTGAAGCTCCCTAAGCACATATATAAACCACCAGAGGATAAGAAAGGCATCTTGAACATATATATTTCCTAGTTTATCAACATAAAGCATATATAACAGCGATAAGCTTAAGCTCATCGAAAGAATTATTACCTACACTGTTCTTCTATGTGTGATTTTTGGGTCACTGAATTGCAAATCCCAGCAACTTTGCAGCCACTGTATTTTTGTGCTATGTATAGAGAAAGGGGAGCCCAGCCACATCCAAGACTGGCACAGTGTGTCCATCTTTCAACTGTGACCTTTCACAATATAATTCCATCATTGCCTTTTCAGCATCCTCTAAAGTGCTGAACTTGTCTTTTAAAGTAACAAGAACTGCATTCATAAGCCAGCTAGCTGTAAGATCATTAATGTATATAATATGTATGAATGGAAAATATATAATTGCCTGTATTTGAGGTGATTTCCAAGAACAATCTTGAAGAAAGAGGTAGGAAGCTCATAATGTTGGGACTTTGGCTTCTCAGTCATCACAGCTATAGGCATCTCTCTTAAAGCTGTATGTAAAAAAGCAGTCAGTCACAAATTATGTTTTAAATAGGATAAGGCATGAAATTCCAAGTGCACAACATATATATTCTAGACACTCACGACACTTTGTTCAGTTGTCTATGGTCTTGGACATTCTATATATGCTGCCATTGTTCCTAATTTTAGTGTCTCAAGACCCAAATTCCACAGAATAGCAGACAAACCTATATATAGCAGTATTAATATTCATTATATATCTTCTGGTTCACACATCCCTTTGCTGCCACCAGATTACCAAGTGTATCAGTACATACTGTTGAGCTAAAAAGCTCAACGTGTATCATATATATATATACACACACTAGTCTTTATGGTATATGCTTGCGTGTGTTTCTCATATTAATAAGAATAGATTTTTAAAAATAATATAAATAATATTTAAAAAGATGTGTTTATGTAATAATATAAGAATTTAGAAGAAAAATTATAAATTTCAAATTGATAAATGATCATGTTTAAGAGTTTGATCGAATTCAACAGTTTTTTCCTTTAGTTTGTTTTAATATTGCTTCGTTGAACAAAAGCGTCAGGAAATAGCATCTGATTGAAAGAAAAAGAAGTCGCTTCGTTTTTACATGAATACTTAAATGCATGTATTATGTGTTTATTTCATGTTGATTATTACAAATTTTGTATTACTACACTATCAACGAATTAACATTTGATATAAATATTAGCATTAAGAAGATGCATTGTAATAAAAAAAAGTTGTATAGTAGATTAAAATATATATATAGTATAATTTATTAGTTTAAACAATTAGCACTTACGATATTGTATTGTGAGTTATTTGGTTGTTTCGACATTAATAATTGTTATTATATCGCTTAACGCATTTATTTATTTGTACTGGTTGTCCAAAGTAGGAAACAACAACAACAACAACAACAACAACAATTGCTCAAAGGTAACCACATATAACTGGGAGGGTAAGATGTACACATACCTTAGCTCTACCTCAAAGGCAGAGAGGTTGTTTTCGGTAGACCTTCGGCTTAGAAAAAAGCAACGACAAAGATAGAGACAACATAATAACAAAAAAAACAACTAGTAATAGTATAAAATTACCTAACATAATACACTAATCGATATACAAGTAACAATAAATACTAGTAATAGAACGAAAACGCACCTATTGTCCCGTTTACTACAAAACGGAAAAGCAAAGGGCAACACACCGCTACCTACCATCCTACTACCCCACTTGTGTACTTCACACCTTCCTATCTAAGGTCAAGTCCTCGGTAAGTTGCAACTATGCAATATCCTCGTCTAATCACCTTCCCAATCGGCTTCTTCTGCCTACCTCACTTCCTAAAATCATCCATAGCCAACCTCTCACACCGTTGTTTTAGGACACTCGGGCATCTCCTCTTCATATGCCCGAACCACCTGCCTCGCCTCACACATCTTTTCCTTCACCGCAGCCACTCCTGCCTTGGCCCAGATATCGTCATTCCTAATCCTATTCCTCCTAGTATGCCCACACATCTATCGTAACATCATCATCTTTGCAACCTTCATATTCTGAACGTGGGAGTTTTTGATTGGCCAGCACTCCGCCCCATACAACATAGTTAGTCTAACCACCACTCTGTAGAATTTACCTTCAAAATTAATGGAAACAATCAATAATGCTTGCATTAGGTAAAATATTTATATCACACTTTTTGGAGTGTGATCCTTCTTCACATTTTGTTAACGCAGATGCGTTGTATACCGGGTTGCCTTGTTTTTCAAATTATACTTTTAAAAGTCTCATACATAAGATTGATTTGCATTATAAGTATAATTTTATTCAACGTATAATTATTTCTTAAAAGATAAAATTTAATCGCTTTAAATTTTAAAATATTAATATTTTTTATATATAATAAAAAAAACTTTAGAATTAAATTAAAAAGTTTGAAACATTATTTTAATAATATTTAAAATTTGAATATTAAAAATATTTTTAATTTTTTTAATTTTTTTAATTTTTTTAACTTTTTAATAATTTCTTGGTTTATATTTTATTTGAGGCTGTACGAAAATATTTAAAAATAACTAATTTTACATTTTCATCTTCTTTTGAAGTGATTTCGGCTTAAATATTTTCTCTCTCATTTAATCTATATGTCTAGTCAAATACCTTCACACAAATTAAATGGGAGAAATAATGCAGATTTAACTAAAGAGAGTGACTAACAAGATCACTCGATTAATAGAAACTACTTAAAATATGTTGTGTTTCTATATTTTTCTTCTTTTTTTCGATTATATAATTATTTTTTTAAAGAAGAAGAATAAGGAATCAACGTATTAATGCATAATGAAATTACACTCTTTAATTTATTTTCTTGTACCATGAGTTGAAAAATTATGATGGATAAGTAGTTAGTTTTATAAATAAAGGATTGATATAAATAATAGAATTGTAATTGTTACACCCCATAAAAATATTAAAGTTTAAAATTTTAATATTTAGAAAAAAAAATTAACGCGTAAATTATTTTTTTTTGGTTGGTTTTTTGTTTTTTTTAATTTCTTTCCTTTTTTAGAAATAAGTAAAGATTTAATAGTTATAACTCTAATTAATTTCAAAATCCTAAAATAAATTAAGATAATAATATTTAAAAAAAAAATAATAAATGATAATTATCTATTATATTATAGAATTTTTAATAAAGACAAAAATTTAAATAATATTTTAAAAATCTTCGTGTTGTTAATATAGTAAGAATTACATGATTAACTCGAACACAAGACAATAATATTATTATTCACCATATTATTGTTCCTTTATAAGTTGTACCAAATATAGTTGAAGGGACAAAGATTAAGTGACTTAATTAAATAACATATTCGATTCCTGTATCATATAAATCAAGCCTCGATATTTAAATGGAGAAAAATAAAAAGACGGATTCATGATTCCTAAATTTCGAATGATGCCATTTATTCTAAGCATTGGCTCATTTTTGGATCATCAAAGAAATCTATTACTCCATTTGTTTACTTTTATTTTTTTATATATTAATATAGTACACTAAAAAAGATTATAAATAAATGATAATTTTATTATGTTATTCTTTGAATATAACATATTTAATATTTTATTTTTTTTGTTTTTTAATTATAAAATTATCGTTTATTATATTTTTTAATGATGACAAATTATTTTTGAATTTTTTAAATTGAATAAGTAAAAATAAATATCTATTTTTTAAATATAATGAACAAGTAAAAATAAAGAAGGGAGTATCTCCAATGACCAAAACACCACTTATTTTTTAACAAAATAAAAAAACTAAAAAAAATAAAAAAAATAAAAAAAATAAAAAAAATAAAAAAAATAAAAAAAATAAAAAAAATAAAATATTTTATTTTATTAATTTTAAGTAACTTAAATAACTTATATTCCTTCCTTGGCTAAATCTGAACCTGAAAGGAATTTACCGTATTTGGTTCATATGCATATATTATTCGCCTCAAATCTATTTATGTAAATGAGAGAGACTTTAACCCGATGAAGTGGCATGCTTTATTGATTAGAAAAGCTATTTTAATTTTTTTATTTTTTGTATTTTTCTCAGATTTTTTAGAGTTTTAATTCTATTTTTTTTCTTATAAGGTGCTTTTTTTTAAAAACCAAAAGTCACTTTCATTACACCATACCGCTTTTCATCTTCGCATTTTCTCAACAATTATAATATTTTTTTCCATGTAGTCTTCCTAGAAAGTCTTTGTCTTTCTATGAAAATACATGTATTCTCTCTATTTTCAATGAGATTTTTTAAATGATTACCACAACTTCATGTTTTCACCTTTACTAATGATCCAGATTTGAATATCCCCACAAATAAACAATCAAAAAAAGTTTGACCGTATATATCGCCTTATAATAAACTCACAGATTTTTCATACATGACTAGAGGTCTTACGGAGAAAATGTCAAAGGTATGTTTAGGTCTTTGCAAATTTCTGTCTATTTCTCATATGACACTTCAACTCTTAAAGGATCAAATCTACTTTTCAATTTGGTTAGGTTTTAAATTTTGTGAACTAATTTGTTAATCATTGCAATTTATTTGTTATGCATTCGTGGTATTATAATGGACTTCTCATTTTACTATTTTTGTAGAATTACTTTCAAGTTTAATATAAAAGTAATTTACAGATTGACGACTACTTGAGGATCTCAAAATAAATTTTGGGATTGAGGGATGACTTGAAGATGAAAAAAGAAGATAACTTTGTGTTTCACGAAAAGTTTCAACTTACATGTATATAGGGCCCAAAAAATATTAAAACAAGTCGAAATTTATAATTTTGTTGTGAGATACATATATTTTTTTTTTCTATGAGAGTTTTTAAATGATTTACCATCAATTTCATGCTCTTTTTATCTATTACTCATGATCAAATTTTATGTTTTTATATCCCTAACAAACAAACAAACAAACAAACAAACAAAACCTTCCAATGGTATATACTAGTTTATAATAAAATGGCAGATTTTTCATACATGACTAGGAAAGTTTGTCCTTGTGGAAGAAATGAGAAAGGTGTGTTCAGATCTTTGCAAATTTTTGTCTATTTCTTAGGATGACACTTCAACTCTTAAAGGAGCAAATCCACTTTCGTTTTGTTAGGTTTTAAATTTGTGAACTAATTTGTCAATCATTATAATTTATTTGTTAGGCAAACTTTCATGAAATTATGATGACCTTCTCATTTCACTATTTTTTGTAGAATTACTTTCAAGTTTTCATCATAAAAGTAATTTGCGATTGACGACTACTTGAAGATCTCAAAATAAATTTTGGGATTGAGGGATGACTTGAAGATGAGAAAGAAGAAGATATCCGCGTAATTTTTCATTCAACTTTGTGTCTCAACTAGAAGCCTAAGTTACATGTATATAAGGCCGAAAAAACTTCAAACAAGCCAGAGATTTGTGATTATGTTATGAGATACATGTATTCTCTATTTTCTATGGAGTTTTAAAATGATTTACCATCAATTTTATGTCTTTTTCATATTATTGATGATCCAAATGTTATGCTTTTATATCTTCCTACAAACAAATAAACAAAAAACCTTTCAATCATATATGTCAGTTTATAATAGAAGTCGAGAGATTTTTCATATATGACTAGAGTGTCTTATGTAGCAAATGAGAAAGATGAGTTTGGATCTTTGCAAATTTTTGTCTATTTTTTTGATGACACAACTATTAAAATATCAAATCTACTTTTTTGATTTCTTAGATTTTAAATTTTAGAATTAATTTAGTCAATCACTACAATTTATTTGTTATGCAATTCGTGATATTATGGTAGACTTCTCATTTTACTAAAAATCGTAGAATTACCTTTAAGTTTTGATCATATAAGTAATTTACCGATTGACAATAATTTGAGGATCTCAAAGTGAATTTTGGAATTGAGGATGACTTGAAGATAAGAAAAAGAAGATATTCGTCTAATTTTTTCATCCAACTTGTGTCTCTACCAGAAGATTCAAGTTACATGTATATAGGTCCACTTTTTTAAAAAAGCAGGAGATTTGTGATTTTATTGTGAGCAATATTCGCCTTCTACTCAAGTTATATGTATATATTTAGGTGATTATGTTAAATGAAAGATGAAATACATATCAATACTTTTTCTTCAATTATAAGAAGGGTGAACTATCTACTCCTGAATATGATTTTCCTCTTGCTCATGTTTTTGTGCGTCTTTTTTCAACACTTTGCTCAAGTAGGAAAATAAAATTACCGCAACATTGTCTCAACACGACATGCCCGACTTGATTAAAGATTTGCTTAATCTGAATAAAATGATATATTTTTTCCCCAAGACAAATATGTTTGATTTGGTATATCTTTCAATTATATATTCTTAAAAGTAAATCTTGAGATGTAACTTTTGATAGTTTATTTAAAGAATTGAATGTAATTGTTAAATTATTGTTGTCTTTTTTGTTTTATAATAGGTTATGACTTTTGTTTTATGATGCGTGTGTGCTTGATAGACTATAATTTTCTTGGTTACTTATTTAATGGTAATATTACTCCTTATTTGAAGAAGCATGTATGATCTTATTATTTATCTTCTGATATTTGATTTTAATGGTGGTTTTGAATGCTTGATGAAGGGGAACATGAAAGGACAATGGAGAGAATTAATCCCACAAAAATTAGTAAATTGCTTAAAATCTGGATAAGGCAATGACCTTTATGTATTCACTTTTTAGCATGATAATATATATCATTCTCTTCTTTTACTTTTTGTATGTTATTCCCTTTCGCGTTTTTTAATTCTTGTAGGTCACCAATAATTTTAACCATGACCATTAATTTCATTCATTATTTTTCTCTGTGTCTCTTTATATATTCTTAGCATTTATATGTTTGAAAATATTTGATGTAATTAAATATTTAATAGTACTATTTTGTAACCAACTTAAGGGTTATCTACTCGCTATCTTACTTGGATATTTTATTTTTGCAAGAAATTTAGGAGTCATATGATATACTCATTAACTATGATAATTACGGTGATCAATAAGATTTGATCTTCTAGTAATAGAAACGAAGGAAGGAGTACAAAAAAAGAGGAACAAAGACGACTCTTATGTAGGAGGTGTGCGCCTTTCAAGTGTTATGAGGCTTAAATTAGATATTGTTGAAATATTGCTACTTATATTATTTCTAAAAAGTTGGCTTCAAAGAAAAAAATTAATTTCATTTATCACTTGAATAGATAATTGAATCAAGAATCAGTTTCAAAATCCAAGTATGAAGAACTGGGATACCAATAAAGTCTAGCATAACTTTTTATTTTTCTGTTTTGTATAAAATATGAAATATATGAAGGTATCTCGCTTTAACTCGATAATATTAGTATAAATTATTGTACCTCAAGCAATAGTGTTCCAACAACTATAAGCCCTCCCAAACATACATAAGTTAGTTACACTAATAGTGTGCCTATCACTTTTCATTATGATTATAACATACGTTGCTCTAGATCCTCCATAAATGTTATCACAATTCGCTGATCTTCCAAAATATATAGCTTTGAGGAGAATATTATCAAAATAAAAATATATATAGTATAGGATTTGTTTGTTCAATAATTATATCTTACAAATCTATGCAAGTCCTGGTAAAAAAATTTCCAACAGTTTCTTTTGTGTAATACTTAATAGTCGTCCCGGCCAAGCATGCTCGCTTTTATAATTGGTAGACAGGATCCTTTGCAAATTATTTATGACTTTAGTATATGTGTATAATTTTTTTTACTTTGTAAAAGTAACTCTACATTTTTTTTCAAATATGTTCTAATAGTCAAGTATAATCTCTTCACACTGATTAGTCTGAAATTGTATGTATGATTTTTATGAGATATCAAAATTATATTAAGGTCCCGAGTTGATATTGAGCCGCTTAACATGAACCGTTTACATTAAACAATTTTTTTTTTATATACATTTTAACTTCCAAGATATTTCATCCTATATTTATCTAATTAAGATGTTTAAATATTTACTTTTATTGGTATACATGCTTATTAATTGTATTTGATGATGTCATTTTTCATGCATAAATAGTTAAAAGATACCCGTAGGAACATCTCACCACCAAAAATGAATCCAAGCATGCATAAGTAAGGTTATGAAATCCATTCACTATCTAATCGAATCATGCAGGGTTGCATAGAAAATGAAATGTAGCAGATATTTTATTGGCATAGTACATCTTTCATAGAAAATCTCTTTTTTGCTTGAAGTGGATAGAAATCTAAAGTTCTAGCAGCACTTTCTTTGTATTTATTTGTTTAGCTGGTTTCTTAACAATAATATATAGTAATATTTTTCAGATTCGGTATCGATGGCAGTGCAAAAATAGTAATATTAAAAAAATATTATTATGTTTTTTTGAATATTCTATTTTCGAATTTAAAAAAGTATCTCATTCCTTTTTAATATTATTTATGTATGATTATATTTATGCTTGTGGATTTGCAACTTAAGATTGCTGCATCTTTTTTATTTATTTATTAAGATTATTTTAGACACTGTTTTGATGAGGTAGCAACAATGGAAAAAGTGTCTATTTTGTGTTGATTTAATCAATTTTAAAGTTTCTGTCATTTGATATTACTTTATAAACTTTAAATTTATTTTAAAAATATTTTTAATTTTTTTAATTTTTTTAATTTTTTTAATTTTTTTAATTTTTTTAATTTTTTTATTTTTTCATATTTATTATTTTTCTATGAGTTAATTTATATTAAATGATCATCTTAGCAAGTTCACTTATGGAGAATAAATTCACCAGTTTTCCTATAATCCTTTAAAAACGTGGCTTCACTAAAGAACCAAAGGCAGAAAATTAAGTTTAGAGAAAAGGTGTACAGTGCGCAAATTGAGAAGATGAGAGAGCTGAAGCTCCGCGGATGACTGTAACTTCGAGCGAAGTCGGGCAGCTAAGAGCAGTCGTGTCAGGCGCCGTATTACGGCGTCGGGCAAGAGATTGTGCTCTAGTGAACCCAACATCAACCGCACCGTAGCATCGTAAGGAACCTGCAGTATCGTATTCATCTTTAATTTTTCTGCACCTCTTCTTGCTTAACAATGGTATCTAAAAGTGATGGGCAGCTCACGATTTAGGAGAAACTTTCTAAACATGATATTTTACTTTTTTTTTTTGGTAATTAAGCAATTGGCCACAATATTTAAGGATAAAGTACAATTAATTTTATAACTATTTTTAATATAGACAATGACTAAAAAATGAATAGGAAAGTATCTTCTTTTCTTAAAACGTCTAGCTTCCATCTACTGTTTGATTTTAAATAAATATAACTAAAATTTCTTGCCTAAATTCTAAGATGATCATATTAATTATTTTTAAAAATAAAGCTAAATCTTTGTTATTTTTTAAATTTCTAAAATTTATGCAATTGTAATTATTATGTTGGGTGAGACAATTATTATTAATTGAAAGATTATTTAATTGACTTTATAACAAGAGACACATCATATTATTTTACTTTATCTTTTCTCATTCTTCCCAATTTACTTTTTTAAATTCTTGATTTCTTCTCTTGTTCTTTTTTTTTTTTTTGTGTGTGTGTTTTTTGTTTTTTAATTAAAATTAATTTTAAAAAATTAAAAAAGGAAATAATGATGTGATTATTTAAAAGTTGAAAATTTTAAAAAATTCATAATTTAATTTTAAAAAATTCTAATTAATATTGTATTTTAAAGTTGATTTTAAGATTTTAATTAGTTATTTGTAATTAAGTACATATAATTAAATTTACACAATTTTTTTAAAATACATATGTATTTTTACCTAAAAACATTTAACTTTAAAAATGTATTACACACAAGTCAATATTTTAATTTTTTTGTTACTTAAAAGTTATTCAACATTGACCAAGTTAACTAAAATAAATTTTATTTAAATTTTGATATTTATATAAAAAATATGACATAAAGCTCCAAAATAAGTTAATTATATTCAGGATAATTTTAGAAATATATTTTAATATTTTGCTCCATAATAAAAAACTCATTGGTATATATAATATTATATTTATTTTCTTAATTTAATTTTTTTATAATAATTTTAACACACTAACATTAATATATAAATAAAATATTATTTAACAGTTTTTTTATAATAATTTTTGTGTCACTTATATATAGAGAGAGTGTATTAGATCGTCTAAAAAAATAACTATAAGTACTGTTTTCCTTATTAAAGTGGAGCCTTCAGAGCTTATTTAGAAAAAGGAGTGAGCGGGCTGTGGCCAAAGATGGAAGAGAAGAAGACACGTGAATCATCTCCTTATTAAACACGCCCTAAGAAATGTTATTTAATAGTTTCACTAAATAATTTATTTTATTAAAATATTTCCTTAATATATACATAGAATTTTTAATTTTTTTAAAATTTTGTTCAATTTATGCCTTAAAATATTTTTAATAATTTTAAAAATTAATTAATTAATATTATTTTTGCTTTCTTAAAAAAATCACTTATTTTAGAGCAATTTAAAAATTAGATAGAAAAATAATAGTCGGTATAAATATGAAATTAATACGTCAGAGAATAAGACAACAATCTACTGAAGTATGTTCAACATACTATAATATTTTTTAAAAGAATCTGGGTTCTTTTCGTTTCAAATTATCTTGCATGTTTCTCTTTACACACCCATCAAAAAAATTAATTGAAATTTTTTTCTTATTACTAGTTTACCCTCATATATGTCGTATGATATAATTTTTTCTCATTAAATATTGATTTTCAAGAACAATTACTATTAAAGATAAAATGAAAATATTAAATTTGTCTTGAATTCTAAAATGAAAAATAATTTGAGATAACTACTTTTAAAAATCATGACAAATAATTTGAGACAGGAAGAAGTATCAATGCATATAAATTAAATCAAAATAAAAATATTTTTAATTTTTTTAATTTTTTTAATTTTTTTACTTTTTATGTTTTATTTAATATTATTATTGTAATTACCAAGGAATGATTGCCATTAATATTTCAATTACTCTTAAATTGATGAGAAAATTAAATTTAAGATGGAAGGGTAAAAGTGTAAAAAAATAATTTATAGTGTGAATGGATAATTGTGGCCAAAATTATTGTGGCGTAATAGACTTTTCCTAAGGGAAATTTACGGCATATTTTTGGTCGAAAATAGATCAATATAGCTACATTTTCATTAATTACAATTTATAGTCAATATGAAATGTATTCATTTTAAAAGTTAAGGTATTTTATATTTAGATACACTAAGTAATGTATTGAGTTTACTATGAAATACTATCTTTTTAAAATGACAAATTACCAAAATTCATGCTAGATTTAATACATAATCTTTTCATATCTTTCTTTCTCTCTCTCCCTCTCTCCTTTGCCCCTCTTTCCTCCTTTTTTTTCCTCTCTACCTCTTTTTCTCCTCTTCATACTGAAGTTTTCACCTCTGTATTTGTATTTTCACCCATCTCTAATTATAATTTTATATATTTTTTAAGGTATTAGATAACTGCATTTTGTTTGTATTTATACATGCATTTAAGTTGTATCCTTCATCTTTCTGTAGCTGTAGTTTCACCTCGATCTTTTTGTATTTTTATATTTTTTGAGATGTCAAGCAATTGTACTTGTTGTATTAATACGTGCATTTAGGATTGTATTTATTCGCTCCTATATCGATTGTATCATTAGTCATGATATAAAAGTATAAAAAATAACAATGTAAAAGAGAGGAGGAGAGAAAGAGAAAAAGAAGGAGAGAGAGGGATAGAGGAGAGAGAGAGAAAGAGAGATAGATAGAGAGAGAAAAATAACACAGAGCGAGAGAGGGGTGAGAGAGGTAGCGAGAGAGCTGGAGGAGCGAGAGAGAGGAGAGAGGCGAGCGAGGTTGAAAAGAGATTAGAATTTTTTTTTATATAGTAAATATAGAAAGATAACTAAAAGTGGGAAGTATAGCTAATAATTATAAATAATTATAATTATGTATTATAAATATTAACATATGATTACTATATTATAAATTTTTTTCAATCTTCAAGTGCTAAAAAATTAGAAGTTATTTTTTTATCTTTATTTTTTCACACCCAAAAGTTATATATATATATATATATATCAAATCAAGATTCACCCTAAAATTAGCATTTCTCTCTAAAGTTCTGGGTAGGAAGAGACTTGAGAAAAAAAATTCAGAGACTTGGGTCTCCTCGTTTGCAGATGAGAGAAAATGAAACAAATGGATATTTTTAGAAATATGCATTATTTCATTTATTTTTAATTAGGTGAGAAAATGAAAAAAATTTATTTTAAATATAGGATATTGTATAAGTATTTCCGTAATAGCACAATTTTCAGTGATATATTTTATTTTACAGGATTCTATTACCCCGCTAACTTTTTTTTTCATATTTCTTTGCACTTTAAGTGATAACGTGGAGCCACAATCCAAATAAGATAGTTACAATGGCATACACACGTCGTCATGTGTATATTCCGTTTAAATTTTTATTTTATTTTATATTATTTATTCCAATTTATGCCTTCTTTCTTTGTTTTTTCTTTTTTTATTCTTTATGTTTATTCTTCTTATTTTCTTTATTCTTTCCGTTGATTTGATTTCAAATTTAATTCTCATGTCTTGTATTTAAAATAAGTTAGTTTCAAACAACTAACAAAAACATTTAGAAAATCAAAATACATTATGACAATTTTTCTAAATAGAATATTTATCAAAAAATTTCATAAAATGAAAAAAGTTATAAGAAAATGTAAAAATTCACATACAGTCCTCTATAATTATATTTTGATATTAGTGTTATTGAAATAAAATTGATATAAATTATTTCTGAGAGTCTTTGAATAAAAAAAAAGAAATAATATATCATCAGTATTATATTATCCTTGCAGTACATGTAAATTAATTACAAGTGAAGATAAAATAAATAAAATATTTTTAATATTTTTAAATAAATAGTTAAAAGTAAAGAGAGAAATAAATATTTCACAAAATAAAAAAATTAAAAATATTTTTAAAATAAAATTTTAATGTTAATAACTATGTATACTAGTTAATTATAAAGTGTCCATCAAAAAGAAATATGTGTTCATACCGATGTACTTTAATTTCATTTTCGCCTTTCACTTGTTTCCAAAAAATAAGAACACTCTCTCTGTGCCAACTCGACACCAAAATATATATTTATTATATTTTAAAATAATTTTTTAAAAATAATAAAACTTTCATAAAAATAAAATATATCATTAAAAATTTAATTATAAATTGAGAAGATACTTATGCATTATCCTTTAAATCTATATGAAAATTGACACATCATGTTAAAATTCTACTTGGATGCGTGTGTACACACTTCTAAGGTTAGACACAACAAAAAAGATAAGGTTTTTTTAAAGATTTTAATAATTTATGGTCCCTAATTTCTTATTAAATAAATATACATATTTCATCTCTCTTTCAAAGTATATTTGTAATTGTAAGAATTTTTTTAACAGCAAACTATTATAAAACTTGTTATTTGTGAAAAATTTAAGCAAGTGTATCAATTATATAGTTAATTCTCAAATGGACTTTGAGATTAAGTTGAGTCGTAATATTTTATTTTTTAAATTAAGTAATGATTATATTTTTTATTTATTTTATATATATTTTAAAAATATATATGTAAATCCTTATGATTAAACCGAAATTCGAAAATTGAAAATCGAAAATCGAATACCGAAATTTTTGGAAAAATAAACCAAAACTAAAAAATTTAAAGATCAAGAATAATTAAGAAGAAAATGAATTTAAGATTTTAAACAAAGAAAGTCCGAAAAGAGGAAAAAAATAGAGTTGAGGAAACAAAGAATGGTGAAGAGAGAATTTAAAGAGGAAGTCCAATACATAAATGAGAAGTTTGAATATCTTTTAGTCTTTTTTCATGGACGCCAATTTTATAGTGTGTTTGATGCATGCATTTTATTTTTGTCGGATATGGATTACTGGTTTGCTTCCTTTGTGGCAATCTTTTGAAGTTTGTGTTTATTACATTCTGCGGAGTCTATTATAGTAGCTGCCAATGATTTGTTGTTCATTGCTTTCTGTGAATGACAAGATGAATAACTTTCCTAGAAGCATATCCTGATTTTTTGTGAATGACCTCTTCAGTTCAATGTTGAATGTCTTGTACAATAATTTGTGTTATACATTTTACAAGGGGCAACTGTTTTAAAAATTAAAAATTACAAATTAAGCATAAAAACACCTGCAATAATTAAGTTATCAGTCTTTCAATTAATGTAATGTTTGTATTTGTAGCTTCATTATAGACATAGAGTTATCGAAAATAAACTAAGCTAGGAAATTTATTTGTCAAATCTTTAATCTTCAAAAATTCTTTGCTTTTTATTAAAGTTTACAAATCTGGGTATTTTGACAAAAGGTAATGAAGTTGGCGGGCATGTTTTGTTATTTTTAGATTAAGGCATTGTATTCTATAAAAAAATATAAAAGTAATATATGTTAGCATGATGGACAAATCATAGAATATTTTATAGGATCTATATTTAATATTCTCAATATGAAAATATTGAAGAGATATTCTAGATACTACATTTAGTGTAGAATATTGTGTAGCATTAATTGTAGAATATATGTAATTTCTAGATTACTGAGTGTAGAATATTGGTGTAATACCTCGAAGAGCCTAATCCTAGACTCGGACTTCGAAATGAAAAAAGCAACAAGAAATCTGAGATTTCTTCTCAGAACAACTCCGTTGTACGGTCAATCGAGGTCTAACGACATGTTGGATGTGCCCAGAGAAGTTAATTAGACTTGAGAGTAACGGGTCGTTGTGCGGGTCGCTAGAAGGTGGTCTTGGTCAAAGAAGGCTGGCACGAGTCATGGGACGACTCGTTGTCTGAACAACGAGAAGTTGGGAGGTGCCCCATGGGGAGGATTTTCAGGATGGGAGCAGTGGTATTAACGGCTGGCAACGACGAGTCGTTGGAGATGATAACGACTCGCCTGTCCGTCATGATAGAAGACTGAGACAGAAATAGGGATGAGACAACGAGTGAAGTAACGACATGGGAGCAAGGGACGACTCATTGTATTGGTCGTTACTTCGAATAGTGGCTAATTTCCTGAGAGTTGCAAGGAAAATCCAGAATCCTAAGCCCCTAAGCCCTATACTACGTAGTTTTAAGGTTAGAAAAGGGTGTTTTAAGAGGTTGGAAACTTATTCAAAAATCCATCCTCTTCATGCATGCAACCTAGAGGGTTCTAAGGGTGACTGCTTAGATTCATCAAGTCCTTCCCCAAAATCCATTGGGCTTTCAAGAGGGTTGGTGAAATTAGATTCTTCCAGGTATGTAGGGTTATGAATGGGTGTATTCATCCATACCCATGCCTAATCCCTCTTCAATTCATAAAATTCTAGTTGATGAATCTATGAGGTTTTAACCCAACATGTGTATTCTCTAAGTATCAATCATAGATATGATCTAAGCATGTTGCTAATGTTGAATTATGACTAATGGGCATATTTTACAATATTTTCAATTACAAGTTATGTTTTCAAGTTTTACAAATTATAACGCCCATCCATGAAAGTTCATGAAAGTTGAGATCTATGATATATGTATTCAAGCATGATAAGATGTACATGATGAAGTATGATTTCGAATTATCCATTTCTATGTTCATGTTTTTGAATGATCAAATCTATTTCAAGCATGTTTAAATATTGGGCAAACCCATATAATTGAGTATGTTTCATGATTTATCTAAATTTCATGTTATTAGCTTACCACATGATTTTTGGAGTCTAGACTCCCTCTCTTTTCAGCTTGTGGTATTTTGCCAAGGCTCCTCATGTATGAATTCAGATTTATGCATGTTTTTTATGAGTCAGCTTCATCATTAAACGATGATCAGCTTCGTTAAAAATGATGGAGAGCATATGCATGTTTTTTGGAGTAGTATCTAGCACCGAGTAAGCTAAGGGTCAGTCAACCCCGTGCCTCAGAACTACGCGCCAATGTAGGTTTACATATATACTTTAGGACCTCTCTTGTGAGCTTCCCTTGCTCCTAAGGGGCCTTGAGCTTGATATCGATATCATGATAGCGTTCTTAGACTTAGCAAGGCTTTGGACGGCTCTGCCCACTTGCATATGATAGTCGGGACCACGTAAGCTCTATCGTGGTAATGTTAGTTATACGACGATCCTCTCATTGTTCCTCATGATTTCAATTATGCATGTTCATCAGTCAGGATATTATGTTTTCAGCAGGTTTGACCCAATATTCAGTTTTACTTATGATTATCAGTTTTTCAGCTTTGGGTCATTCCATTCAGTTATGATATTCAATTATGTTCAGATTATGATTTCAGAAAATAGAATGCTAGCCTACTCTCAGAATCTTATCTTGATTATGTTTTTATGATATGCATGATTTATGATTTTATTTACTTAGCGGTTTTACTCACCTTACATACTCGGTATATTTCACGTGTTGACCGCATACTCTATGCTGTATCATTTCATTTACAGGCTCAGATATTCAGGCTCAGTCCGCCAGTAGCCAGACTCTCAGTATTAGCATCTTCCAGTCTCAGTTGGTGAGTCCTCATCTTCCGAGGGCCCTTTATCAGTTGTACTACGTATTTTCAATTTCAGACTATAGTGAGTTAGTTGGGGTCTTGTCCCAACAACTTGTCAGTATTAGAGGCTTTTCAGACATAGCATGTATTCATATTCAACCGTGTGTATGTATTCAGATGTTATGATATTTTTAAAACTTCTGCTTTATTATATATGTTAGACTTCCGTTTGATTATGTTGAATTCAGATGTAATGTTCATGTCAT
Organism: Datura stramonium; assembly: GCA_018107945.1. Lineage (NCBI taxonomy): Eukaryota > Viridiplantae > Streptophyta > Magnoliopsida > Solanales > Solanaceae > Datura > Datura stramonium. The sequence goes on along the minus strand of JACEIK010000118.1, from coordinate 483,814 downwards.
GGTTCAACTTGGAGCCTCTGGGGTTCTTTTTCCTGTGTCTTGATCCGGACCTATGTTCAGGTCGTGACAATTGAGTAGCATTAGTTGTATAATATTATAACAATTAATGTGTAGATTCACATTAAATGTAGAATATTTCTCTTGTATATAAATACCCNATTAAATGTAGAATATTTCTCTTGTATATAAATACCCTGTATTCTTATATATTTGATTAACAAAATAAGACAATCATTCTTGTTTATTACTGTGCCTTTTCTGTTTCCGACATGGTATTAGAGCCTTCTCTTCTTTGATTCATAGAGTTCTTGATTTGTGGTTACTTTCAATTTCTTTTTGAAAGTTTTTATTTTCTTGGTCGTTCGTCAATAATTAGTCCTAAATATGTAGGACTCTTGGACTTGGTTATTCTAGCTATTTTTTCGTGTCATTGTGTTTTTAATTTTCGCTATTCAAAAACAACTTCACATCAATTTGAATCTTTCAGTGTTATTTTCACTGGAAAAAATTATTCAGCTTAGGAATTTCAGTTTCAACTATTTGTTACTGGAAAAGAATTATGGGGCCATATAGATGGTAGTGATCTTGTTTCTACTGGTCCTACAAAGTCAGGTCAGTGGAAGGTCAGAGATGCTCGGATGATGACATGGATTTTAGGATTAATTGGCCCTCTTACTTTCCTTAATCTCAGTCCATATAAAACTGCAAAGGCTATGTGAGATTATTTACAAAAGGTTTATAACCAAGACAATAGCCCAAGATGCTTTCAGCTAGAGCATGAAATTGCTAATTACTCTCAAAGAGATCTCTTTGTTCAGAATTATTTTTCTGGATTTCAGAACTTATGGACTGAATTCACTGATATTGTTTATGCTGAAATACCTGTTGAATCTCTTTCTATAATTCAAGCAGTTGATGAGCAAAACAAGCGAGATCAATTTTTGATGAAATTGCAATCTGATTTTGAGAGTATCCACTCTAACTTGATGAATCGTGATCCATCTCTCTCCTTGGATGTCTATTTTAGGGAAGTATTTCGTAAAAAGCAATGTATTCTCACACAAAACGCTTTCAAGCAAGAAAATGTCCACACTGTTGCATTTGCTGCTCAAAAAAGAGGAAATGCCAGAGATATAAGCAAAACTCAATGTTGGAATTGCAAGGAATATGATCATATTGCTACCAATTGTGGTAAGAAGTTTTACAATTATTATACAATACAAGCATATTATCAAAGAGTGTCCTACACTTCCTCAAAATCGTAGGATCAATGCTTTTCAAACTGGGATACATGATTCCCCTTCAGCAGCTCGACAAGTTCTTACTCCTGAAATGGTACAACAAATGATCGTGTCAGCCTTTTCAGCTTTGGGTCTACAAGGTAATGATACTACATCTAATTTTTGGCTTGTTGATTCTATCGCTTCTAATCATATGATCAACTCAACTAGTATGCTAAGAAATGTTCGTCAATATCAAGGTCCATCACAAATTCAGATTGCCAACGGTAGTAATTTACCCATTACTAAGGTTGGGCATATCATTAAAACTTTCAAGAATTTTTTGTATCGCCAAAGATCTCCACTAGTCTTATTTCAATTGGTCAATTGATGGATAATAATTGTGATGTGAAGTTTTTCTCGTAATGATTGTCTTGTGCAGGATCAGGTGTCGGGGACGATAATTGCGGAGGGGCCTAAAGTTGGAAGATTGTTTCCTATGTACTTTTCCATTCCTCGTGTTCTATCTTTTGCTTGTACTTCTACAGAAAGTATGACTAAGGTTTGACATGAGCGTCTAGGATATCCAAATTCGATTGTGTTGTCTCATTTGTTTAATTATGGTTTATTGGAAAACAAAAATCAATTTTTAGTTGCTTTCTTTGATTGTTCTACTTGTAAATTAGGCAAAAGTAAAGCTCTTCCTTTTTCTAATTTTGATAGTCGTGTTGTAAAGTGTTTTGATGTCATTCATAGTGATGATTGGGGTGTTTCACCAGTTATTTCTCATACTCATTGCAAGTACTTCGTGACAGTCATAGATGATTATAATCGGTTTACATGGGTATATTTTTTGCGTTCCAAGTCTGAGGTATTTTCCATATTCAAGATATTCTTACATAGAGATTTAGTTTTCTACTTGTATTAAAATATTAAAATTTGATTCTGGTGGACAATATATGTCTCATGAATTTAGTAATTTCTTGCTTGAGAAAGGAATCGTCTCACAATGCTCTTGCCCATATACTCCACAACAAAATAGGGTTGTTGAATATAAAAATCGTCATCTTTTAGTTGTCACTCGTACTTTATTAATTGAGTCCTCTGTTCCATCTAAATACTATGTTGAAGCTTTGGCTACTGCTGTCTATTTAATTAATAGGCTGCCATCTAAAGTGTTAAATCTTGACTCCCCATATTGTCGTCTTCATCACCAAAATCTCAGCTATTATAATTTTCATACATTTGATTGTGTTTATTTTGTGCGTCTGCCTCGAATAGGAACATAATCCATTAAGTTTATCATTATGGATTGCCAGTAAGTACAATTTTGCCTCCAACCATTTCTTTTTTTGCTTCTCCTCCTCTTTAACTATTATTTTTGCTAGAATCGAATATGCCAGTTCTTCACCTCAACCCGAATCGATTATATATCAATATTTTAAAAATAATAAAAATTTATATATTTTTTTAAAAAATATTTTTCTTCGTGTCAAATGCACTCTCAATTTCATTCGGCATAGATCGTTCAAGAAGAGGTGGATATAGATATGAAAGAGAAGCGGGGACCAAGGGTACAAACCCATCAAACAACTAATACACCTACACTAACTACAATTCAATTCAAAAGAAGGACGATGATAATACCTTTGCTATAGTACCAAAGTACAGTTAACAAAACTTGTCGTTTATGTATGTGATGATATTTCTATAATTATAAACAACATATCATTAGATGTAATTTTTTAAATAT
>JACEIK010000118.1:461945-480774 GCA_018107945.1 Datura stramonium | reverse complement strand
ATAATTAACGGGATAGCAGAGTAGTATGAGTAAAAACCTTCTCCGTTTATTTTTATTTGTCCATTATATTAAAAATATTTACTTATTTAATTTTAAAAAGGGAAAAGGATCAAATATATCCTTCTGCTTTAGTTTAATAACTAATTTTACCCCTCATCATACTATAGTTCATAATGATAAATTGATGGCAACCTGTACAATAGAAAGTTTTCTGCAAAAAAATTTCTTGGGAATAGTTGCTTTCAGTTAGAGCAGACTAAGATGCAGAATCGTTGATCCTCATTGGGTAGTACAATTCATCTTCAACGTGAAATATTTGTGACACGACCCTAGAAGGACAGATCGTGCGGGCACCTACATCGACTTTAACTCGATAGGAGAGCCCTTATTAAATAACATGCAAAGGAAACTAAATGCTCATTAACTCGCATATTACAAAATGTGTCTAATCTTTAAAGATAAACCCCTTTTATTATGAACCATGACTCCCTCAAGATCTAGTCTAGACAGGTATAAAAGCTCTATCAGAATACTTGACAAGATAAAATGACACAACTTCATCTGCGGAGAAGAACACGAAAGCTGATGCTGAGTTCTCCACATAAATCATGAAACTTCAAACCTGCCACAACCTACACCCATAAAAGGTGTATCAAGGTAGTATCAGTACACCACACGTACCGGTAGGCAGCATCAGCCGACTGAGATTAGTTCACATAACAACATAAAAAATTAACATACAATTGACTTGAATAAATTAAACAACTACTCTACTTATGCAATAATCCATTAAGTTTATTAGCTACCTTATCGTCTCTTATTACTTGTCAATTTTTCATACAAGCACCCTACCACTCTAGCCTTCGTCTAAATTATTAGTCTGCCTCCTTACCTCGCTACAACGGGTATCTCTAATTGCTACAACAGTCTCACCGCAGCAGCAACTAGCCCACTACAGCGCCACCCTTCTTAAGCAGTAGTCGTGTTTAGCTGATTAAGTTCTCTTTTATTCCGCCATATAACATTATAGCACGTCTACCTCATTTACCATTTCACTATCATTAACCAAGTTTGTTTCTATTATTTATTGATCTATTTAATTACTTACAGGATTTTCTGACCCTCCTTAAATTAGTACATTATTAATAAAGTTAAACCCGTCATGATACCTTCTATAACCCACAAAAACCAGTTTAATCAAACATTCAATCATAATTACAAATTAAATAGCTCAAGTACACACAGGAAAAACATCAAACCAGATTGATGGAGTCAATTCCTCCCTGATCAAATACATATACATACCTGTTTCTCCATATCATAATCATATCATAGGTGCCATACATGTACTGTATCATCATGTATTGCATCCCAACCGTGTCTCTTACATCATACCCGAATTATTTCGGTATATCGTGTATCCTACTTGTATACCTGTATCTCCTTGTCATTACAACCGTATGTATATCATATCATACCCGTACGATCTCTGTCTCACAATCATACCATCGATGATATGCCAGGCACACGCCTCCGTCATTACTGTACACACATGCTAGAGGGTCTTATGTTTGCCCTTTTAGTCATGATCTGCAGCGGACTCTAGAAATCTATGTACTGCAGACCTAGCCGTATGGGACCTTTATCATACCTGTCTGTGTACTTATGCCTGTACACTCATCCGTATGATCGTTTATTCATACTTGTCTGTGTACCCACTCATACTGCTCGCATGGATGCTCACCTTGGGCATGAGCCACTCGTATCCAAGAACCTCCCCCTCCTCACGACTTGATCATACAATTTGCTCATCCAAGTTCTCATCTCGGCCCCAGGCCTCTCATTCTCAATATGTTGATGATTTAACTTTGCATATTACATACCACTTTAGTTACTCACTCGCATATCATAGACTTCACGCATCAATTCATTGACACACATCACAGTTCAAATAACAACAAATCACACACCACAAGACTTACGCAACACCAAGCATAGCATAACCCTAGCTCGAGACTATTTCATAACTAGTTAATTATTACATCATTTATATCAAAATTTCCATAATGAGATTCAAATCTGGTCTGCTCGCGAGATTGGGCTCTACTGCAGTGGCATTATTGCCGCCACTGCGGTCTCGCTGGAGCGATTCCCAGACCGCTGCAGCGGTATTATTCAGGCAATACTTCAACCCGTTCTTCCTCCCAGATCTCTCACGAATTGTTTCTTCGCAACCTCTCATCCAATATACATAAACTACATTGATTCATCTCTATAATCAACCTACCTCCTTTGTCAAGCAATGACAATTGAATTGATACGAACCAAACAAGCATAGGACACAACGTAACGAAGAAACTTACTAGCCCCGTAGCTCACTTTGTCCCACAATTCACGGGTCATGATTCAAGCCTTACAACAATTATAACCCACCCCTCAATATTCAATTCCCTTATTATATATTTAATGATTCAGGGCTAATTGATTCAGTGTTAAAAATTCGAATAGGAAAAAAAAGGCTATATATATCACAAGCAACGTCCGAGGACCAATAATCTACCCGCTCTCCTATAAACCATTATCCAAGGCCTACTCCCTTAAAACTATAACCTACAGAATTTCATAACACGGAGATATCATCATCCCTCCCCTATTTTCTTCCCCCTCAAACACTTACTGATTATGTCCATTCAATGGCAATTTACTTAAATTCTCCCCCTACTCATCAATAGTATATCAAATATACTCATATATATGTTTCGCTAATCAAAGTCTAACACGCAGGTGAGTAAGCCATAGCCTACCTGGGTGCCAAGCTATTATCGAGATATTTCCAGTTGAATGCGTGCCTCCAGTTCCGAGTTCTTGCGGAGAATCCTAGATATGGAGGGTGAAGTTTACCTTCTCTAGCCTCATTGTTGCTCTCCTTGTCTCAAAATCCTACTTTCTATTTTTTTGGTGTTTTTATTTAGCCCCCTTTAGGAGAATAAGTTTTTAAATTCTAATTGGGACAGAATTTATGGTATTCTGGTCCGCATCACCCGCTACAACGAGGATACTACCGCTACAGTGATTTCGCTACTACAGAAATTCGGTCCGCTGCAGCGATCCCCCCGTTGGCTCACATCGGCCCATTATAATTTGTTCTGGCCCATTGTCCCTCGATCTGAGAACATAACTCAGTCCTTCAAAAAAATTTGAATTCTTCTATGTTTATGTTGTGTAGGTGCTATAACAATCGGATGGGTCATTACAATTTGGTCCTTAAAAATTTAAAAATGCAATATGAAAAATAGTTGTAATATTCATATGTGTTGAGAAATGCACATAACTTTTTATGATTCTTATCAGAGGTTGTTGTTGGATATTCACAATTAGTACGATCTGTTCCTAAGAGGAACAAACAAAAAAGATCCTGTTCCAGTTGTACTTTTTCTTATGTATGAGATAAGCATTGGTTCCGTTGTTTTGATCTAATATGTAAATTAAAATTTTTAGAATTTATACAGGAGCATGATATTCTTTTTTTTTTCAAATTTTGGATAATTGACAAACAAATAAATCTACAATACCATGTTCTTGGTTCAACTGCTTGCAGGTATGGAGGATTGATATGGATTGTTGTACTGAATCTGTTTGTCAATCTCAGATGCAATTGAATAATTAATTTACATTTAACTATTTTATATTTCGGGTGCGAATAATTGTAATTATGTATGTGTTTTACCTTAAGCTGATTTTGACTTGCCAATTTTTTTTGGCAAGAATGACTAGAAAATCTTTAAGCTGTTTCAGATGGTTGAAAAGTTTATTTCCAGCTTAGTCAATAAAATCTTCCCAGAGGGTCAGTTTTATTGATTTTTTCCTGTATAAAATACAAAGAAGATATTCATTGTTATATGATATCTTGATTTGAATAGATTGCAAATCAATCAAAGTCAATCAAGAATTTATCATTTATTCATATAACTATTGAAATTAAATTATAGATGAAGAATAGTCCTGAAAAACACGATTCAATTGAAGGTCACTATGATAACTAATGATTGCTTCTAATTAATAAACATGACATGTATCTCTTCAAAATGTGCTTCATTATATGCTACAATTGCTATGTGGTCGTTTCACAGCCAATGCTTTATTGGAACAAAACAATGACAACATAGTCTGACCATATATATATTAAGAGGAAATAAGTTGTCCCAACAAAAAAATGAAATTTGTTTTTTCAAACATGTTCTACTTCAAATAGATTTAGTTGTCAAAGAAAATGTGACGCAGTGTAAAAAGCATTGCTTATTGTACCAGCAGTGTAAGAATTATAAATGACATATTCGATTCTGACAAAAATAATAGTTGAAGAGGAGGAGAAGCAAAAGAAGAAATGGTTGGAGCCAAAATTGTACCATATCGTACTCTAGAAAACACCCACCACTGTATCTTTGTTTCAACACCAAATTCACCACATACACACAAAAAGTGAAGAAGAAGAAGAAATTTATAGCCTATACACAATCAAGCACACGCGACTTTTTTTTCTTAGGGAAGATAAAAAGTTATTGTTGAGACCACCATGCTTGGAGAGGAGAAATTTAGAGATTTTTATTTAGTATGAGAATAAATTTTTTATTAAAGAAAGGGAAGACAGAAGGGGATGAAAAATGAAGACTATTATCGTGTGAATTGGGCCTCCTCGGGTAAAAAGAATAATTTTGGCCATATTAAGCAAATTGACTGACACACTCTAATCGTTCTTTCCAATATTGAAACAAGGTTGTACCACATTGTAATTCCAGAAACTCTGGGGTATACACCAAAAGTAGAGAGGGGCTTCAAATGAAATTATCTCTCCATATATCAGCTTCAACAGCTTTACACCTCTGAATTCCAATGGCGACCGCTCTTTCTCTGAACTGGACTCGCTTTGCTTCTCAACTTCCTCGCTCTTTTTCCTTTCCATTTCTTCAAAAGCACCGTCAAGTCCTCAGATTATACCGGACCTTCCGGTTTTCCGGTAGCTTCTGCACTCTCTACTCCTCCTCTAGACGCCCTTATACTGTCCGAGCTTCCACTTCTCAGTCTAATGGTAAGTGGAAACACATCATTCCTCAATTTATTATTAACCGCTGAAACAAAAAAAACTATAAGTTCAATTTGAAATTTTCTCTCGCTTATGTCAATTTGACATATTCATATATGTATTAATTTTGACTCTCTGTTTGTGGGAATAATATTTAGGAACTACATGAAAACTTATATTATAGGCAATTTTCTTATTATTTTAACTTGACGACCTAGTACATTTAACTTTCTTATAAACCTGCATCATTAATCACAACTAGTTCTTGATTGGTAGAGCTATTACTCTCGTAAAGCTGATTAATACTTAGTAATGCAAATATGTAGTGAAGGAGAATTGAATTGATATGGAAAAGTGTAATCACATACATTGATGTAGTGTAGGAGTTCATCTCCTTCCTTACAACAAAACTTAGAAATAAAAGGAAAATAAAGAAGGGAGGGAGGTTCTAGGATTAGTCTAGAGAAACAACTAAGGAATTAAAGATACAAGTTCATAGCATAAGCCTAATGAAATATCTCCTCTTGTATTTATCGCCCACAGTGCACATGCTCCTTAACCAGGGTCCCAAATATATTTTGACAGCTTCCTTGGTGGAAGCTTGGGCCTGCTTCTCTTTATAATGGGTCCAATTTCACCAAATTTATTATCTTGTGCCTCATTCATAACAAGATAGTTTGCAAACATTTTGATAATCTAAACCAGACAAGTCACTAGTACCTTTCAGTCATGTTTTCTGCCGAATACGTATGATGAATTATCAAAATTTGGCAGGCTCGAGTAGTTATACTGAGGTGGGTGATGAAAGATATGACGTGATTGTGGTGGGAGGAGGCCACGCAGGATGTGAAGCTGCCCTTTCTTCTGCACGATTAGGGGCGAAAACACTGCTTCTTACTCTTAATATTGATCGCATCGCATGGCAGGTAATGGGAAGTCGTCTTTGCTGGTTTTTGGACTAATTCCATTACATGCAATGTACTTTCTATTTTTTGGTGTTTATTATTACTAACATTTTAAGTTGTATTTGTTGGAGTCCCACATCAGTGGGATAATGGGCATCTTGGTCTCCTTATATGATCTCGGGCAATCCTCCCCTCATGTACTAGTTTTTGGGGTTGAGTTAGGCATAGAATTCGTTTCTTTAATAGTATTCTTTGACCATTTTTGAAATGAGGAAAATTGTGATATAGGAATATGAAACTTTAATTTTGGAAGAATGAAATGATCTAATCTCAGTTAGCTCCACAAAATGGTCAAACTGACCATCGATAAGCACAAAGTGGCAAATAAGTTGGAATAGAAGGAAGTCATGATTTAAAAAAAAAAAGAAAGAAAGAAAGAAAAGGTTGGAATAGAAGGACTTGGATTGCTGCTTCCTAAGGGACAATTTGTAAATCTGTGCTCCCAAGACCCTTCAGACTGTTCAATGAACTACTGATTCAACAGGCTTTTCAAGAGGTGGTTCATAGCACCCGGAACCAGACTATAACAGGTCACACTATGCATGAGTATGGAGGAAACTTGGGATAGAGACCTCACAAACCTGGATAGGAGAGTTGGTGAATTACTTGAGCAACTTGGGATCACTCAGGCTCAGTTGCAGTCTGACCTATTCCATCCAGAAGTAATCAGTTAAGACAGACAACTGTTAATCCAGTTAGAAGACTGGTCCAACCTTCAGGAGAGGGTGCTATAAGACAAAGATCCAAAGCCACTTGGAACTCCTATGGAGATTCTAATACCAAGTTCTTTCATGCCTTTATGAAAGCAACGCGGGGCAAAACAAGGTATCCAACATTGGTAATGAGCTTGGAGGCATGTTAACAGATCCACTACAGATACAACAGGAATTCCTTAAGTTCTTCAAAGGCTTTCTGGGAATAAATGCAACTGCAATGCCAAGTATTGAATAACAATAGCCAGAGATGGCCCTGCCTTACACCTGATTATCAAAGACAATTGGTACAGGAGGCAAACAAGGAGGAAGTGTTGCTGGCCCTCAAAGATTTATCTTCTGACAAGGATCCAGGTATTTTAATGGCTTCCCAGCTAAGTTTTTCAAAACTTTCTTTGCAACCATAGGGGAGGAGGTGATGGATGTTGTGTTCCAATTCGTTGAAAATGGAAAGCTCTTAACTGGGATAAACTGTGGTACAGTGACATTAGTGTTCAAGGTTCCCAATCCTACTTATGTCAAAGAGTTTAGACCTATTGCATGTTGTTCAACTATCTACAAACTGATAGCTAAGGTTCTTCCATACTTAAACATGTGGTGGACAACTTGGTGGGTTTCTCACAGTCGGCTTTTTTAGAAGGGAGGAGCATTCTTGACAATGGGATTATAGCTCATGAACTGGTCAAAAGATACTCTCAAAAAGGTGTATTTCCCAGATGCATAGTGAAGGTAGATATCAGAAAAACCTATGATTCAGTTGAGCGGGGTTTCTTAAGAATGGTTCTGCTTGAGTTTGGCTTTCCTTTAAAGTTTGTGAATCTGGTAACGAAGTGTGTGACACTGTACAGTACGCCTTATCCTTAATGGATCTTACTCTTAAGTTCCAAGCAAAAAAGGGATTAAGAAAAGGTGACCCAATCTCACCTCATCTCTTTGTATTAGTTATGGAGTATTTAAATAGATCATTGAAGCAGCTAAGATACTATCCTGATTTTAACTTCCTTCTGAGGTGTGAGAGACTCAAATTAGTGCACATCTGCTTCGTAGATGATTTTTTGACGTGTTTCAGAGCTGACAGTGTGTCTATTCAGTTGATGCTACAGGCTTTTGATCACTTCTCCTAGGTCTCTGGATTACATGCTAATGTGGAGAAGAGCTCTATCTATCTGGCAGGAGTTTCACAGAGTTTCAAAGAGCAAGTCCTCACTGAAATGCACTTTTCTAATGGTGAGATGCCACTTAGGTACTTGGGGGTACCTCTCTCACCAAGGAAGCTGAGTGTTCAACAATGTATGCCACTTGTAGAGAAGATGATAGCAAAAGTGAAATGTTGGACCACTAAATTTCTGTTCTACAGTGGAAGATTTCAACTAATAAAGAGCATCTTTTGTGAGATGCAGACTTATTGGGCTCAGGTTTCCTCCTACGAAAGATCACTCAACTGGTTGCCAGTATTGTAGTTGTAGGACTTTCCAATAAACAGGCAGTGCTGAGGCATCAAGAAAAGCACTGATTGCCTTAGACAAAGTGTGTCACCAATAGGCCTTAACATTGTGGATGTGTATAAATCAAACAAAGCTGCAATTTTTAAATTGCTATGGGCACCGGCAAAAAGGATACTGTATGGATTCAATGGGCACACAACTTCTATATCAAATACAGGGATCTTACTGAACTACAAACTCCTAGCCAAGCAAGCTGGATTGTTAGGAAATTGTTTGATGCAAGAAAATGGTTTAATAGCAACCTGATGACACAGTTGCAAAACTATTGTGGGAAAGGCAGATTCAGTATAAAGAAGAAATATATAGTACTGATTCCATAATGCCCTAAGGTCCCATGGAAGAGCATCACAATGGGATCCGGGACTATGCCTAGACACCAATTTATTACGTGGCTGATTATTGATGCTAAGCTGGCGACAATGGATAGACTGGAAAAATGGGGTGTCCATGTCTCAAAGGACTGTGTCCTGTGTAATGGAGGAGCAGAGAGACAGCGGTGCATCTTTTCCTTGAGCACACATACTCAAAACATGTATGGAAATCCTTACTGACCTGGATGGGTGAAAATAGACTGATAACAAGCTGGGAAAATGAGCTCACCTGGATGACCAAGCATGTGAAGAACAATGGAGTCAAGACTGATATTTTGAAGTTCTTATTTGCTGCATCAAGCCGTATCTGGATTGAGCGCAATGCAAGAAGATTTCAAGCCACCCAGAGGGAGAGCAGAGACGGAGTTAGAGAGATTATAATTCAATTACATCTCAGAGGGAACCAACAACCGCAATGAAAAAGGATTTTAGAGCAGTTATAGCTATCCTACCTAAGAATAGTTTTTTCATGTTGTTCTTATTCTTAGTGTATCAAGAGGTTATTTTTAAGGACTAGTTCTAGAGTCTAAAGAACTAGCAGCTTTATAAAAATTTCACTTGGTTGAATACAGTTGTTACCTTTCGACCAAAAGAAACTTGTAAATTTGTGATGTTATGCTTCAATTGCTGCTTCCAGAGCCACCACATAAATTTGTTAGCAAGTCATTGTGGAATTTCTTGTGTAGAAAATTATGGAATTGAAGAGAGAAGGAAAAACTTCTCTCAGGTCCGCTCTTTTAGTTTTTTGTGGTTTCCTGTAAACTCCATTAAGCTATAATTGAAGGACTATTAAATTTCCAACCAAGGATAGTTCTTATATTTGAGTCTGCTTTCATCTCATGATTGTAGTCTTACTAATCAAAATTTATGCAGCCATGTAATCCTGCAGTTGGTGGACCTGCAAAGTCTCAGCTGGTGCATGAAGTCGATGCACTGGGTGGTGAAATTGGAAAAATAGCGGATAGGTAAACTTTAGTACTCCAGCTGCTATTAGAAAATTCATCTAGTCTTGTTTGTTAACCAGCTCAGTGGAAGCATTGTTGTTTTCAACTCTGAAAAATAGGAAAAAAACCGTGTTTATGTCTTTTAAAAGGAAATCAATTAAATTTGGGATCCATTTTAAGTTCTTAGAAAAATATAGGGGGTGAGAATACTATGAAAAGCTTGGTGGGCTTGTAAATTTATGTACATCTGAAAGGAAGAATAACTGAAGAACTTTGATAAATTCCGAATAGGGGAAAAAAGAAAACAATGAACAAAGTAACTTGCAAGCATGAAAATATTTTTGGAACAAGTTTGGCAAGAAAATGGAGAGGGTGTGGGACAAGGTAAATCTAGTAGGAAAAAATAGTTTGGGCTTATTTTTGTATGGTATTCAATATTCATGGAGTTATATTTCTTAAATCCACCTATCCTTATTAAGGAGACTGATGAAAGCTTCTTTTTCCAATAGGTGCTATTTGCAGAAACGTGTTCTTAACATCTCTAGGGGCCCTGCTGTTTGGGCATTACGTGCACAGACAGACAAGAGAGAATATGCTCTAGAAATGAAAAAGATTGTTGAGAGGTAAGTTTATGTCCCAACATAGAATACAGTTGTTATCAAGAATGACTTGTGCTCATGAGTAAGCTGCTCAAAGGTTTTACCCTATGGGGCAGATGTGCTTATTAAGCTATTTTATTAAATTTACGAATACGGGCAGATAAATTTCATTAAGGTCAATAATACATTCAGTAACTTGTCTTTGTTGCAACTGCAATTACCACTTACCCTGTGTTTCATTTTGAACTACAGTGAAATTAGTATTTTATGAGTGCTACATAGGTCCTGTTCTGTATGATTATGCCCTTATATCTTAAGCTTTGATCTATTGTTCTTGGAGAGATAAATATGAAAGCGTAGTAATTTCTCGTCCACACTATGTGGTTCATGGATCGCTATATATACTAGGTTGACATCTTGGATACTTATCTTTCTAGTTAAACTTTATATGCTTTAAAATGTTACAAACAAGGGGCTGATAAATTTCATTAAGGCCACAATACATTCAGTAACTCGTCTCTGTCATTCTACTGCAGTTATGACTTATCCTGCGTTTCATTTTGAACTACACTGTGAAATAAGTATTTTTATGTGTGCTAAATAGGTCTTTCTTTATATGATTATGTAGTGTTTTCTTAAGATTTGATCATTATTCTGGAAAAATTAAGATGGAAAGCTTAGTAATTTCTGGTCCACATTATAGAAGTTCGTGGACCACTTGATACCGAAAACAGCCTCTCTACCTCACAAAGTTTGGGGTAAGGTCTGCATACATCCTACCCTCCCCAACACCACTTGTGGGATTAAAATAGGTATGTTGTTGTTGTTTACTATAGTGGTTCATGGACTGCTTATACTAGACTGCCATCTTGGATGCTATTTCTAGCAAAATCTTATTTACTTATCAGTTAAAGTTTTAAAATGTCTCCCTTTAAGAAACTAGTGAAAATTATTTACCTGTACCCTGCAAGAAGTTGGACTGCTGACAGAATTCAGGTCCTTTGGGGTATGATGGTCATCTTTTCTTTATTACATTACAAAGTGCTATGAAAATATTCACCTCAGGTTTCTGGGATGACTGCTATGCTGATGTAATTTTCACCTTTTATTCCAAACTAAATCCATTTCTCTCGCCTCCTTCTAAATTAATTTGTTTCTTCTTTTTCTTTTTTGGGTATAAAAAGGAAAAATAGCTGAGCTATAAACATCTATTTACTTTCCAGAAAACTGAGAAGTATAGAAAATTCAATTAATTCCTTGTGCATTGTTGCATGACTTTGTAAGTCCATTGTGTTGAAATTATGTATCTCAAACATATTGGTGGCCTTCACATCTTCTGAGACTAGTGGCTCCCATTTCCAGCACCCCAAACCTCTTTATTAGAGAGGCGATGGTAACAGATATCTTGTTGGGGAAAAATGACAACGTTGAGGGGGTCTGTACTTTCTTTGGAATGAACTTCTATGCACCTTCGGTGATTCTGACGACCGGGACCTTTATGAGTGGGAAAATTTGGATTGGCAGAACTTCAATGCCTGCAGGAAGAGCTGGTGAATCAGCTTCCGTTGGTCTAACAGAAAACTTGCAGCGCCTTGGCTTTGAGACTGATAGGCTAAAAACCGGAACCCCTGCACGTGTGGACTGTCGTACTGTAGATTTCTCAGGATTGGAGCCCCAATATGGAGATGAAGAGGTCCTGCTGCTTATTCTTAATATGTAGGTTCTGTAGACTTAACTGTCATCTATGATGTCTAACCATGCTTAACTACTTGTGCAATACAATAGCATATTACTTACGACAATGTATTTTGTGGGTGAGTTGCAAATATTGGATGCCTCTAGATGAGTTTCGTTTATTAAGTATGTTGTATAAGCTAGGATCACTTGCTAGTTCATGCTATCTTTATTTGAGTTGTCTCATGGAGAAACTTATCAGTTTGAAATGCTCTGGATCTCTCTGAGCCTAGATCTGATTTAGGATTTCCTCCAAAAGTACAATGATAGTCGATATCTAATCTTTTTCCCTGGAGTTATTTCTTGATTTTTACCGATAATAATAGATGTTAAGATTGTCTGTTCGGAAAACCAATTTATTATGAGTAACTTTATATCTAATATGAAACTACAAGTATGTGTTTCTGGTTGCTATGTGCTATTGAATACAAGTTACACGAAGTCCAGCTCCCCCCTTCCTTTGGGTTAGATCGTACAGAACAGTATATACATCGTGAGGGGGCTTGTGTTCTTGATAGGTAACAACTTGTAGAGCTTTTGTTTTGCTTGTTGCCTTCATTTTGTCTCATGAGGGTTTAAGATTTGGAGGCTTGAAATTCCCTTAGAGTGTGCTATGTATTTGTTGGTAAGGTTCACCTTAAAATAATTAAATTTTCTTCATCAGTAATATATATGTATGTATACATGTTCATGCCTCTACATTCATATGTTCTAACATTTATCATTGGTCCTCAGGTAAGCTGGTTCAGTTTTGATGCTAATTACCATGTAGAAAGGGAACAAATGTGTTGCTACCTTACACGTACCACAAAGAGTACTCATCAGCTAATTAGAGATAATTTGCATGAAACTCCTACTTATGGAGGTTGGGTGGATGCTAAGGGCCCTCGATACTGCCCCTCCATAGAGGATAAGGTATTGTTGGATGTTGCAGAATATGGAGCTTCTCTCTGGTTTTGAGACATCTCATACTAAATTCTCCATCGTAGCAGTTATCTTCTTGTTAATGTCACCTAATGGGCGGAATGCTTGTGTTTACTGATTTGAGAATGCTGCACGTTTCTTAGCCAAAAATGTGAAATGGAAAGGATTAATCTTCCTTCCAGCTTTACTTTCCTTCTAGAGATAAATTTATATCAGCATGAGGATTTCAAATAAAGTACAGATAAATTTGTAACTTCGGATTTTTTTATCTCCGCGGGTGTTGTTCCTTTGTTGTCAAATGCTCTGTTAAGAGGGTGCAATTGCTAAAGCAGGCTACTGTTATACTATTTCCCAAGCATGACAGCTTGGAATCATATACACTTGAGCTATGTTTTGAACCGATTAATGACCGTGATTTCAATTAAGAGTTATTGTTGTCCCTTTTGTCCTCCCTGCAAAAAAAGTTATCTCGTGATATTTCAATGGGAGGCAATTTATACCCACTGAAATTTCTTAGCAGTTGTTATGTAACTTTGAAACTACCTTCATACCTTGTGCTATTGGAGGGAAAAGAAAGTAAGTGGAGGAAAGATTTAGTTCCATCTGATACTAGAATCTGCTAATGTTACTAATAGTTCTTCTAGCGAGTGGAGGGTAATTTGGTGCTTGTAACAAAGTATGCTGTGGTGAGTGTTACTTGATGTAAATCTAGTAACTAACTCCCTTATTCAAATATCGTGGCTCCGGATTGGAGAACTTAGTTCTTATTTTCTTTTTATTCCTCTCACGTGAAGTATGATTATCTGTTTGACTATTTCAGATTGTAAGATTTCAAGATAAAGAGTCTCATCAAATATTCCTTGAACCTGAGGGTCGAAGTGTTCCTGAGCTCTATGTGCAGGTTTGCTGACTCTTTGGTTATGGTTACACTCTTTGACTTATTATAATTACTGCCTTACTGGAGGAAAAAAGCTTTTTGTTGACTGTAATCTTGTTACAATCTGCGGTGTTTATGGTATAAATTCTTTACATTGAAGCAGTGTTATTAATTGATCAACTAGGGGTTACTGCCTCATGGGTGAAGCGGTGCGCATTGTAGAATGCACTCTTCGAACAGTGAGGTGCAAAGTGATCCCAGCTACAAGCAGCAAAATTTTGATCTCGACTTTAAAAATTGTATTTTAAAAAAAAAGACTTAAAAAAGGGCCTATGCCTTTTGAGTTCTAGGTCCTTGGATTCCTCCCACATACACTTCAGCTCTAGCAATATATTTTTCATTGTTTCGTCTTCTCAGCTTTACAAGGCCTTTCCTACCGATACCTTTCTTTGCCTACTTTGAATTTACTTCTTATTTTTCTTCTTCAAGTGAGTCCTTTTATTATGCTACTCCTCTTAACCTTTTCAGTTAACAGAGTAATTGAATATGAATTGGATGTTGCAGATTGATTCTTTTTTATGATCTATTAACTGAAAATCAAAAAGTTAATTTTGCAACGCTAGCAACTTTTACGTGACATAGTTGAATTACATAACAGGATGCTTTTGGTATCAAAGAGAATGTTTTTGTGAAAATGTTTTACCTTGGGAAATCACTTCCCACATCATGTTCCTGTATTTGGCTGTGCTCTAGGTAATCTATGATAAGTGTGAAGGATTGTGTATGATGACTGTGTTTGGGTGATATTTTAGTGTTAATGGTTAATAACAATGTTAGAAGCAATGGGTAGAAGCAAAGTTAACAATGTCTAACTGTTATCTACTGAGTTTTGAACTGTGCAAGTGAAGCAAGTGATATTGCAAAGAAAAACGTCTCCCTGTAAATGAAAGACTTAGGTTTCTCCCTTTGAGAAAACTATTTTCCTTCTATAACCTTATCGAGAAAAATAAAATTGTTGGAGAAACATTTTCAACAAGTCAAAAACATTTCATCAAGAAACATTTTAAGAAAAGCATCTTTGGTCATACCATCACACCCTTAACGATGTTTAATATGAGTAGTTGTAGTAATATTGTCGTTATTATAATTTATATGCTCAAATTAGCAATTTCAATTGTGATTTAATTTGCAAGTGATAAATCCATTCATGTTAAGTAATTTTTGTATTTTCAGAAAATTGGGTGTTTTACTTCAAACTTCGAAGAAGTATACACTCTTGGAGCTCGTTTTATCCAACAAAATGCAGGATTATTTTATCCAACGTTTGGTTAGAGGTATTAGTTAGTGTCAGGATTATTTATTCCACCATTTATACCATAATGATGGGATAAGTTATCCCATATATATAGTGGGATAACGAATCACATGGGTTATCCCAATTATTGTATAACTTTGTCTATCCCGTCCTCTATACCAGACAACCCCTTAGGGTCTTGTCGGCTTTTTGTGCTTCTCTTTTTAAAATATTGCTTTCGAGACTGTTACCTATTTCAGAGTATAAAGTGCTAAGTTTATTCCAGTTACCGATATCCATAAATTTGCTATGACTTGGTCATTTCCAAAGAACTGATGGAGGTGTGCTGAGTAATATATGTAGTCTACTTAAAGCTCTCTGCTGACTAGTTTCTTAAAGTTAAAATTCATTTTCTTAGTTCCCTCTCTCTTGGAAATGAAATACTCTGATGCTATATACTGCTGTATTGCTGTGTAAAATGCTCCTTTGCCAAATGATTCATTCATCTGCAGGGATTCTCTACTGGCTTGCCAGAGAGACTACAGTTGCCACTTTTACGAACATTACCCGGACTTGAGAACTGTACAATGCTCAGGCCAGCCTATGCTGTAGAGTATGATTATTTGCCTGCTTATCAGTGCTCCAGATCCCTAATGACTAAAAGGATCGAGGGTCTTTTCTTTTCTGGCCAGATAAATGGAACTACAGGCTATGAAGAAGCTGCTGCCCAGGTTTTTATATTCCAATGATGCTTACTTCAGCTTATGTATTTTTATCTATGTATCCAATAGATATAGGAATGTTTGTACTAGTTCCTACTTTTTAACTAGGCCGTTATGGTTATTATCTGATAAGGTCTTCTAAGCCTCTTTTGGTAAATTTTCCTGATGTAGGGGATCATATCTGGAATTAATGCAGCTAGACATTCAGATGGCAAGCAACTTATTGTTCTTGAGAGAGAAAGTAGTTTTATAGGGACTCTGATCGATGATCTTGTAACCAAAGATCTTCGAGAGCCTTATCGCATGTTAACAAGGTGAAGTGAAGTAAGAACGGTCATGTCAAAGCTATGACCTCTTTTCTTTTTTATTAAGCACATGCAATAGCTACGATTTGCTTGCTGTTGAGTTTGCTGATGAAACCACAACATTCTTGTGGTCGCATTATTGTCCAAAATAACAGAACGTTGTTTGTGTTCAAGTGATTTTCTGTTTAACCTTTATTTATCAGTATTGACCAGCAATATATCCTTAGCATTAAGTTAGGAGATATGCAATACCATTTTGTAGATAATTGTCAAACCTTTTTTTCTGAGCTGGTCTATGCCTTAGATTTGTCTGTTCTTACCTTCTCCTCTTTCCATGTTGCTATTGACCAAGCCATTTCCTATTCATCATCATTATTAGATACCCAATTTTATCTCCGGACCTTTTTAAACAAGGTGCATCTTTCCTTGTGTTTGTTGACCTCAATGCTCTAATCCTTGGGCAAGACATGCATGAGTGTAAACAAAATGAAGAAAAAGATTAAAGAAGTAGTGATGCCTTTGGCATTGTTGTAGACATAGGTTAGTTCCATTTGTCTTCTGGTGAAGTATTTTTCCATTTTTAAGACAGCTGTTGTTTTCCTACCAACTTTTCATTTTTAATTTTTGGAAAGTACCTACTGACTGGTGTTTTAGATTTATATTTTCAGTTCATGCAATTGCATGGAAGTTCTTATAAAAATATAATCTTTGCTTATGGCTTTGTTTAGACTAATACCTATGTCATTAAACATAGAAAATCCAATATATATTTCTTTCCGTCATTCTTTTGACAAGTCAAATCAAAATTCTTTTTACACTTACTGTTGGCTGAAAAAAAAGGGACAATGGACCTAACTCAATTCCAAAAGTTACCTCATGGGGTGAGAATTGTCCAAGCGCATGTAAGGGGATAATGGATGTTGGGCCTAATTCAATCCCAAGACCTCATGACGTGAAGATTGTCCAAGAAAATAGCCCATTCCCATTTCCCTCTACCAAATGGAGGACACTTCGCATGCCCAGGGTTAGACATTTAGTGTGTGTACAATATTACATGGGGGCTAACAACATTAGGAAACCAAGAATATCGAGATGATCTGGCTCTAATAACATTGGAAGATGGCAACATGTTTTATCTAATAACCGACAACTGCCCGGGGCCCAATGGCACAAGGTTCGAACTTGGTGGATTATGGGCCGGCCCCTCTACCCTTCCCCCAAGAATTTTAGAAAGGAAAAGAAGATGAAACCTATTATCAGGCGCATGACCTGTTATTAACGTTACTGATAAATCTCGACTAATTGTCTATGATAGTTCTCATCTTTCTGTGTAAATCTTTTTGATGATAACTAAGTGCATAACCTGCTATTAACCTTACTAAAAAATCTTGTCTAATTGTAGATGATAGTTCTTATCTGTAATTCTACTTGCTAATAGTCTAATATGCCTTCAGCCGCTCAGAACACCGTCTGCTTCTGCGATCTGATAATGCGGATAGCCGTCTCACCCCACTTGGTCGTGAAATCGGTTTAATAGATGATAGAAGGTGGATGATGTACCAGGAGAAGCAATCTCGCATCTTGGAAGAGAAAAAGCGGTTGAAAGTGGTTAGAATTTCAGGTCAGCATTGTTTCTTTCCGTTGTCCCTATGCTCGTTGGTCGACATAATATTGTTATAACCTTATTACTTGTGCTTATATGGAAATCATAATTCTAGAAGTAAAAATCTGAAATCTTCTGTTCATTCATTTCCTGTCAAACTCAATGCCTTTTTCTGTTGCTTCCAGGTGGAGAGTTGGCTGCTGAAGTTACTCTTCTCTCTGGTCAGCCTGTAAGGGATTCATCAACACTAGAGAGCCTGCTTAAGAAACCACATGTACAATATGAAGTTTTTGAGAAGCATGGGTTTGGAAATTCCACCCTGTCCAGGATGGAGAAACAGTGCGTAGAGATTGATATCAAATATGAAGGCTTCATTGTGCGCCAGCAGAGCCAACTTCAACAGGTAAATGGTGATGCACTTGGGCTTTATTTACTAGAACTAGAATAGGGAGACTGTTGTATCTGCACACTCATTGATCTTCTGATCCTCCATCTATCACTTTCAAAAGCCTCTATATCTCTAACGGATCAGTATCTCATATCTTTATGGCGTTGACTTTTTTCTTTTAGATGGTTCATCAACAGCACAAACAAATTCCTGAGGACATAGATTATTATGCAATGACGACTTTGTCGCTCGAAGCACGTGAAAAACTCTCAAAGGTATTTTCTGCCTCATTTGTATAGCACTGCAGTTCTCTTGTACACACAAACTTTTAGTTATTTCCTTATATTTTTCTTCACAAGCTCTCAATGGTTTAGGTCTTTCTGTGCAAAGATGACGTATTGTGCCTGATTATTCTCTTTATTAAAATTTCTATAATACAATTTGTTTTTTGAGATGTTCTAAAATGTTGATACCATCCACCAATAATATAATTGGATACAGCTTCCAAAGTTTTAAAAATCCAATTCACTTTGCAAATTAAATTTAATGTTTGATGTTTTCTGCATCAAGTTAACTTTCCACTTGTTACTTAAACATTTACTTCAATTGTTATTGATATAAATCGGACTAATACTTTATGCACCTATGCCAAGGTACACAATGGAGGGAATGGTAGTAGCTAGTAAGTACTTGGTGTAAATTCAATTGTCCCGATAATGGTGGCAAAGATGATGTGTTGATCCTCTTTCTCTTCTCTTAGTTCATAGGCATTGCTGGACTCTTGTCATTTGAGAAACTCGGAAAG
>JACEIK010000118.1:428825-452058 GCA_018107945.1 Datura stramonium | reverse complement strand
CATCATGTTTATTTATCTCATATACTTAGAGCCTGTTTGAATTAACTTTTTATTTGTTAAAAATAATTTTTAACTTTATCAAATTTTAAAAAAAACTGAAAAAAAATAAATTAAAAACTTAGTTGAGCAACTCTTAATCAAATCCAAACAGACTGTTAAAAAATGAAATTATTTATTATGATTATAATTTCGGGCTTAGACAATATAGGTTTTTGAGCATCCAATAGGCATCATCAGAGGGGTTTTTGAAATTCAAAAGGTCGACCCCAAAGCGGGAATAATAAAAGGCAAGGGAGCAGAGTTCCTCCCCATTTTCTCCATTGTACACAAACTCACTGCTATACACTACTCAGCAATAATGTCAAAACCCCAGCAGCAACCTCGAAGCCTTAATCAACGCCATAATCAGATTCTGATAAACCTTTCCGCTTCCCATTCTAAACCCCCTCCTGGTACTCCCTTCTTCATCTTTTTCATCTTCTATTTTCTACCTTCTTTACTCATTCATTCATGCCTTTTTTATGTAGATGATATGACGAAATTGGAAGCTAGGCGATTTTTCAATCGAAATGATGCTTTTCCCTCTTTCTCTGTTACAACTCATTCCGATTCTTCTCCTTCTCCCGGTATTCTTTACCTATATACGCTTATTTTTCTGCTAATCCCAATATCATTTTTCTTCTTTTGAATTTTTCAAGCTGATTTTTTTTCTTTTTGTGTGTGGGGCTATGGTTCGATTTTCTTCAGATGGTATAGGAAACGACGCCGTTTCTAATTTCTCCGGGATTGCTGATTTCAGTCCTGATTCTGCTACATTTTCTCCTTCTGGTATTCTTTTACCTATGCAGTTTTATTTTTCTGCTGAGGCGATTTTCTGATATATTTTTTGCGTGGGTATACTTCGGTATTCTTCAAATGGTATAGGAGAGGCAGAAGAGACTGTTGATCAATTGAAGATTAACAATTTTAGTGTTTTTGAGAACGACACCGTTCCTAATTTCTCTGCCATTGCTGATTTCAGTCCAGATTCTGCTAAATCTTCTTCTTTTGGTATTCTTCTGCCATAACTCTCTTTTTGTTTAAACCTACATTTTGAATACTTCTTTCTGTCAATATATAGGGGATAATTAGTGTTATTTAATTTGTTATAAAATATTGTTTACCCACATATGGGATTGCACAGGGTACGCTGTCGTGTATGTTGTTGCTGTTGTTGCATCACGAAAAGTTAAAACTTATCATAGCAGGTTATTTATTATTTATTTCCCTATAATTACCTTAAGTGACATGATTGTGTAGGGGAAAAGGTGATTGATGAACCCAAGAATGGAATTCAAGAGGAATTAAGTAACCCATCCGAGTATTCTTTTGACTCTCACTGCTCTGAAATCGGTAATCGTGATAGCTCGTCTTCTTCTGGTAATTACTAGGTTTCTCAATTCCTTCTTTTTTAGGGGCTGAAAATAGGATTGTGTGCTTCCTTATATCTCTATTACAGGCTTTCCTTGTGTTACTTAAACTTTTTTTTTTCTTTTGAACATCTGATTTTTTGCAGGGGAAAAGGAGATTGATCAACCCACGAGTGGAACAAAAGAGAACCTACTATCATCTAAAATTGATGATAACAATTCTTCCCTGTCTGGTAGAAAAACTAAGACTTATCTATATATTCCTCAGTTCCTCTCACTTTTTAATCTTGAGTGATTTTTAGCATGTTTCTGTCTCCATATTAATCAGTAAACATGTTGCAGTGAATATGGAACAATCCAAAGATGTGCGTGGAAACAGTGAACTCTCTCAGAAAGGCCAGAAAGATTATGAAAAAACATCAAATGAAGGTAATGTTTGTCCCTTTGGAAATGATATGCTTGTGTCCAAAATTTTGATATGCTGTATGCAGAGAAACTTTTATGCACAGTCAAATAATTGTCATTGATGTTGATGAGTGTGTGGTCTGACAGGAGAGGAGAGAATAATGAAGGTGAAGATCAAAGGTCGTCGCCGCCTTTGCAAAATTTCAGAGGATAACAATGACAGTGAGGAAATGAAGCTGAAGGATAATGAAGAGTCTGGACTTCTCGAGCTAGCAGATTTTGATTCACCTCCTCCCCAGGTGAAAAATGCAGTTCAGAATGAACACGGTGGTTGTGGGAATGAAATAAGGGATATCCTGAATGATTTAAGCTCGAGACTTGAGATTTTGTCCATTGAGAAAAAGCGGGCACCGAAGCCCAGTGATTTGACTAAGAAGAATGAAATTCCGGTATACCAAAGTGCTGGTAAGAATGAAATTCCGGTATACCAAAGTGCTGGTTCCTCATTTTCACTTTCTTCTGGTTCCTCATCTGATTCAACCAAGGAGTCTCGGATTAGAGGAGAAATTCACAAGGAATGTGTGAAGGAGATCGATTCGGGGGATGAATTTGAGAACGACTATGAATCTAAGAACGACTGTGTTGTCCAGAAGTTCAATGATACAAGATCTTCTGTTGGAGCACCAAAGAGGAAAGAAGTCAAGCAGATGGTTAGAAAATCGCAGCCCGTGAAGAACTCTATTTCTGCCTACAAATTTCTGGAAGAAGGAGATGCCAGTGACAGTGATGGTGATTGTGTGGTTGTTGGTGACAAGAGTGCTGTCACTCAAGTGGGAAGACATAACAGTAAGGCTAGACATGAACGTAAATGTTCAGATGACTTTGATTCACATGATTTTGTTTCAGAGGAGGATCAGACTTACACTCTCAGTGGACCAAAGTTCAATTACAGGTTACCTGGTAAAGTTGCCAAAATGCTGTATCCTCACCAACGTGATGGTTTGAAGTGGCTTTGGTCTCTTCACTGTCTGGGTAAGGGTGGTATTTTAGGCGATGACATGGGTTTGGGGAAGACCATGCAGGTAAAAGTCAAGGTCTTAATTTTGTATTTCTTCCATCTTCAAAAGTAATATGTTCCACAAAATAATTTCTGAATTAACTTTTTCTACTTTTGCCATGTTTAAGATATGCGGCTACTTAGCTGGATTGTTTTGTTCAAAGTTGATAAGGAGAGTGTTGATTGTTGCTCCCAAAACTTTGTTGCCCCATTGGATCAAGGAATTAACTGCCGTAGGACTTTCTCAGAAAACAAGGGAGTAAGGCGTCTTGCTTTTATGTTGTATTATTGATTTCAACTTTACCTTCAACTGGTAATATGAAATGAGAATTGTTCATGGTACTTTCTTGGTGCAGATATTTTGCGACTAGTGCAAAACTCCGGAATTATGAACTTCAATACGTTCTTCAGGTTACATCTCCTATACTCAATAAAGATTTGCAAGTTCATCATGTTTAGTCTGGTTCGTACCTATATAAGATAGGGATTCCATACCATGCTAATGTTCCATCAACTGCTTGTGCAGATAGAAATTATCTTAATCTTAATGTAATTTGTTAGGACTGTATGCAAAAAAAGAGAAAGAAGAGTCTACTACTTGCATTTGCTTTAATTCTCTCTTCCTCTCTGCTTTTCTATAATATATACCTATTAGTATAAAGACAAGTATTTGATGTTACCTTTATAAAGAAAAAGTATAAAAATGTGTTTTTGACACAGTTTTATGCATTTCATATAATTGTGGGTGTATGTTTGGAACTTTTGACTTGACATATAACTGTGGATATCTAAAGCTTCAATGGACTTCCATATTCTGCATTATATTAAGTTATGTTTTATGGCATGGTCAAATCTATGGTTACTTCTTCCCTACTTGTAATTTATTTTTTCATTTATGCAGGACAAAGGCATTCTCCTCACAACATACGACATTGTAAGAAATAATGTGAAGTCTTTATGTGGTGATCAGTATTACGAAGATAGAGATGAGGAGTTGACATGGGATTATATGATTCTTGATGAGGTACTTCTGGATTACCATTTAACTGTTTCTAATGTCAATGCATGGCAATTGTCATTTTGTTTCAATTAATTAGCAGAAATGAGATACTACTTCCATTTTGGTGTTATTGAACAAACATTGTGCATTAAGAAACCTTAGTTCAATCCGAAAGTAAAACATCATCTGTTTTAGTCATTTTTAGGAAAAGACATATTTGAATGTAGGGAAAGTTAACTCTTATCCTACGTACAAAATGACTTTTTATTTGGTAGATTACATATCTGATGCGGTTCAAAACTCGATCCATCTGAAATTATATGCATTCTAGTGTTTTACTTGTCTACTAAGGAACATTAATTTCTTTAGGCCCGATTGTTGCATATCATAGCTCCAGGAAAACATGATTTGACCACCTTCCTAGACCTAATAACTTGGGAATGGCACATCTAGATCTGATCTTAGTTGCTTCAACATTCATAACTGCTGCAGCAAGTTCATAAGGCCATATTTAAATATGCCATGACCTACCTTTGAGTATTTGGAGGTTGTGTTCGACCTTAATCTTATTACATGACATTGAAAAAGTGTTAAATTCGATTTAAATTGTTTAGCATCTCAATCATTTGCCTTAAAGCTTTGATTTTTATTGATTGACTTCTTTTTTTGACAAGAAAGAGTATGTACGTGGATGGAAAATATATCTCCTTGCTGTTTTATTACAAGTTTCAAGTGTATAGGCCTCTTAAAGTAGTTTTTGAATTATCAGGGGCATCTCATAAAGAATCCCAGTACACAGAGGGCTAAAAGTTTGCATGAGATTCCTTGTGCTCATCGTATCATTATAAGCGGCACACCTCTCCAAAACAACCTCAAGGTGTTTATACTTTACCTCTTTTGATGTCTATCACTCTATGATGTCAGTTGAAATTATAGAATCAAGTTAATGTTGTGTTTTGCTCTCTTTTTCTTTATTCGTACTCTCTCCCAATCAGGAGTTATGGGCTCTATTCAACTTCTGCTGCCCTGGGCTGCTGGGCGACAAACAATGGTATACCTACATGTTCAATTCCAATCTGCTTATATTAAAACATCAGGCTTGAATAACATGAAGCTACTTTTCTAAAGGTTCAAAGAGAAATATGAGCATCTCATTCTTCGCGGAAATGATAAAAATGCTTATGACAGAGACAAGCGTATTGGCTCAGCAGTTGCAAAGGTGATTGCTAAACCAATCTTTTATACTACTATGCATATGCTAGTTTCTTCTGTGTTCTTATGTTTCTTGACTGTCTTCTTCTTTGTAAGGTTCAATACCTACACCATTTAAATTATGTTGTGATATCTTTCTGTCCATTGTATTTTTTATCGTTGATCATGTACAATTCATATATTCTGAGAACCTTTCTCACTCTGGAATAAATATTGGTGTTGCCCTTAGAATTCTATACACTATAATTCTTTTTTGACAAAGCTAATTAATAATTTCATCTTTTTCATTCTCTATTCTTTTTCGTTTAACTCTCCTCTGACCAAAAGCAGAAAATACTAAAGCTAGACAGAAAATGTGGGCATCCTGCATTCTGTTCTTCACATTATAGGTCATGGATATGCTTTGGGATTTGGAGTATGTGTTTTTTGTTACACGTCTTCGTGTTGTATTTTCGTCGGAGAAGATAGCTGATTGGCATTTATCTTCTCAAGCTTTTGAGTTGCATTCTGGGAGTCAAGTTGGCTTTTCCTGGTCTGGTAATACTGTGACATTGGCTTGAAAATTGTGCTTTTATTCTTTGTTAATTGCCTTGAGTTGTGAAGTGATTAAGTAACAGACAACTCATTGATGGCGGTTTGTCTGAGGTGCTTGGTTGCCAGGTTTCCCAATCTTGAACGATTTACACTATGTTTGATGAGTGTACATCTGATATATAAACTCGACCCAGCGTTCTTCTCAGTTCTTGGCTTAACAGCTAAACTGGTCAGTCAAGTTTGAGTGGTGCACACTAATATTCGGCATTTTTGGATATAAAAGAGAAGCAACATCTACTCAACACACACCTTCTCTTTTAAATTAGTCTCTGTGAAAGGAGAGAAATCTACTTTTCATGATGGATAAACTTACAAAATGGCTTTTTATATAGGAGTTTTTAGCCTTTCTTATAAGTTGAGTTATCTTTTGTACAAGGATCCTATAATTTCACCTAATTAATACGAAATATTTTACAATGCTCTGCTATGCATGATTCTGTAGAACTAATCTGGACATATTTTGACACTCCCTCAAGAACTGGAGCATATCGGTCATAGGCTCTTAAACATGCCACATTTATGCTTGTTTCTCAGACCCCAAAGTGCCTTGTTGAGCCTATCTTCCTGCATTTGAACTAAAGCATCAATCAAGATGAGTCTAGACTGGGTTTTTTCACGAATTAAATGACAATTAATCAAAATATATTTTGGTTCTCCAAGAAATACCAAGCTTGAAATTGTAGGGATACTTGCTTTTTATCCATGAAAGGAAACTCAAAAGAAGATTCCTATCAACGAGGCAATGAAATGCATGATTCTAGCTCTGTCACATTGTATGAGAATACCCATAGAAAGGATGTCTAGATTAATATGTGCATATATTTTAGATCAATATTGCATTTTATGGTTAATGAATTTGTTTAATCTCCTGGTATTGTGTTAATTTCGGCTGTTTTCATCTATATTTGATTTCATTTTTATTTTTTTTGCTATATCTCAGTTTTTGAAATACATGTGGGGTTATTGGCTTTTAGCAGATGCTTAATCCCACTAAAATATTGTTATGTATGTTGTACAGGAATTGAGGGAACACATTCAGCCATATTTTCTGCGACGTCTCAAGAGTGAGGTATTTTCTGATGATTCCTCGACCAGCGCAAAACTTTCCAAGAAAAATGAGATTATTGTGTGGCTTAAATTGACGAATTGTCAGGTATAAGTTTGTTTCCATCAGTTAACCTGTTTATCATTTGTCTCTCAAAGTAACTTTTTCTGTTAGTCTTCTGTTTCGGATAAAGTATTTGGAGTTTTTCCTAATATATGTATCTTACTGCATTGTTCAGCGGCAACTCTACACAGCTTTCTTGAAGAGTGAGATTGTCCTCTCAGCCTTCGATAGCTCCCCACTGGCTGCACTTACTGTAATGTTCCAGATGAACTTTCTTCCACGCCTATTCTCTCTGGTTATTTCACAAGTTTTTACTGGATATATGCAACATGATCGGTAGTGATATTTCCATCTGGAATTTGCTTTATGTAATCATCTCTCTCTATTGCTTATACAGAGGCTAAGCACATTAATACTTGTACCTTGACCTTGACACTAGATTAAGGTAGACTCAGCTGCCAAACCAACTTTTGTTTTCCTTGTTTCTTGTTGTTAACACCTCATCCATATCTCCAATTATCCTTTTTCTCTTGTAAAAGAACAGATCTGCAAAAAATTTAAGTTACTATAATTCTAAAAGAATTACTTTGCAAGCATAACTTGGTATTTCAGTTTCTACCCATTGCCAAATTTTATTCTTCACAACTTGAAGATGAGAAATTCTATAGAAGAAGCATAAGAAACACAGCTGAGTTGTTAGGCAACAACTCTAATTTAAGCCTGCAAAAAGTTTGTTGGCGCATCTTTTCATCCCTAACAATTGTTCTTGTTGTTTGTATCCCTAGTCCAGATTCATTTGACACTTCTCAATTTGTAATGCATGAATTTCGTAGCTCGTATCACTTTAGCTTTTCCATTGTTATCTTTTTTCTTTCTTCTCTAGGTATATCTCTCTTCCTTTCACCTCCATATATAAATTGTATCTATTTTTTGTGCTCGACTAGGCTTCATTAAAGGATTCTAGGCTTGTTCTTGAGCTTAGTTTTGTCTTATGTCCTTGCTAGGGGCTTTTGTAGTAGAATTGGACTAAATTATAAACAATGTACATTAATGTAGAATTGATGCTTCTTCCATGTTGTTTGTGTAGCTGTAGGAAGTAAAAACTTATTACACTCTTCACTACCAATTACAGACACGAATTAGCATTGTAGGATAGAGTCTTCATTTATCACTTAAGATTCTGTTTGTTTTTTTTGCTTTTCAAACTTGGTTCATATGTTGGCCCTTCCCATGTCCTCACCCCTTAATCACTGCACAAATATATGATTCCTTCTTGTTTTTGATATAGAATCCTCCCTATTCAAATATACCTTTTGCATATATACATCTTTTGCGCAAAGATGTTTTCATCACTGCTCTGGTATTCTCTCTTAACAATCTAGTTTTCCTTTTCTGGCCATCATATTTGTATAGTGTTAAATACTGATCGCGTCCCTTGTCTTGGGTTTATGGCACATAACCCGTTATGAAAATCTACACGTAACTTCCCTAATCTTTCAAAATTGAGGGTGGTGATCTATTTTTGTAATTGATGTTCATTCTGGAGTGTGGTTCAAAGCAAGCTTGTAGCTTTTATTTCTTAGTCTTGCAGAAAACTTATTCATGTATGTTTGTCAAATATGACATGACCCTCAATTTGTATGGAACAGATCTTAAAGAAAATATGTGACCATCCACTACTACTAACAAAGAGGGCAGCAGAAGAAGTTCTGGAAGAGATGGATTCAACATCAAACCAGGATGACCGTGCTGTGGCAGAGAGATTGGTCATGCAAATGGCAAATGTCACTGATAAACTAGACGAGGAAGTAACACATGATGTTTCCTGCAAGATAACATTTATACTGGCTTTGTTGGTGAGATGTCAATAGCAGAAGTGACGTTCTACCTACCTTGGCAATAGCTTGTCGTTATAATTCAAATGCTCTTTCATGCAGGACAATTTGATTCCAGGTGGGCACAATGTGCTTATTTTTTCTCAAACACGCAAGATGCTTAATCTACTCCAGGATGCTTTAATTTCCAATGGTTTCCAGTTCATGAGGATAGATGGAACTACCAAAGCTACTGACAGATTGAAGATTGTTAATGTTTGTCTTCTCCTTGGTCTTGAAATTTAGTTATCCATAAAATTTTACATTCTGATTTTTATGCTAATTTATAGGATTTCCAAGAGGGTCGCGGTGCTCCAATATTTCTTTTAACTTCTCAAGTTGGCGGTCTAGGTCTTACACTAACAAAAGCAGATAGAGTGATTGTTGTTGATCCAGCATGGAATCCAAGGTACATTCTTGGAATTATTTTTTAATACCTTCTTAGAGTTTCCTGATGACTGACATGTGGTGTCTAAATATCTTGTAGTTGGATAAAAATAATGTTTTAGACTACCCAGAAAATTTTCAGTCTTCCAACTTCTACCAATTTTGCTTAATAATTTTCCTGATGTCCAATTTCTGCTTAATTATCGTGATGACTGATGATGTCCAATAATTTTGTTTAAGCTTAATATTTTTCTTATGCAAGTAAGGCTCTCTGTCTTCAAACTTCTACCTATTTCTGGTTCTCTTTTTAGATCCAAAAAACTTATATCAGTAGTTCAGTACCCAAAACCATCTTTGTTAAAAACGACGCTAAGAAGGGCATTTTTATATCTAGATTGTTTATGAGGTGATGCCATAGTTTATGTTGGTTATTTTTATATTTATTCTTAATCAAGGGCAAATAATTAATTACATAGATGTAAAATATTATTTTAGTTGAAGAGTAAGGTCATCTCGTGCCTTCCTTTTTAGTAAGATTCTAACACAGGAATTACTTCAATAAAAAGTTTGGATGGTACTATCAGACATTAGTACATGGCTACATGCAGATAATACAGCTTCTTTGTGACAACATTCCTAGTGCCTTCTATGAATAGTACGAGTTGTGGTTGTTTAACTGAATGCTATCTTTATTATAGATACTATTTGTTTTCATTGCTGGAATTTGACTGTGAACTGGTTGCACTTCTTTTCATATGCTTTTATAGAAAAAATGTTCATACTTCAGTTTCATGTCAAAGTGTGTTGCTATCTCCACGCCCTCTTAGATAAATGTGTTTGTCCGGGTATGGAATCTAAGATTATAATTTGACTTTTATATTGTGTTAATGGTAGTAGAAGAAGTACTACTCCTATTTCGGAAAGAATAATGGGGTTCGGAGAGAGCGTCAAACCATTCAATTTTGGATCTCAATTTGGACATCGATTTTCATTTACTTTTTAAAATAAAATTTACACATTTAGAATATATATAAATTGTAAATCACAGTTTTTTATAATTAAAATTACTTAAGTTTTCTCATGACTGGTGATACCATGGGACAAGCAGGGGATAGAAAAGTAGTTTCTAAAACCAAATTCCGAGATTAGGGCTACAGTCCCACTCCTAGACATTCAGGATTGTTTTTTATCTTGTAAGGGGAGGATGTAGTCACAATCAAATGAGCACTTACCAATAGAAAGCCTCATTTGGCCACATTGATGAACCAAATGACACTTGATATCTTTCCTCTATTTGTGTTAATATTTGTTAAAATCCAGGATGCACATTATTTGAAAGAAAATGTTGCTCCATATTCTGCTACTAATTATTGTATCAAGCCTATAATAGCTATCTAAGTGTTCATTATAAAGTGCTTCTTCTTT
Source organism: Datura stramonium (assembly GCA_018107945.1). Lineage (NCBI taxonomy): Eukaryota > Viridiplantae > Streptophyta > Magnoliopsida > Solanales > Solanaceae > Datura > Datura stramonium. The sequence continues at coordinate 441,587 of JACEIK010000118.1, read as the reverse complement.
CTGTTCTTCCCATACTCTTAATTTTTTTGTTAGGGATTAGATAATAGCCGTTTACTTTTAAACTTGCAGCATGGATAATCAAAGTGTTGACCGCGCCTACAGAATTGGGCAGACGAAGGATGTTGTTGTTTATAGATTGATGACTTGTGGCACAGTTGAAGAGAAGATTTATAGGAAACAGGTACATATTTTGTATTTACGTTTGAATGAGTTGTGGTAAATATACAATACAATAATGATGAATTGGTGATCTTCAATAGTTGTGACCCTAAATATTTAATACATCAACTGCTAGGTGCTTGTTATGGTTCGCTATCTTGAGAAGTATTGTAGCCATTCTCTGATATTAATAAACTAGTGCCTATTCTGATGTAGTGTAGGCTAACATTATAGTCTCTGTAGCTAAGTGCATGGTCCTTGTGTCCTGAAGAACTCTAAAATCACATATCTGCTTTGTTATATGTGTACAATGAGAGAGACAAAAAGAGAAAGTCTTATTAAAATTGGTTGTTCACAAAAGGAGGGCTTGCGTTTGTACAACCTCTAGTCTATGCATGAAATAAGTAATTACTTTTTATGTTCAATAGTACAGATCATATTCTTCTTAAATTAAGTATGGGATATCTTACGACAATATGAAGTATTCTACATAATATTTTCCTACTTATCAATGGATCTCGACTTATTGAGAATCTAAACACATTTTAAACTTCTAGTTTTATTTATTCTCTTGACTTATATTCAAGTTAATTCTAAGACCAAGAGCAAATGCAATTCGTAATAAATGTGATAAATGTAGAATTCCTTGATTTGAGGATCTGACCTGCTTTTAAGAAACTTCAATAGTTTTATTAATGTGTGAGGTCACATCCTTTGGCAGAAGGCAATTGTTTTGTTATTTTATCTTCTCTATAATGCACATTATATAATATTATTGTTCAGGTATACAAAGGGGGATTGTTCAAAACAGCAACTGAGCACAAAGAACAAATCCGTTATTTCAGTCAACAGGTATATGCATGGTTAGGTGGATATTCTATAAGTTATATTTGTTATATCTAGCTGCCAATATTAACTGTGCTGTTTGGCTTGTGTGGTCAACTTTTCAGGATCTTAGGGAACTCTTTAGCCTTCCCAAGGATGGTGGTTTTGACATATCAAATACACAAAAACAGTTGAACGAAGAGCACGATCATGAGCACAAAATGTAATGTGTTTATATCTCATATAATTTTGAGTGATTGTTCTCCTGTCAAGCTTTGATAGGAGTTCAGATTGTTTCTCAGGGCTTGTGCTCCTTAAAATCAGCAATAGTTTATGATTATTTTCATAAGCCAAGCGGTGCTTTGGTTGTCAACTAGTTTTTGCAATGGTACTCATTTTGCTGCAGGGAAGAGACTTTGAAGGCCCATGTAAAGTTTTTGGAGACTCTGGGTATAGCTGGAGTTAGCAGCCATAGTTTGCTTTTCTCAAAGACAGCGCCTGTGCTAGCTGTCCAAGATGAGAACGAAGTGAGAATGTAAGTTATATAATTCTTTCTATTTTGGACAAAATGGACAAGACAAATCATTTTCTTGAACTTATTGCCTTGTTCAACTTATATGATTCTTTCTATTTTGGATCATGCCAGTGTTTGACACTTTCGCGTATGATACTATTTTATATTCTCTTCATCCTACATGGATTAGCAATAAGCTATTGGAGGAGTCGAACTAGTTTTTTCATTCGTAAATTATGACTTATTCAAACATTTTTAAATGTTTATAGTTGTAATATGTCAATTTTCTACCTAACATTAAGATATCCATGTCCAGATTCACGTAGAAAATTAGATGAGTTGACCCTTGTACTCCTAGCTGCATTATTCTTTTTTGTAATGCAGGGAATATAATTTTGACTACTTGCAGTAATTCAGTTTCATTTAACTAATTAAGTTTTGAACTTCCATAATTTCTATAATCAAACATATTAATATATTCTTTCTCTTGTACTGATGTTACATGATTCCAATGAATAGGTTGAACCCCATGTTCTGAAAAAAAAAAGAGAAGTTAAACCCCATGTTCAGTCGAACGACATAAAAGGGATGGAGGGGAGTATATGGAATCTTACTCAGCTTCATTGCCCCCTTGCCTCACCACACATGAAATGTATAATCCTACTTAGCTTCATGCCCCACTACACATGCACATATGCTCCTAATCCAAGGACATGAAAGAAGAGATAAGATTATAGTAAATCTTTAAGTATTATGGGAAAGTAGGAACACTTGTTTCAGGAGGGAATAGCTGTTTAGTTGACGCAAAGGACCCACAAAACCATACAACTAATTTTTCTGTGCGTTCTCAAGATCAGTTTTAATGGCTTATTAACTTAAGACATTGCACTCATCTAACAATCAGAGGCTCAACTTAAGACTTGCTAGGACTTCAAGTGCGACTCAGAAACAATGCTATTATTAAAACTCGTGTCTTCTCACGGGTGAAGTTATGCAATTTTGAAGAAGTGTATGCTCCAAATTGTTTGCAACAAAGCAATCCAAGCAAGAAATGATCATTTGTCTTTATTGTTGTTTTTTTCTTTTCTAATTTGCAATAACTCTAGTTTTTCTACTTCCTTTTCTATGCTTTCCTGATTTGCTCTCACTGTCTTTTTTCTTATTCTTGGTGACTCTTTCATGCATGTGACTCTTGCTTCTTTTTTCTGATTCTGCTTATAACAAAAAAATGACTCTTGCAAGACTATAATTATTAAAGTAATACATATGATATTGAATGTTTCAAATTAATCATTTTTTATGGCTGATCAAGTAGAAACTCATTATACGATTTGTTATTTCCAGTCGTCTTGTTCAACTTACAGTTTAATGTGTTTACTTTGTATAATGTAGTTACTCTGAACTTACATTCTATGTATTGTATGCTTTGCTTCTTGCTTAAAGCTATAGGAATCTTGTGTTTTTTTTAATGCTGTAAAATTATTTTGAATCCATTAGTTTATTCTAATAAGCATGTGCAAGCGTTGCCTTATTATTGAGGATCTTGAAGACCAGTGACTTGAGCTTGTTATTAAGTGTCCCTTGTTATCCATCTTGTCTTAATGGTGCTAGCGTGCTACCACACCATCTTTTTTTTCCCTTTTTTCCATATAAAAGTTTGTCACCATGCCCCAGCTTTTTCTGGGACCATTCTTAATATGCACTCTGAAAGCAGCTATGTTTTTTTTATGTCTTGTTACCATCACCATTCAAGAATTTTTGTTTTCTGCCTGTGTGTAGTGCACGAGAGAGGATGGCATTTGCTGGGAACTCATCATCACACTCATCAGTTGAACATGATGTTGATGCGTATGACTCATATAAACTTCAATTAGTAATTGCAGCTCTATCTATTTGCTTTTAATTTAATTCTTAGAAATCGATTCTTCTTCCAGGAGTCAGTATGCTTTTAAGCCAAAGGATGTGAAAGCACAGGAAAAGCCTGTACCAACTAGAATTGGTCCTACAGAAGCTGAGATCAAGGACAAAATCAGGCGGCTTTATCAAATTTTTGCAAACAAGGTATATGATGAAGCTTATAATAAATACTTATATGATAGTCTAAATCGCGTGAAAGAAGTGAACCATATTACAAAAGTTTGACAGTATAATGTAATATTTTAGTATGTATAAATTCGAGTTCTTGGAGAAAAAATAATTTATAAGTCTTTAGTAAGATGTGTTTCTATTGAAAGTCAGGTAGGTAATGTCTTACTTGCATCTTTGTAACTTTTCAGGAAATGATCTCCAAGTTACCTGATAAAGGGCAGAAGATACAAAAGCAAATTGCTGAACTGCATAAGGAGCTGGAGATTATTGGAATGGAAAAAGAAAACAAGGATGTAATTATTGACTTAGATGACATATCTGGGCAATTCCACAGGGTTGTAAATGTGTAAATATTGCTCTATCCATATGAATTTTTATATCATTTTTGACAATTAGTTTAAAGTGGGAGCCTTTTTTTATACCCAAAAAAAAGAAAAAAGAAAGAAAGAAAGAAACCTTGACCTCTTGTTTACTCTTTGGGTAAACATAAATCCATCTAGCGCAAATGAAATACTGTGATACCCTCTCTTGCACTTGTTTGTAATTAGTTAAGAGATACTTTTAAATTAGTCCTTTTTTTGTTGTTACTCCCTCCGTCCATTTAAATTTGTCCGGTATTACTTGGTACATCTCTTTAGAAAGCAATAAATAAAATGACAAGTTTATTATATTAATAATAAGGGTACATTAGAAATTAAGTAAAATTATCTCTTGATTTTCTAAATTGAACAAGTAAAAATCGACATTTATTTTTATTTAGTAGAAGTGGACAGAGGAAGTATATATTATTTCATAATTCAATGTATTATTTATATTGCACCGTATGATTTAGTTAGATTGTATCGATTTATCTTCATAATATCAAGCACCAATGAAGTATATGCTTATAATATTATGAAGAAAAAGTAGAATATGAAGTAAAGTTATTATTATTAACAAAAAATTAAAATAAACTATTAAATAAAAAGTAAGAGCAAGATTAGAAAGTAAAGAAAAATACAGTATGAATCCAGAAGTACAAAATAATAAATATGGAAACTGGTGAATATGTATTAGGCCAAAAACGATCAATAGTTTCTGAACTTGTAGATTATATAAATTCCTTAAAATAAGCTGTGGAAAAAAAAAATTGAAACAGAAAACATGTAATATTATGAAAAAACACTTCTCTGCAAACAAAAATTAAGGTTACAATACGAGGTCAAAGAGTAGAATTTCCTGAAACGGTTAAACCTCTCTATTGACAACTAAAGTTATTTTCTTCCAACTAAATAAGAACTCAAATGTTTACTTACATCTCAACTTTGGATTTGATTTACAATAACTCACCTGCGAGCATTCAACTAATCATTTGCTCATTACTTTTAGCAGCATTTGTCACTACATCCCAAAAAGAAGCTGCGAGAAAGGCAATAGCTGAAGCAAAAATCAGCCCAGGCTGGCAAGGAGGAGGTCAATAGCCCGTAAACCTCTCGTACCAGGACTCAGCAATGGGACAATCAATCAAGAAGGAAAACTCGGTATGTACAGAAAAAAGGGTTACTTGATATTAGCCATAGCCACCTATCCATAGGAATGGCTAGTCGAAACTTGAAGAGCGACTAAATCTTCCTTGCAAATAATCCTCCACGGAAATGATTGGTCCCGTGCTGTTACAGGAAAGTGAGGACTCATCCTCCAAATTCAGCAATGCAAGATTAATAAAGGATTGTATGTTTGAGGGTGGTTGTTCACCATCGACAGCATCTACTTCTTCTGAAGCTTTGCCTTCTTCCCTCGCCCACTTAATTGTTTCAGCCTCACCTTGGAGGAGTTTCACCACCTGTTTTTTTAAATCAATGTGGTTAAATATTATAAATACAACAAGGTGGCAACAGATTTTAGTGTAAAATAACCTCAACTTGAGTGGCTAACAGAGTTTACTCACGATGTCAATTTGAGGTCTAATTCCAGGAGCTCGTCTGATGCACAGTAATGCCGCCAACACCATTATCTCAAATTGATCATGCTCATAAGCGTCAATCAAGCTTGGATCTAGCAAATCCCTCATGTTCCCACCCTTCAAAACTTGTTTAGCCTGAAAATCATAATCAACAATTTGCAAAAGCTCAAGATGAAATGCAGTGGGAAGAAGAAAAAAAGGATATTTCTATTCACAATTAGCAAAAATGACAACTTACCCACATGACTAAGCTTTCCTGACCTTTCCCGTTTCCATTATCAATTGGTTTTTTACCAGACAAAAGCTCAAGGAGAACAACACCAAATGCATACACATCAATCTTCTCAGTTATCTTTCCATGCAGAAAGTTCTCAGGAGCTAAGTAGCTGCAATATAAGATCAGTTATAAACAGTCAAAGGTTCCATTGTGTTTGTTGATGAAGTGAAGTAGACAAATGTTATTTGAACTCAAAATGAAAAAAAATTAAATTACCCAAATGTTCCAGCAACATCAATGCTATCTAAATGATTTGAACAGCTTGAGGCCAATGTTGCAAGTCCAAAATCTGAAAGCTGAATGCGAAACAGCAGCTAATACTAGTTATTCACCGAAAGACGTAACTTTTTTTTTAAAATTGGTTACTTGACCGAAAGAAACTTCAAGGCAGAAGAATAAACTACCTGCGGTTCAGAATCATCGGACAGGAGAATGTTTGAAGATTTCACATCCCTGTGGATTATGGGCCCACCAGCTGCATTGTGTAGGTGGTCCAGTGCCTCAGCAACACCCAAAGCAACCTTGTATCTATCTTCCCAGCTAAATGAATTTTGATCCTTTTTAGAACCTAGTAGTTACGTTGTAATCAGTACAGAGAATCAGGAAAAAAGGCTTAAGCCTCCAAAAACAAGCAGGAAATATCTAGCTATGGTACCATGGAGATTCTCTTCTAAGCTTCCTCTGGATAACAGATCATAAACCAGTAAAAGGTTGTTCTCCTCTAAGCAAAACCCAAAAAGTGATATAATGTGCTTGTGATGCAGAGTTGTGAGTATCTCTATCTCTGAACGAAATTGCTTTGCCACAGCTTCTGATGGCTTCAATATTTTTACAGCCAGTTGCTTGCCATCTGGAAGACACCCTTTGTAAACCTTACTGCTCCCTCCTTTTCCAATCAAATTCTCTACAGATATAGTTACATTACATTTAGGGAAGAATGAAGAAGTTATTTTCATAATTGCAAAATTCAGAAAGGTGGGGACTTACCAGGCAGAAAATCAGATGTTGCTGAACAAAGCTCCTGGTAGCTGAACAATCTGCAAATTGACGAGTACCTTTCGGGAAGACCCTCCAGTTCCTCAGGAAGGATAACAAAGCATTCATCCGAAATTGGATTAGCATCACTTCCAGCAGGAATAATTGCTCCCTTCTCTTCATCCAAGTTTGTACCATGAGGCTCATCCTTGTCAGATGCACTCTGTTTATGATCAGGGTAGATAGCTGCAAAAGATTGCCGACTTGGTCGTTTCCAAACCCATTGCATCACAGATGACCTTCTCCCAGGATATTTTTCAGGTGCCATTATGTTGTGAAGAAACACTCGTCGGAGAAGTGTCCAGCGAGACTTTGACTCAGGGACTTCAATAGGCTTAACAGGCACCAAAGCCATGTGATTGTTCTCTGCTGTACAAGAGTCTTCCTTAGGTGTTAAGCTCAAAGGACTTTTGGTCAATGTCCTCCTCCTCTTGAATCTTGATTGGGGCACATCTGAATCACTAGAAGATTCATCTCCAACTGAAGCACTTGCTTCCCTTTGATAGACAATCTTGCCATTTTCAACAGCAAAAACAGAGATGCTCTTTGTCACTTTCCTAGCACAGTATTTTGCAAGTGACACTGATGAACGAATGGCGTGATGGCTTCCTGAAGTCCCAATAATCAAATTTGTAGCACTTTCCAGTTTCGCTTCACGAGCAAGAACTTTACGAACTGGTGATCCTCGACAGACTTTAAGCTTCAAATGCACCTGAACAAAGTTCATCCTAATCCAGATTAAAAAAATTGAGGATTTGGTTCCTCTTTACAAGGCAGCACACAAACAAAAAAGAAAATATGCAAATCTCAAATCTACTTTACTGTAATTTTAAAAAAGAATTGGATCTAAATTCGAGAAATTCCACAAGAAGGAAGTGATCCACAAATATACCACAAAAATTGTGAATTAGAGATCCCAGTCCTCAATAAATTATGAATTCACCCCCAAAACCCAAAAACTCACATACAGCATAAGTGACAAAGAAATCAATATGGGCATTATCAAAATTCTCCTACATAATTTTGGTGCAAGAAAACCAAAATCCTGATGCAGAACCAAGCACTAAGTACTCTTGAGAAAGAAAAAGACCATTCAGGCCCTCAAAGCAACAACAGTCTCAGATCTTCAGATGACTGTTTTGCAGGAATTTTTGCCTATTTCCTATCTTCCCTTTTTTCCCTTCGTTCTGTTATGGTAGATTATTAACTCTATAAAGTTATCCATAGTGAAAGGAAGAAAAAGGGTTTTATGAGAAAACCTGCTTTAAATTGCAGAAGCCTTCATAAGCAGCAAGCATCGAGTCAAACGACTTCACCAATGAAAGAGGTGCTGATTTTTCTTCAACAAGATCAAAAAATAAAAAATGAGTATACATCCAAAAGAAGAATAGCACACTAAAACTGAACTAAAAACTAGAAAGGGACCCGGATTATTCCAGCCAATAACACCATGAAATCAACCACTGAGAGTTAAATGAGAAAGCGATACATAATGTCTAGTCCACAAATGATAGATCCAAAAACTTCCGTCGACTTTGCACATGATTCATCAGTAATGAAATCCAGAAGAAGTGTAGATAATAAAAATTTCAGAAGAAGAAAACAAATGAAACAAATAGTGAACAAATTACAGAAAAAACTGTCAACTATTACATCATCAAATGAACCGTTGTGTGTGAAATGAGACAATTGCATCACACACCCACAGAGCAGGGAAGCCCAAAAGTTAACCGAGAAAACTGAAACAAATTGCGAAAACAATATCATAGAACAGAAATTCCCATAACTATTATCCATCAAATCAACACTAAAATGAGAGAAATATATACTCCTAATACCTATTACACAAACAATAGTAGTTATCCGCAGAAAATTTGTGAAACCCCCAGAAATTTCCAAACTATTAAACCATCAAACCCTTCACTGCGTGTCTACAGAATACCCATCACATAAAATGTAAAAAAAAATAAAAAAAAAAAGAGGAAAAATCGTCAGCTTTCCACAGAAATGACACAAAAAAAAAACATAGTGAAGAAAACCCCCAGAAATTCCTAACCAAATCAAAGAATGACAACAATGAAGAACACCCATTACACAAAACGCAAAAGACTGTTCAACTTTTGGCATGATTTTTACCAGAATTAGGATCCAGTACATGTACAGCAACTACATGATCTCCAGGTTGAGCAACCTTAACCAAAGCCCAAGTCAGCAACTCTTTACTTCTGGAATCTAACTTCACTCCCACCACCGCCGCCACCCTTCCACCCACTTCTACATCAATATCTTCACCAGTAATACTAGTACTAGCAACTCTCTTATCGCTTTCAGCAGTACAACTACAGCTTCCGTTAGACACTTTCATTGCTCCGATTTGTAGCCAAAAAGAGGGTGCAGTGTGTAATGGAGTTCTCTCCTCTCTCTGTCTCTCTCTCTAGAAATGCATTGGGGTTTGAGAGAGAGAAAACCGCACACTGTCCTTCCCTGCCCTGCCCTTTGTGTGTGTGTGTGTGTGTGTAAGAAATATTGGTTTGTAGCCAAAAAGAGGGTGCAGTGTGTAATGGAGTTCTCTCCTCTCTCTGTCTCTCTCTCTAGAAATGCATTGGGGTTTGAGAGAGAGAAAACCGCACACTGTCCTTCCCTGCCCTGCCCTTTGTGTGTGTGTGTGTGTGTGTAAGAAATATTGGTGAATTAGTAGTAGTATTAGGGAAAAGAGAAATGATGAGAATTGATGACTATTTATTTATATATATATATATAACTGATTTTGTCAGAAAGGATGCTGCTGTTTAATGTGTGTGATCGGAAATTTCGGAGGTGGAACTTATACGTAAGGTACCTTTTTTATTTTTTCTAGAGTAATAATTAAAATATACACGCATAAACAATGTAATTTTTTTAATTACCATATCAGTGTAATCAGTGTTTTAAAAGGTGGAGACGCGAATCAAGGTATTTTACATAGCATATGAGAAAAGGCGTAAGCCTCGACACAAGTATGCAGTTTCCTCATATATTTTTAATTTTATAATTTTATTATTAAAAAATAAATAAAAATAATATTTTTAATAATTCACAAATAAATTAAATAAATTCTAAAAAAATATTATAATTATTATTTAAAAAGATAGCAGCAATAAAAACGATAATACTGCATAATTTTTAAAATAAAATTATCATATACTTAATCATCGATCTCCTATAATTTTTCTCACTCTTAACTAATATTTACACAAACATTATCGTTTATTTACGTTTCAAAGGAGGATAAGAATAAATAATACGTGATAATATAAAAAAATATATATAAAGTTTCTTTTAAAAGATAAAGGCTAATAATCTCTAAGCTTATCATTTTTAAATAATCATTAAAAATATTTTTAACATCATTTTCTATGAAAGTTATTTTTATGGTTGATATATTTTAGAAAAAATGATTACAATATAAAAATATGATAGCATCAAGTATAAATATCATTATACCAATAATACAAATATTATTATATAAAAAAAAATATTTTTTAAAATAATAAAAATCAAGTTTAACACCTGGGGAATGTTACATTTTACGCCCGACCTGCACTCCTTTATGCCCGAGACTACGTCCAAATTCCGAGACTTCGATTTATGAATCTACGTTTTTTATTTGCGCTTGATGCATTTTAAAATATGACCCGCCGTTAACTTGCCCCCAAAAGCTTTTAAAATACTCGAGTGTAACTTAACATTTTAAAATATGAAATATTAGCTATTAGTTTTATTACTACATTTTTTATTTCAAAATAAATATAATTTTATTCAAATTAATTTAATTCAAAATAACTGCTATATAGAGTGTTACTTTGAACCAGAAAAAGAAAATCACTTGGAAACAAAGAGACGCCATTTATTATTATTTTGAATTTTAAATATGCCCTCAACAGTAAATGATCTAAAAATATGAGAAAAGAGATAAAAGAAAATTTTGGGAAGATAAAAAGAGTAATTTAATTAAATAACTCTTACAATTGATATTATTAATGATTTTATAATTGATGTATCAAAAAGCTTTCGTATTTTATTATTGGAGTTTAGACTCAAAATTGTTTTAAAATTTTTTTTAATATGAAGCACTAATAGTCACTCATAATAATGTTGGTGCACTTTGGGTCCTCCTCAAACTTACAATATTGAAAGTGTTAGCAATGTTTTTATGATCAGATTTGTCAAATTATCATTTAATGAATTGGTTAATCATATGTATCTCTATTCTTTTAATAAAGTTATAATGTTATCATGTAATATTGTTGATCACAAATGAAGTTTATTCTTGGCTTACTTTATAAAATGTTGTTATCTTTGCATAATTTGATTGTCATGTGTATCAATGTGGTATAGATAGTAATATCATATGAGAATAGATAATATATTTGGATCGAATATTTATGTCAATTAGATAAATATTCTATATAACAAAAAGTTCATAATATTTATTAGGATAAACACATTTACATTAGGGCTTTCATTTGCAGTATCCAATTGATCTTATATCAATTTACGTGTTGGATGAACATATATGTTCATAGTTATAGCAGGATATATAAATACATCAATTGCATAAAGATATGATATTTCAGGACCAAAAAGTTCTTCAAATTTCTCTTTTTAACTTATTTGAGCATAGAATCGCTTTTGAAAACTCTTCAAAACCCACAATCATATTCAAGTCATTAGCTTGCATAATAATATGACAAATTCTAATTTTTATAAAGACATAATGTNATATTATCTATGAGATATCACTTTATATTGATTCGCAATGCGACATAACATATTGAAATCTCATCATTTTCATTATTTTCAGGTATCTGAACTTCTCCTGAGGTTTCAAGAAATATTATGTTGTGGGCTCTCCTAAATCACATTGCCTCTTTATTATGTTGGATCATTTGCTCCTCTTTTTTAAAGGATTGTTATATTTAGATCTGATTGGTCTACCATGCTTCGAGCGTGTTGTAGACTCTATCCTTCAAGCACATTAATTCCAATAGAAACATTTACAATTAAAATATGAGATTAGTTTTGGGTCGATAAATGCGTCTGATATTTGACTTGAATTATTTTTAAACGGGGATCATGTTAATGATATTTCGTTTCATATAACACATCTTCATTTGCTTATTCTTTCCTCACAATTTTAGAAAAAATTAATATATATTCCTGACCTTCCTTGGAGAACTCATTTGTGTACATCATGATAGAATAATTAATCATACAATGCATATCAAGAATTATTAGATGAAAAATATTTGATTCTTGTCCGAGAATCAATTATGAGGGGATAATTTATCATTTCTAATCTAGTGCATACACGTGTTGTTGTATGCAGTATATCATATCTCATGTCAGCACATGAGAATATGTGTTCATAAGCAATGGTCTAGCTATTTATTGAAAATATTCAACACCAAACCTTCTTGAATATAAATCAGCATTATCAGATGAATTGTCTTGATTGCATAGTCTGAAAATTATGCTCTTAACTAAATTAATTGGAGCAAACAACTTTGCAAATGTCAAACTGCGGGCTGACGAGAGATGCACACGTAACCATCTCATAATGCATCTATTTAAGATATCAAATGCCAAGTGAATAGGCTCATATCCACATTTGATATGTTTCATAATTTAGGAGATTTAGTCAAGATTAGTTGGTCTAATAAACTTATCATGAGAACAATCAACAAAAAATAATTCTTTGAAGAGTCTTCTAGTTCTTTAATAATTCAATGTTTCAATTCTTTAAAAAAATATTTTTTCATAAAATGATACTTTTCTCTAATATATCTTCAATTGTAATCTCAATAAAATTATGAAAATATTACCACATTTTATGATTATATATATAAATGAATTTAATCATAATGAGATTTATGAAATATA
>JACEIK010000118.1:363712-379466 GCA_018107945.1 Datura stramonium | reverse complement strand
TAAATTTTGATAAGGTAATCATTTGTATTAATAAACACAAACTCAGCTTCCAATAGATAGCTGAATTGTCAACGTTACACACTTTCAAGAGTATAAGGAATCTCCTATCCAAAGACTTACAATCGTATACATTGCCAATTAAATCTACCAATTCTCCTATTTCTCCTTGGCAAATTCTGCTTACACCAAAAGAAGAATAGACTAAGGCAGTTCATCCTGTCTATCCACCAAATGCAAGCAGGAACTATCTGCCATCAATCCTCTTCCTATTTCTTTTCCCCACATATCTACTCAGTATATTTGACCAACTAAGGATCAGGATAAGAAAACAACAAAATAAGAACCTTGCAATCTGCAAAAAGACAATGACAGGACATAGTTAAGACGGTGCCAATAGAAAAGTGCTTGTTACTTGTGCATGTATTAACTAAGCTTAGTAAGGCCTTATTTGTTTTCATTGGGATTAAGACGTCTAAATCTGAATGTACATCTGAATGATTAAGATGTTGTCTCTAGATCTGAACACTAAATGAGTAAGACTATTTTTCAATATCTGAATATACATATTTTATTTATTTGTAAATACATTAAATATACAATTCAAATAAAAAATTAATTAAATATTAGAAAAATATCAATTTAATAAAATAAATTTATTATCTGATAAAAAAATAAAATATTTATGTCGCTAGTGATGGTGGAGTTGGTTTGTAGTGATGGTCGTGGTAATGCTTGGTGTTAATGGCTAGTAATTGTGATTGTGATTGTGATAGTTGCTAGTCATAGTGGTGGTGATAGTTATAATGATGTGGGTGGTTGGTGTTGTAGTGACTGAAGTGATGGCGACGGTTGATAGTGGTGGTTGTGATGGTGAAGTTGGTTGATGTTAGCAGTTGGCGATATTAATTGTGGTGGCTGAAGAATGTGTAGTTGTTGAATATGTGTTGGTAGTAATTGGCGGCAGTGCTAGTTGTGATGGTGAAGGTGGTTGGTGGTAGGGATTTGTCGTTGTGGTGCTAATGAGTGATAGTGGTGGTAGAGGCGGCGGCAGTGGCGATGGCAATGGTATGGTGGTGGCAATGAATATAATTATAATGCTAAAGGTGGTGACAATGAATATAATTATAATTCTAAAGGTGGTATGTGTAATAATGACTGACAATAGTGGTTGGCAGCACAGTGGTTGCCAGTGGTTGTTGTGATGTCAGGGGTGGTTGGCGACAGTAATAGTAGTTGACAATGGTGGTAGAGGTAGTTGGTGGTGGCAGCGGCGGCTGGTGGTTGGTGATGGTAATGGTGATGATAATAGAGGTGGTTATAGTGGTGACTGGTAGTTGTAGACAGAGTGATGGTGAAAATTATCCACACAAACATACCTCTTAATGATATTAAGACTTTGTACCAGATCTTAATGATTAAGACCTATTTATAACAAATAAGTGCTTAAATCTTAATGAAAACAAATTCACTTAATGGCCTAAGTTCTGAACTATTCAGATTCAGACCTCCATTAAGTGCAAACAAATGAGGTCTAAGACACTTAATGAGGTCTAAGCCAATATATGAACTTATAAATCAAGATTAAGAGAAGCTTTCGATCAAGTAATGTGGTCAAGTAAAACATACATGTGAGGTTGTACCCAGATAAGAGAACAATTTCTATGTAGGTCAGGTTTTACTACTAAGCTAACAGTGAAGTACAGACTCTCTCATATTAAAATGCTCATTGCGGTGTCATTGTGGGTCTAAGAAATGTCAGACATAGGAAAAAGGCAGGGCAAATGTAGTGTCAATGTCACACTGCATCAGCTTTATCCTAGATTTTGTGACAATTAGGAAGTTGTTCTAGCCTCTTGGCGAGATGTTGTAGTCCTATGATCCAACTCCTCTCCGAAATATGTGTCTCTCTTTATATGCTTAAGTCTGAATTGTTCAAGCTCCACGGTCAAGGTTAATTTTCAGTTATTACACTATGTTTCTTCCTCTTGTCATGTGACCTGTATGATTTTGAGCACTCAGAAGTCACATTCTTTGGCCATTTGGTATTTGCTCAAGCATCATAGTTCGTTTCCTTGACAGTTAATAAGCTCCAGAAGGTGACAAATACAAGGTTGCCAAAAGATGGGGTCACATACATACTGTTACCAAGAAGTGGTTTGACCAATCTGTTGCAAGAAGAGGTATTTTTTCTGGGGGAAAGCTGCATTTTCCGGTTCCATCTGAAGTTTTCAACTGGCTTAGGAAATTTTTGTGGTGCAGCTTCTAACCTTTTCCCTTCTTTTTCGGGAGAATAGCATGTCTTAATGAGGAGTCGTATCCTGTTCAGGCTGGTTCAAATACTTTGAGCACCCTAAGAATGACAAATCAGCATAGCCTGGAAAAGGGCATGACAAACCTACAAAGGTTGTCCTCCTTGGCTACGGCATCAAATGCAGAACCTGTTTTGTACAGTCGAGCGGCTGACTCAGATCTGGAAGCGACCCTCTCGCAAAATATGTCTGCTACATCTTCATATGCTCCAGTACTAACAAAGGAGGAGGAGAATTCACCTGCTGAGAACCCAAAGAGTGATTACAGTGTTCCTATCTCTACAAAGGACGAGGACAGTGGAGCACCTACAGAGCAGGAAAAGAATGGCTGTGATGGTGATGTTGCTGATGACTCTCAAACAGATGACAATGATCTTTATTTAGCAGATTGCAGAATCCTAATAGTTGGTTTTAATGCATCCGAAATGCGAAAACTTGTCAACCTAGTCCGAAAAGGTGGTGGTTCTCGTTACATGTCTTTCGGTGAAAAGCTGACACACATAATAGCTGGAAATCCATCAGAGAAGTAAGTTTTAGTATGTTTACAATCGTTTCGTGAATGCACTCCTTAAATACTTTCTTAAAGTGGTGAATAGTTGAAAAGAGGGTTCCTCACTTCTTTCCCTCATTCATAGATGGATGGCCAGTGGACCATGTAATGCATGGAAATATTTTAGCAAATGATCTAATATGTGGTTAGAGCCTCATGCCCTAAAATAGATTGATTTGAACACTATGCAGCTTATGTTTCAGTATGTAGCTTTGAATTTGAGATAAGAGAAGAAAGATCTAATAGTTCTCATTGACTTGGATGATTATAACTTTAACAAGAGGGGCTTCTATTTAAGAGCCTTAGACTATGCACCATACAATAGTAACCATTCTTTATGCCTAACAAGTATGTAATTATTTTATATTAAATACAAAATATCCTAGGGTAACCTATAAAATATTCTATAATATTTTCCTTACAAGTTCAATGAATCTACGCATGTTTGAATCTAGACGCATATTCTCTAACATACAACATGCTCCCTCAAACTTAAAGCGGGAAAATGAACTTGAGTATGCTTATTTTTTTTCGATAACCGTGGTGTTCGGGTTAGCTTGCGTGCTCCTCGACTAATTCCACGAGATACCTACCACCTCCCACTAGCAACAGGTACCAGGTGACTATTCACCAAGACTAGGACAAACGGGAAGAAATTCCTTAGTGTTTTTATCTTTGCTGGGATTTGAACCTGAAACCTCATGGTTCTCACCCACTTCAATAACCACTAAGCCATATCCTTGGGTGCACAGTGAGTTTATTTTGAAAACACAAGTAGCTGCTGGAATCTCTGTGGGAAAACTGCTGCCACAACAATGGGAAGAAAGATGTACATTGTCACTTGAACGGTAGCTCTAAAGAGAGGAGAAGCTTTTGATTGTTTGAAGAAAAAAGGAGTGGCACCTGTTATGGAAAGAAGAGAGGTGTGGCGCTGGTAGCTAGAGATGAGAGCAGAGCATTAGTCTTTGAAAAAAGAGAGGCAGCATCTGTTGCTGCAGAGGAGGGCACTGATCACCGAGGAGGTGAATGACGTTGATTGCCATAGAGATGAATGGTGCAAATCGTTGAAGAATATTGCAGAGGCTTTGATACAATGAAAAAGAAGAAAGAAAATAAAATACTTCTTATCAACTCATTTGAATAACAATATACAAGGGGGGCATCTTATGTAGGAGCCCTAAGCTATGGATTATATGCTAGGTAATCATTCTCTATGACTAATAGGGAAGTAATTGTTTGTTATTAAATATAAAATATCCTTTTGTTATTTAGTATTAAATATCCTTTTGTTATTAAATATTAAATATCCTAACGTATCTATAGAATATTCTGGGAAGAAGATTCCCTTGGAAGGATAAGTGGATTGGAAATGAGCCTTTGAAGGACTTGCTTCCAGATTTGGTTTTACTGGCAGCAAAATTTCAGTTTCTTTGTTAGAAAACAGAGAGAATGGATTTGGACCATCAACTTCAGAAGGGTCAGCAGGGTGCTGACTTTTTCTATCATATAAGCACATTTCAACATCTGACTAACTCGGAAGCTAGCCTGAGATGGTTGCCCAACAACAATGTTCAGCGTCCTCTTGCTACAGAGATCTCACAGGAGAAGTGAACCTACAAAGGTCCTGGCCTTGGAAGCAAATCTGAAATAGTAAAGCCCCTTTAAAGGTAGCCCGTTTCATTTGGATTATGAGCAAAGAAGCTTGTCTTGCTCATGAGAATTTACTAAAGAGAGGGCTTGTCATATGTGGTAAATGCTTCCTATGTGGGAAGCAATCTGAGCATTTGCACTTGTTTTTCCACTGCAAAGTTACAACCCAACTGTGCTAGCTCTTTATGAACATATTGGTCTGCGGTGTGTCATGCCTAGATCAACAACTGAGTTGGGAAACAGAATTGGACTTAGAAAGAACAAGCATAGGTGGGTGGAACACGATACAGACATGCATTTGGTGGACTATTTGGATAGAAAGGAAATACAAGATGTTTTGATGACTTTGCTGATTCTATCTCTAAGATAATTTCTAAATGTGTAGTTTTATTTCGCTCATGGTGTAGATTGGAACATGTAAATGATGTTGAATCAGACTCACAGATGCTAGAAGCCCTAAAGGACTAGCAAGTTTAGATTAGGAAGTTTGCTGTTTTTTCTTCTGTATATAGCGTACAGCTGTTACAGCACATCCTTTCTGCTTGTTTTTCTCTAAAATTACCTTACCTTTTCAAAAAGACAAATTCTATAACATTTTCCACACAACTTTAATGAATCTAGGCATGTTTGAATCCAAACACACATGCTCTAACATTCAACAAATATGCTCTAACGTTCAACAGAACCATACTCTACACGGTGTCAGTCATCACTTAGCTATACAACAACAACAACAACATACATAGTGTAATCCCACAAGTGTTGTAGTGTGTACACAGCGTTACCCCTACCTTGTGAAGGTAGAGAGACTGTTTCCATCTATTTTCTACCTGGGTGCTCTTATGTTATTTGACCAAACTAAGTTTTTTTTTGACTATGCGACTAAATAGAAGAAAAATTTCTTGTTCCATTCAGATCTAATCCTGATTTTTGACCTTCCTGATCATCGGCTTAGAGCCTTAGCCAAATAAACAGGTTTACCTGACATTATACCTTATAGAAAGTAGAGCACAAACATTAAGGGGTTGACTGAAAAGAAAAAAGAAAGTCTAGCGTGTATAATGATGTTAATCATTGGATGACTTGTTTTCAGTTGGTCTATACTTCTATTTGTCTTGATATAGAGTCCTTATCAGCTAAGATAATCGGTATGTGTATCTTATGAATATCCACCACGGGTAGATTTATCTCTGTGTGAAACTCCTTGCAAGTATATTTTTGTTGTAACTGTTGCACAATTAAACTCTTTACTCTCACTTATTGAGTAAAACTATTATCTTGTAGTGAAATCAAAGAATTAAGAAACCTTGCGGCTTTGGGTGTCATTCATGTGGTAAAATCAGGATGGCTGGAGGATTGTGATCGTGAGAATAAAGAAGTTCCTGTTCTAAGGAAGCATATTGCTTATGATTTGCTTCTTCCGAAAGGTCTGATAACCATTTTGACTTTTCAGTTAATGAGATGTTTTACATTGTACTAGTTGCATGGAAGCGATTTCTACAGCACTAATGACCTATGTTCATCTAATACCTATTTGGAAAAAACACTCATCTAAATATTACATGCTGTATCTTCTTCACAAGCTTATTTCCCACTTTCTGTATTTTGGATTCTAGATCCTATGCACTGTAGTAATGGAGCTGCAATCAGCACGAGTATGAAAAGACTAGGAAAATCCTATGTGCATACTATGTCTTCGGATGAACATGCAAGGAGAAGCACGGATTCTGGATGTGCAATGCCATCAAACAAAAGCAAAGAACTAGAAACTATGAATGACGTTAGAACTTCTTTGAGAGAGAACGGGGTTCAACATCAGCCCCACGCTTCTAATGGCAAAGAAGAGTTCAAGTTACCAAATGAATCCAGTTGTGCTGTTAATGGTAGAAAGCCATCCAGTGTGTTCGAGGGAAGGCGATTTTGCTTTTCAGCTTCATTTCCTGCTGATCGGGTGGGTTTCTCTGATTTTTCATAATTTAGCTGAGGTTTCTGTCCTCAATTATATGTTTTATCTTCCAGTTCCACATAGAATACATATCTGTGAATCCACCCAAGTTACCCTTAGTTTTCTGAAATCTCAAAATTATTGGCTAGATTTATGGATGACTATGCAGGAGCACAAACTGCAAGTTCATTTGAAGTTCATTCCCTAAAACAAGTTATTCACTTTATTTGGGATTTTGTTAAGACCTTGAAGAAAATAAGAGCAAAAGAATTCTCGCATTCTTCGTCTCAAATTCAAAAGATTATCTGAAGGAAAGGCTAGTTAGTTGATAGGACTGGAAAACGCAATTCCATATAGGCTATTAAAGTCAAAAGATTGTCTGGGAGCTTGACACTGTTGGGCCTTTATATTGTAGTCGTAAGAAACATAACCTTCTGGATGTCAATGTATTTGACGGTGACTTTTAGCTTGTAACTTCTATAAAGACGATGGACAGGCCTCGTGGAACTTGTAACCTTTACCCTCTATTCTGTTGCTGCTAGTTTATTCTGGTTCTCATACGAGGAGTAGAATTCCTACTTTATCCAGCAGTGATTATTCTGTACTCCCTACGTCCAATATTACTTGTCCACTTTCCCCTTTACACGCCCCTTAAGAAATCATAATAAGAAGGGTATTTTTACTAATTTACCCTTTCTTTTTAATACTCTCTATTTATGTGCCTTATCCATCAATACCAAGTATGCCTCAAACTAATAAACTCAATTTAATGAAGTATCCAGATCATTTATGCAAAAGTCAGTTCACGTTAATGGAGTAGCATAGAGCATATGAATAGACACCATCGAAATCGAATTTTTCATTGCACTTATAATTCTTTCCTTCAAAATCCTTAACAGCCATTTCTACTTGTTTTTTTGGATCGTCAAATATTGGATGATGAGTTTTTAATTTTCTCTCCATATTTTTCATTAATATATTCATGCATATGTAGTTACCTTAGAACAGTTCTTGTAGGAGTATAAAAGATGCAAATGCGCGGGAGCTAAGAATTTAGGCAATTAATGCACTCTTTTGACTGAATGTGTACCTGAAAAAGATTAACCATGGAGGAACTTTACTTTTTACACTTTCCAAAAGAATTAATCTAAGGGCAAAATTGAAAAAATCAATTAATTCTATCCTGGTTTTATAAATGGACAACTAATTTTGGACAGAAATTTTTAGTAATATGGACAAGTAATATGGAACGGAGGGAGTACTATTGTTGAATGGTTCATTCTCTTGAAATGTATACATTTATCATCATTTGACTAGCTCGACGACTAGGTTTCTTCTGAGAGGGTTTAGTTTAGTTATGTATTCTGACATTTATGGCCTTTAACCTTCTCATCATCTCTCCAGCTCCATTTAATATTTTATTTTATGTTATAAGTCATGTACTAATTTGATTCTAATATCTTCATAATCTGTCCAGAGAGCTGAAATTGTTGAGTGGATTAGTCAAGGGGGAGGAGTGGTGGTGGAAGATCAGAATGAAACAAATGTGCATTTCACTGTCCAGTGTCATGGTATGTTGTGCTCCGAGAAAGAAGGTGCTGCGGCTACTTTTGTATCAAGTCACTGGATTAAGTCTTGTCTGGAGGTACTTGAATGTGTTCCCCTCAAGCTCTTTTCTTGTTCCATTCTTTTATTTTCCTAATGTTTTTATAAGCTTCTGCAGTTTAGTATTTTTTTCAAGACCAGAAAAAGTATAACTTGACGATCTGCAAAATAAATTAATATCTAACTAAGAAAGCTTAATGGGGCTGGAATTCAGATAGGTTTAAAGTCAAGGATTTAGATTTTCCCAGGTATTCTGTTCAATTTTTGAACCTCCTATGCTCTACTTAAATGTACTAGTTTTTCAAGGCGCATTCTTGGCTACGTAGGGTAAATTGGTATATTCCTATAGTAATTCAAAAGTCAATCCAACTAATGATCGAGTTATCTTGGTCCTACACTATTCAATCTGTGTCCAATCCTATATTCCTTCCAAGTTCACCATATTATTCTCAATCAATTGCAATAGGTGGTCACCGAATTACACAAAGTAAGCTCAAGATTGAATAAATCAATACAAGACCCACTTAATGTAAAGGAAGGAGAATTCAGTTAAATCTTAATCCATGCTTGCTTTCATTAAATTCCTATTATTACACTACTAAGCTCATGAAATATCACAAGAACATGATACATATGTATTACAAATCTAAGAGAAATAGGAAGAATAAAAAGGAAGATCTTAGGGTTGAAGCCTTTGAATCGTTAGTCATCCTGCTCCTTGTGTTGTTCTTGGCTCCGGAAACTTCATTCCAAGCTCCTAAATCAGCCTCCTTCCATAAACCCTTGAAATTAGAAGAAAAGACAATTTTAGAATTCACGCTCATTTTGAGTTATGTAATTGCAGTAAGCTTGTTATCCTAAACTTTAGATGCAGCACATTTACTGGAAACGCAATAACTTTTTGATGCAATCACATCAATGCTTTGCTCTGGGCGATTTCAGTTAATTTGGAAATAACTTTGCATAGGAGAGTCCAAATGATGAGTCCTACTAGAGACTAACTTCTAGTGTTTATAATATTCATTCAGGTTTCATGTCATTGTGCATCTCTGAGGTTGATCATGATTCTTCTTTTAGAGAATGTTAATGTGTATGTATATTGATATAAAGTATAAACTTGACTCCCCTCAAAACTGAGGTCGCCCTTACTTACAAAAGCAAGCACATAAAGAATGCTCCCGTTCTTTGTCATCTCACAAGGAATCTAAGATATCAAAAATGGAGGCATTGATGTAAACCTAACTATGAATTCGAAACCCTAAACTAAGAACAAGAAAGATTAAAGAAAAAGCCAGACACAAGCAAGGAAATCAATTGATAATCATGATAAAGATATCAAAACCTTCAATTGATTAGAATCTAAACAAGCACCTAAACTAAGAAATGGACCTTATGGGAATTGAATTCACCCTGCAACACTTGTCAAACAAGCACCAACAATAGCTTCAACCAAGCTCTCAATTCTCTCAAGAGAAGACAATACAATATTCATCAAACACTAAGTCTAATGAGCTATTCTCATCTATTTATAGTTTAGGCTAACTTATTACAAAAGTAGCCCAAAAATGGCTATTTGAGTGAATTGCAAAGATAGTCATAGCTTGCAAACTAGGCCTCCCCTCCTTCACAAGCAATCATCAAGACATGAAACCCCCAATTTGGCATCAAGGTGTGTTCAAGCAAATCTATCTTCATGAATAGCCCTTGTAGAGCTTGGAGGTCTCGAGCAGTCGAGCTTGGCTTCGAGGGAATGACCTTGATGCAACTTGGCCTGCATCAGGCATGATCTTCCAAATACATCTCTTTACACCAAAAGTAAAAAAGAGCTAGATATATCATTTTCAATTTCTGTGTGCTACTCCATTTATCTTCAAAATATCTTTGGTTCCTTTCCTCCCAAATAGTCCACCAGATACAAGTTGGTACAATATTCCATCTCTCTTTGTGACTCGATAGGTGTCCTTCACTCAAGCATACTAACACATCTCTGTGATACCTCTTGGCATAACCCATAGAAGTCCTGTTAGAGCAGTAATATTTTGTAAAGTCACCTTACAGTGCAAAAAAAGATGAATTGTGTCCCTGCTTCATATCCACATAGGCAGCATCTAGAACACAATTGAAATCCTTTCTCAGAAAGTCCCTCATGTGTTAGGACTACCCTTCTTGCAGTAACCAAGTGAAGCAGACCTCTTTGCGTGTGGTATTTTCACCTTCCATATTAGTTTCCATGGCCATGACTCAATCAGAGAGCTGCTACCATTAAACTCTTTATAAGCTGTGTGAATTTACCTTCCTTATTTCCTTGCCAGACCATTCTGTCTACTTGATCAGACGTCCCTTTGAATTGCTCCAAGGTGCCAAAAAATTGTTCTAGTCTCCCAATTTTCCAATCAAAAAGCTTTCTTCTGAAAGTGAGAGTTCATACCTGATTTGTCCATACCTCCCAAACTGTAGTCTCTTGCTGTTGATTAATGCTGTATATATATCAGGATACAGGGTCTTAAGGGATCCTCTACCCAACCTGTCATCCTCCAAGAAGGCTATTCTCATACCATTGCCAACTTTTGAAACTGGTTTTCAAGCTGAATTTGGACCATAGATTACTGATGGTTTTCTACAGGCTGACACCATAAGTACCGCTGACTTGTTTAATTATCCGTACCCCTTCCATGTCGAACTTCGGTTTGATTACCCCTTTTCACAGAGACTGTTAGCTTTGATTACCCCTTTACACAGAGACTGTTCATCAGAGACAAATCTCCTCGGCCATTTCATCAACAAATTTTGATTTTGGATTTTCAGGTTCTTAATTCCCAGGCCTACTTCTTTCTTGTTGAGTAGCAGGG
Organism: Datura stramonium; assembly: GCA_018107945.1. NCBI lineage: Eukaryota > Viridiplantae > Streptophyta > Magnoliopsida > Solanales > Solanaceae > Datura > Datura stramonium. The sequence continues at coordinate 368,558 of JACEIK010000118.1, read as the reverse complement.
TACCCTATTTCACTAGATGAATCGATATATATTGTCGAATTGGTTTAACTTCATTTTCATTTATTTATGTCTTTTGATGATGTTGTCTTTTGTCTTTTTCAAAGTCTATTAGTCCTTTAGATACATACTCCCTGAACCTGAGGGTGGGGAGTGGAAGAAGATGCTTGGTTCTTTTCGGCAGACTCATTTTCTGTTATCTTGAGATGCTAAGCTATATCTGATCAATTCATTGTAAAAGGTGCAGAGTCGTTTGTATAAACGCTGTAGTTTCTCCTCTTCTTTTCTACTAACTGTATTCTAGCATTATACAAATTGAGGCTAATGAAAACCGAATATTGTTTCTATGAAGGATGGTTGCTTGCTGGATGTTGGTAGTCACATCCTCTATTCTCCACTTCCATGCCGAGTTCCTTTCTCTGCATTTCAGAGTTTCCGCTTATGTGTTTCACAGTATGATGTGAAAGAAAGACAGTTGCTGAGAAATTTGTGTTTTACAATTGGAGCCAAATTTGTTGAGAAATTGACTAAAAGGGTCACACATTTGTTGTGTAAATTCACCAGTGGCCCGAAATTCGAGGCTGCATGTAAGTGGGGAATACAACCAGTCACTTGTGAGTGGATTTATGAGTGTATCAAGCAGGTTAGTGCAGCCCTTTCCTTCTAGATCTTTTTGTACTCCTTTATTCTTTTCCAATTTATAGCTTCACGGTAGCTTCTTGATATGGTTGTTCTGGAGCAGAACAAAGTTGTTTCTGCAGATCCATTTTATCCTAAAGAAGTTACTTCTGAAGATCGAGAAGCTGGCGTATGTACAATGAGCCAGTTCCCCACACAAGCTTTTAGGATGATATCTGGTGACACCTCTTCCCAGCCTCAAACCCAAGCCCAAGAACTCATAAATGTGAGAACTGAAACTTTTGTTGGTAGAAGTACTGCAAAGGAAGAAATGAAGTATTCAAGTAGATGTAATAAGAAGGCTAAGCTCTTGGTGGTTGAAAAACCCAACTGTTCATTGCCCTGCTCACCAAATGAAAATGATGCATCATTCTGCGGAGCAAATCCCCCAGAAAAGAACCTGATAGGAAGTACTAAAGAAGGTTCTTCCGCAGTTCCTGATGTAGCTGCTGCTATAGAGGATTTATTGGAGCAAACAAGCAAGGTACTTGAGAAACAAGTATCTTTACTTTTTTGTGTTTGGGAAGTCTGGCACTTGATTCGTGAATAATTTTTTCAATGGCTTCTGACATTAGATCCATGATAAAAAATCTCCATCGAGAAGCGAGTGTGATAAAGAAGTATCCTTTTTTCAAGTGCTTTCTTCTTTCTTGCTTTCTTTCTACTTTCTCTTGACATATGCAAAGTTTGAGTCCTTTGACTCTCAAGCAGCTCTTTACATCTGGTTGTAACACTCTCGCTCAAGGTCATGGAGATCATCATGCTATGCTTGGATTGTCTAACCACTGGACGAACAGGTAACCAATTTTTCATGCTTTTGGTCAAGTTTGGTGCTGTCTAGTATCTTTGATCTTCACTTTCTCACCTTACTGCTGCTGCACTTGGCGTCCATTACCTTTTCTCCCTCACCTGAAAATTTGACAAATTATGGCTAGAAATAAGTTCACTCGGTTGTATTAGAAATGTCCACATTCTTAATGTAATGAATTGGTAAGTTGATAGCTAATACCTCCACTAACTAATGCATTTACATTCTCTCAATATTGTTGGCTGTTTAGTAGTAGTTACTCTGCGAAATGGAAATACGTTGGTTAATAAAGCTATTACCTACCAGGATTCCAAATACATCTATGTTGAGCAACAGCGGCATCCCATCTATTGATTTCTAAGCCCTGTTTGTATACTTTGCCTTACATTGGAAAATGTTAGTAGTTCAATTTGAGAACCCCTTCAGTGGATGTTAGCCTACAATAAACAACATCAAGTCCTATTTCAGGAACACTACGCGAAGCCAGCCAAATAATCTGGAACTGGGGTTTACATACTATGTTTTTTTGCACCAAAAGAAAAAGAAGTAAAAAGCCTGACCAGCAGGAAGCAATAATTAGGCACTGGGCAATAAGAAGTAGATCCATCAGTCTAGGAAGTGAAATCTGTTGGTAATCAGTTAGATTATTTCTTTTATATGCATAATAAGTTGTATTCTACAGTTCAAAAGATAGATTTCTGACAAACCCTTTCAAATGCTCTGCCTATGGTTTTGAATGTGCTGGTTTGGTGTAGAGTTTTTTTTGGCCGTATAGCCATGTGTCCGTTTTAGATTGAGAGATCAGTGTGATTACTTTTTCCCTTCAGGTTTGAGAAAAAGGATGAAACCAACAGTCACTCGGGAGATGCAACTGCAAATGTGTACGATCACTTTAGTGAAACACAGTCAGACTCTCAGGTTCGAGTGTTTTTGTTTTCCATATCAAAACTGTTATAGCTGCTTTTTTCATCTGTGCGCATAGACATTGGCTGCTGTAGATCTGTTTTTGAGTTTTCATATATTGTTCACTCTTGTTCTTTGAATTACTATTGTTTTGATATCATCATTTTTTACAGCATGTCACAATTGTAGCCCATGCATTCTTCATTGCAGGTTGTTGGATACGCAGAAGATTTGTCTGGAAGACAAATGATTATTGATAGAGTACGAACAAGGAGTTCTGGCATGACTTGACTGGAGATTTCAGCATTTTTTGCAGCGTACGCCACTTGTTGATTAAGTTGATGGAGTGTCTTAGCTCTGCTTGCCATAGAAATAAAATAGAATCCAATTCAGAAAGGGTTGACTAGCGTCTCATAGCCAAAGCAGTGGTAGTCAAATCTTCACTAAACCATGATGGCTCTTGACATCCCCAGCCTTAAAATTATGCTTCGCGGGTGCATTAGGTGAAAACGTTGTTATCCTAGACGTTGATGGAGGGGGTTGGTTTGAACATGCGTGTATTTCATGTACAAAATCTGCAACATGGAAATGTAATTAGGCCACGTAAAATGCAGTCTATTTGTACTTATTATAAACAACCAACAAAGGTAACAACCAGCAAAGGTATGCGTATCTCAAAGTTTATATTTTAGAGTTCCATTCCTGGCTACTCTTAAGGGGTCGCTGGTTAGATGTATCATTTCAATTATATTGGTTATATTTTGTATTATCCGTATTTCTAATATTTTTATTAGCTAGTTTTTGAATATAATATAAAATATCAATTTGTCATGAACTGCATTTGCACATCATAATTGTCATTTGTGCGCCTCAATTTATGGCTATTGTAGTTGGCATTTTCTTCATTAAATTTAAGAGTTATTTTCGCACAAATGTCAAAATATGGAATAACATAACGAAGGCATAACCAAGTTGAGGTGTCTAGATGTGCACTCTCAAGATTTGAGTGCTTAATTGCCAGTTGAGAAGACTAAATTTAAATGCATATTTATGTATTATATGTTTGATTAAATAGTATCTCACAACTACACAAGTATATCCCGTTTGTGATTCGTTTTTTTCCTTAAAAAAATGAAGAAAAGCGGACAGGAAATTGCGCATTTTTTGTTTGGTCGGTGTAACGTTTTTCCAATTTGTTTGCCACTTTTATTTTAGGAGAGGATAAAAGTGTAAAACTCTATTGGTTATCTCTCTTAGGCCCTAGCTAGTAAAGTTTACAGACAAAGCAATGAAGCATCCTGCATGGATGAAATGAATAGTATGCTGAATCTTGACGTATCCTCTACCATAGACTAACTTGCCAAAGCCGACCATGCAAAACAGAAAATTAAAATAAGGAAAATATTTTCTTATTTTTTCATATTTGATTGGTAAAAAATTATGAAAAATAAGAAGAATGACTTATCTCATAAATCACCTCACAATCATTTCATTTTTAACTTACAAATACAAGAAATAAAGTTATAGAAAAAAAAACACCCTATGTAACACTTGTTTTCACGAGGAATCTTCTAAGTAAGGAGGTAATATTGGTAGTTCACATCTAGTTTTCTAAATCCTACTTTTCCTAATATATTAAGCTAAGGTAGCTTTGGAGCGTACCATGGTCCATGTAGTGGTCCAAATTAATTGGTGCGTGGAATATACTTGTAACAAAGGTGATCTAACACCAAAGAGGAGGTATAGAAAACACACCTAGAGAAATGTTTTGATGTGCATAAGATTTTTGTAAAAAAGATTTGAATATAAGTCACACAAATTGTATTTTCTCATATTAATGTGTCATTCAACTATAGTTAATAATTTCATTTAAATAAAGGATTTATACAATCCCAAATCAAGCCGTTTAAAGACTTGTTTACCTCTTAATCTATGGGGGGAAAAAAGGGTTACCAAAATTGGAGGTGTTGGAGTCTTCACCAAACAATTGAGGTGGCTTGTAATCATTGGTCAACACATGACATATATAAAACAATGAAAGAAACCCAAAAATGTTTCTGGTCCAAAAAGTTCAGAACACCCTGTTTGTCTATCAAAAAAACAAATAAAAAAGGGAGAGGGCCCAATGATGGGTCCATCCCTTTATACAAACTTTGTTTTCATTAACTTCTACTTTTGTTTTAGTCCAAGTAGCCGTTGCACCACCCTAGCCTTCTTTAACTACTACATGCTCGTCACCAACTATTCAATCTCTTTATTCCCCGTTATTGATCCCGGAGCTATGGAGTCTATCCCGTTCATCAGTCCGACTAATAAGGAAAAACAGATCCGAACTCTCCATCTTTAGCTAAGGTTTTTTAAAAAAATTTTATTTTATTTATTCCAATATGTAAGAACCTTAAATGATCATAACTTTTATTTGTATTTTACTTTTAATTGATGTTATTGAATAATTTATTA
>JACEIK010000118.1:278993-363591 GCA_018107945.1 Datura stramonium | reverse complement strand
CGTCTTGTCAAACCAACCCTAATTGTCTTTATATTTTATGACATAGTCTTTCTTCCAAGAAATTCGTGCTCCTTTTAACCTCAACGCTCCTCCCCCCGACCCTACCTTCTTCCTAAACCACACTTCACCATAATTGCAATAGGTTGATATATATTTAATTTTTGTTATTCAAATAAGTTAGTTTTTAATTTTTATTTTTTAATATATTGAATTTATATCTAGTGAAACATAAATTTTTAAAAAATTAAAGTTGTGTTTAAATATAACTTGTGAAATATTATAATATAAAAATATAAATTTATATCTCACATCGTTTGAGTTTGTACACAAATTCTTTGATACATTCCTTTTTTAGGAACGACTTTTTACGTATCAAACTTTTATTTTAAAAAATTATGTCTAACATACACTTTTCTCCTTTTTTTTTTTGTACTTAACCACTGGAAAATTGCATCACATGTATAATCAAAGTGAGACATGTGTTGTAACTCAATGTAAAAAGTATAGCTGTTACACCCCGTAAATTCTCGACATGTAGATGGCCTATTCGCATGTTGGTTAAGAGTTTTGAATGCCATACATGCTAGGAAAAGGCTCGGGGAAAGACCACCACCTGGAAAATTGCATCTATGTATAATCAAAGTGAGACATGTGTTGTAACTCAATGTAAAAAGGCAGCTGTTAAGACCCAGAAATTCTCAACATGTAGATGGCCCATTCCGCATGTTGGTTAAGAGAGTTTGAATGCCATACATGCTAGAAAAGGCTCCTGGAAAGACCTGATAAGTGATACGAACCATCGCTGGAGGAGCCGGGCAGAGCTCCTCCGCGATGGCGCCGTGCCACGGGAGGGGAGGGGCCTCCGATGGCGGGGCTGCGGTCGCTGCAGGCCCCAACCAGCCTCACTATATAAACCTCCACTTCGGTTTATTCCATAAAAATTATATAATTTCCAAGTAACCACGAAAGAAATAGAGGTGCGAAGGGTTTGAGGAACTTCTCCGACGTTTCGCTATACGCGGTCTAAACTCGCATAACCTTGGGTAGTGAGGTATTTAGCAAAGGAGGGAGCATTCCTACAGTTTAGTTTCTGAAATTCGCCGGCGAACCGTCGCTATCAGAGCTAAGGTAAGTGGAATTGCTCCAAATTAGTGTCAATATACTCCTAGCTCTAAATTGAGTATTTCTCCTTCCGACTTCTAAGAAATAGCGAGTTTTCGATCGCTTTTTCGATAAGCCAAAGCTTGGGCTATATATATTAAAAGTGATGTTTTCTTTCAGAATATTAACGTATTTAGTTCTAATTGACATATATATGAATGCAGTTGGGAGAAATATAGAAGTACTGACCGAGCTACAAGGCACCAGTTAGTCGGAAATCCGCGAAGGTATGTAAAGCTTGCCCCCTTCCGCCGTTAGTAATCTAGTATAGCAAATAGTGTACACTCTAGAAGAAAGAATTTAGAAGCCGAGTATTGAGTCCAAGATGAATCTAGTAAGCATGTTTTATAATATTATGATATATTCAGAATAAAAGTTAGTAAAGCAATATCGTACAATGATAATATTCTAGGGATAGCGTGATAGCTCGCATGAGTAGAATCCGCCACGAGAAAAGAGATTCATAATAGGATATCAAAACAATGTATAGTATTTTCAGATCGAACATGCTTGCTATATGTGATTATTGTTTGTTGAGACCTAGTTGTGCTATGAGGGTGCCCCAGAGCTTCCTTCCGCCTCAGGTTAATAGCCGTGTCGACTCGCCCGCCGAGGGTGAGAAATACGTCACTCCAAGGAGTGTTATGTCGTCCGTAGTAGGACGAAGATAGGATGCAAATTCCCTATATCAGTTGATCAGCATAGCATTATAGCTTACCCTGGCGAGCACTTGCGCCTGCAGGGCAGCTTGATGTGACAGATACAGCATTGGGCGCCATTGGGCTAAGGTGAGTCCTCCTGACTCGTATATTACTATAGTCAGCCTGCAGATTGCCGATACCCAGTGGGCCGGTAAAGGTGCTCTCGTAGTTAGTAGGTGAGTGGAGTGATTTACTTTTTGATGGTTTTGACCCTATTAGGGGTATATAGACTGTGTTGGATGGCACCTTCCGGCTTATGGGGGTCAAGATAAAGTCCTTGTATGTTATATATATATATAGGAGATATATTTATTAGCCGATAGACAGCAGATCGCCACGTCGACTGTGTATGATTCTACCTTACCTTCGCACAGATAAACTTATTTCCAGATTCCACAGCCTGCATAATTTCGATACTTTCATATTCAGAATTACTAGTATTGTTGTTTATATTCATTTTATGTTCAGCTTGTTTACATACTCGGTACCACAGTACCGATACCCGCTTGGGGCGCTTGGCATTACTTGCCTGCAGGTACCGATAAACGTGGACCAGGATCCTCGCATCCAGCCAGCAGAGTCATCAGTTCCCGTCATCCGGAGCTTGATATTTAGAGGTTTATATCATTATTTCTTTGTTGTATAGTACGGGGCCCTTACCATCTGACGTGATTCTGTGAGGCTTGCAGATTGTATATATCTCCCTGTGTTAGCTGTGCCGGCCGGGCCGTAAGGCCTGTTTAGTATTTATGTTGGCCGTGTGGGGTCTTATCCAGTTAGGTAGTGGTGACCTTATCTGGCCACTTAGCTGTTTAGCATTTTGATTGATTCAAGTAACTAGTCAGCATGGTGGCCTTGTCGGTCCGCATAGGTTTCCTTATATTGATGAGATTCAGTTATTGTTGTTGTTGTACTGTGTGGCTATAGGACTAGCCGAAGTCGGGGATGTATTGCTCACCCAGGCAGCCTGCTGATTTCGCAATCGAGTTAGAGCGCCTGTGCACCTTAAGTGCTTAAGCCAGTAGTCCAGCAGTTCAGGGTCCTAGTACGGCACCAGGTGCATCTATACTCTCTAAGGCGGGGCGTGACAATCTTCACATTTTTTTCATCATTTTGAAATTTGTAATTTTAAATTTTATATCCGAATTATCAAATGAGTGAGCTTTCATCGAGCTATTAGTTGTTTCTTTTTCCTACCAAATGATGGTAATATTTCTGGTAGGATGAGTGAGAAACTGAGCAATTGAAGTGTGTTTGATAAACATTTGGTGACAGTTCAGTATAGTAAAAAGTTCGGATAAACACTTTGTTACACCCCCGTGATTCCCGACACATAGATGGCCTATTCGTGTTGGTTGGGCGTATTTGAATGCCATACATGCTAGAAAAAGGCCCGGGAAAGATCGGACAAGCGCCAAGTCGGTGCGTCGCAAGGCAAAATACGAATTTATAAACGTATCTGTGAATGCGACTTATAGGTCCCATTTATTTATAAGCTCCTCCGCGATGGCAACCAGGTCACAGGTGGAGCCTCCGCGTCGCCTCATGGACACGTTGGCCTTGACCAGGCCTAAGTATATAAAGCCCACTTCTGTTTTAATTGATAGAAATCATTTGATAATTTCTGCACTGCAGAAGCAGAGAGAGATAGAGAGATATATATTACTGTTTGATTACTACTCATTTCAAACGTAGTCTAAATCCACCACACCTCAGGTATCGAGGTAGTTAGCAGCAGAGAGCATTTTTACGGATTTTGTTTCGCGAAATACGGCCAACGAATCATCGGAAGCAATGGACTAAGGTAAGTAGAATTGCTCCAAACTAGTGTTAATGTGCTCCTAGCTGTGAAGTGAATACTTCTCCTTCCTCGGACTTCCAAAATAGCAAGTTTTCGATCATCTTCGATAAGCCTAAGTTTAGGCATTAATTATATCGAAAGTGAGCCGCCGTCCTCGTGAATAATGCTGTATTTAGTGCCAATTAATGCATAAGGAATGCAGTTGAGAAATAGAAGAAGCCTGATAACCGAGGTTAAGGTATATGTAGTTGTTCTTCACGTTAGTAAGTCTAGCTGTGAATCATAGTAACTCCGTATTTGAAACTCTCGGAGTTGGATGTTGAGAATTGAGTAAATCTAGTAAGTTCTGGTTTGTTGCCGTATCGTATTTCGGTCCAAAGATAGGAAAAGCATGCACCAAAGGGCGAGTTAGGCATTCCAGATCTGGGATAGTTTATTGTATGATTAGCAAGCATGTTATAGAATAAAAAGAAACAGATTTTAGAATATAAGCTAGTAAAGTAAAACCAGATAAACAGACAGTTTTATGGCTGGGCGCACTAGCCATTCGTACAGATGAGATATTGGCTGGGCGATTAGCCACCAGCTAAAGAAAGATTTCGAATCCTAAGATAATCAAGAAAGAACGCCTTATACAGAAAGAGACAGAATAAGAAATCAGATTTCATATAGTCTTTTCAGTTATACATGCTTGCTATTTATATGTGCTATTTGCTTGTTGAGACTTGTTGTGGCGTGAGGGCCCTTATTGAGCGTCCTCGCGCCCCGGGGTTGGTAACGTGTCGCCCACCGAGCGGGTGGGTTTACGTCACTCCAAGGAGTGCATGTCAGTCTCCAACTTTGACGAAGATGGGATGAAGCTTTCCCCATAGTGCGGGCTCCATCAAGACATGTGTGCAGTCTGGTTTCAGATAGCTCCCGTTGAGTTGTGTCCGGGGAACCTGCACTTCATCTTTTACCTGCCCTCGCATACAAAGCATTAAGGTGTGTAGCTCCGATTTCGCATAGCCCTGTTGAGTTGTGTCCGGGGAACCAGACCTCTATCTGTTATCAGGTTTACAATGTGGAGTCCTCTGACCTGTGACACGGTTATTTATATCGGAGGCTATGGCCCGAGAGCCGAGACCTGTGGGGTCAGAGAGGAGCTCCGAGTGAGCGTAGAAGGAGTGGAGTGACTTATTTTTGGTAGGTTTTGACCGGTAGGGGTATATAGATTGTTTGTTTGTTTGGTGCCATCCGGGCTTATGGGGTTCGTATTGGCTCTTGCTTGCTACTTGTATATCTATTTATGTGTTATATACTAGCTACCAGACAAAGAGGCCGTCGCATTTACAGTACGCCCGCCTTATCGCACGTAAAGCATGATTCGGGGCCTACCAGTTTCTTCAGATTCAGTTATCTCCTGCCATACAGATTTGCTAGATATGCTATCTATATTTAGTTGTTTCAGTTATATTATTTCTCAGTTGCTTTGCATACTCAGTACCAAGTGGTACCGAGCCAGCTGGGGCGCTCGCATTACTTCTGTCACAGGGTACTCATAGACGAGAGGCATCTCGTGATTCCAGCCGCCTATTGAGTTATCGCCCGTCATCCGGAGTCTGATTTCCCGGGGTGTAGCTCTTTTCCTTAATGATGTACAGTATGGGTAGGTCGTTGCCCTGTCCCGATCATTTCTATTGTTATCATAGAGGCTTGGGTGTGACTGTATGTTTTATCTCCCGTGGTCAACGCTGTTTCTGGCCAGATGAGGCCGTGCGCTTGTATAGTTGTTTAGTATCTTTGTCTTTATGTTGGCTGAGGGGCCATAGCTTGACAGCAGTGGTGACCTTGCCGGTCACGTAGTCTTACAAAAGATTCTCGTGTTTAAGTTTCCAGATGACTAGCCGCATGGTGGCCTTGCCGGCCCGCATAGGTTCCCGATTTTGAGTATGTTCTCAGTCAGCTGTTATTATTGTGTAACAGGTGGCTGCAGGCCCAGATGGCCGAGGCCAAAGTGACACCGCTATATAGCCCTTTGTTTCCAGGAACTCCGATATAGAGCTAGCCAGTACCAGATGCCCTGGCCCACCAGCTAGTAGTCCAGGATCTTCTAGGCTCAGGTGCCGCCCATACCCCCTGCTACGGGGCGTGACACACTTGATAGTTTGAATAGAAAATTCAAAAATTATAATATTTTAAATGTGTTTTTGACCATTCTCCTTCTAAAAAATGTGTACATACTTAAATAATGAACTCCAAATTGACGAACCCCGCCTATCATCTTCTAACCCCTTCTTGCCGGGATTCTCCACCACCACAACCCAACTAATCTCAAGGGCTTCCTCCCCCTAAGAGGCGGATGCAGCTTACGGTCGCTGGCTCATCTAAATCCCGTACTTTTATAATGGGATATGTAAATTCTATGTGTCAAAATTTACAAAAATATATTGTAATTCATGAATTTTAAAATATAATGAATTCAAATACTCAAAACTTTAAAGATTACACCCATGAAATTAAAATTTTGAATCCGCCTTCCTGCCTCCACCAAGCACCATCCTCATCAAGCTTCTCCCATAGAACCCCTTAGTCTGCCGACTTCCCCCAATCTTTCTTCCCGCCAACATCCTCCTCCATGGCTTTCACCAACAGGGGTTTGAAAAAGGAAAAAAAGAGAGACAAAGAAGAGGGCTTCAATGGTGGAATATGCATGGTGGTTAGACACACCCCACCAACATATTTGGTGTACAAAAGTTCCCCATAATGGGGTGCGTAGCAGATTGGCCATAACTTCTCCCTCCGTCCCAAGTATGTGACAGTAATTTGATTGCGCATGGAGTTTAAGAAATATGAGAAGAGTTTTGAAATTTATGGTCTAATATAAGTTATAAATGTTTGTGTGACTATAAACTATCTTGCTAAAGGTGAAATAAGTATTTTAATATAAAACTGTTACTAAATACATAATGTGTCATTCTTTTTTAAACGAATTAAAAAGAAATATGTCACATAAATTGTGATAGAAATAATATGTATTAAGCTTATTTTGCATAAGGATGTTTAACTAGTACATGAATTTAATAAAATAAAAGAACTTTAACACATACTTTTGATTTCAAAATAAGTGGTATTTTTATTTTATTTATTTTATTTCAAAATAAGTGGTGTTTCACATGATCAAGAAGAAATTAATGATTTTCGAGTTTTACCCTTATTAAAATAAAAGAAGTTTTACATAAATAAAAGAAAGTAATTAAAGAGTTACATCTTTATCAAGATAGAGTATTTATTAAGGATAAGTTAATAAATATATCTTACTTTCTAGAAATGAGTAATTTTCTTAAATGGTGTTTCAAAACTAAAAACACCACTTATTTTAAAATAGAGAGAGTACTAAAAATACTCTTAAAATCAGTCGTATTAAAAATTACGTGACATTTTAAGGATTACAAGAGCATGTAATTTAAGATAAAATGAGTAGCTGGGTTAACTGGTGTTGTCAATTAACAAATTTAAATACATTAAATTGCTATAATGGCAGCGCTTGTCTTGAAAATTCATATGGGCTGTAGTAAAATGTTGTTTTATATGTCTACTAATATTTGACATTTAAATTTTTTTATTTTTTTTATTTTTTTTAAAACCCACAATTTAAATTGTTTAATGATTTTGTATATTATAAGGAATGTATTTGTTAACTCATTTAAAAAAATAGAATGAGTGTGAAAGTAAAAAATGCAAAACCGTAGTCTTTTTCCGTGAAGTTACGACTATAACGGTGGACACTATAATGTTTTTCTTTTAAATAATCGTAATTCTAATCTTTACTATATGCATGACATTAATGATGATTATCATAAATATTATTATTACACAATATTTAAATATGACTATTTTTAAAAAATATAATACTTAAAAAAATTTTGGGGTTTTTTTTTTTTTATAATATATTTTTTATTCGTATTAATTATAAAAAAATTAAATTATTATAATAAATTATTATTATAACGACTAACTGTTATACCGATGTTTCAGTGTACATGAATAACTCCTTTAAGAATCACAAAAAATAACAGTGTGCCAAATCGTCATTATAGAAATATGAGTGTCCTGTCTGACTAATGTTTTCCTTTTTTTTCTCCACAAAATCCATAACGTCTCTTTGATAGAATAAATATATATTTTCTTACTACACAAAACCTCCAATACTTCTATATTTTTTTATTGCCCTACCATCTATAACGTCTCTCTTTATAAAATCTCTATTTCTGCATTTTATTAAGCTCCATCTTTTACTATTCCTCTCGCACCAACTTCTTCTTCTTCTTCTTCTTCTCTCTCGTTTCATATAGGAAAAATAAATCAAAAGGCTTATGCTGGCTAATCAAAGCAAAGCTCCACTTTCAATGGAAGCGTATTAGCATACAGAAGGCCATTGTTATCCGAATCAAGCAGTGTAATAAGCACCAGCAGCAGTAACCAGAAGAAAGCCCAGCAACTTCGCGAAGATTTCAAGATTTCCAATAGATCTTCATCCAAGATTTCAAGAATACCCATTTCTTGTTTCCACTCCTACAAGTCCCTAGCTGTTCTTTCAGGCCACGTCGGCACAGTTTCTTGCTTAGCCCTCTGTGGTGAATTCATCCTCAGTGCTTCTCAAGGCAAGGACATTATTGTTTGGCAGCAGCCTGATTTGAGGCAATTTACCAAATTCGGAACAGGGGATGGCTCTGTGAAAGCCCTTGTCACTGTTGGCAGTAAAGTTTTCACAGCACATCAAGATTCTAAGATTCGTGTGTGGAAGGTTTCGAGAAGATCTGAGAATGTTTTCAGGCTTGTTGATACACTGCCCACTAAAAGACTATCTTGGGAAGTTCATAAAACAGGAGTAATTATGTGCAGACTAGGAGGCATCACAAGAAATTGTGGATTGAACATGCTGACAGCATTTCTTGTCTGGCTGTTTGTAATGGGTATATTTATTCTGGTTCTTGGGACAAGAGTTTGAAGGTGTGGAGGATTTCTGATTTGAAGTGTTTGGAATCAATCAAGGCACATGATGATGCTATAAATGGATTGATTGCTAGCAGAAATGGGGTAGTTTATTCAGCTTGCTGATGGAAAGATTAAAGCTTGGGGGAAAGAGGGAGAGAAGGGTGGTACTACACATTCAACAAAGGGGATTCTGAGGGTCATAAAGATGTTTCTTTCAACTCTGTGGTGGTTTCTGAAGATGGGAATTTTGCATATGGGAGGGGGACTGATGGGTATTTTGATGGGGTGGATGGGGAACAAGAATCTTGAGGTTGGAAACTGGTTTGTGAAGCAAAGCACATGGAATGGCTGTTTTGTGTATGTGTTTGATGATGGGGGAATTCTTGTGCAGTGGATCAGCTGATAAGAGTATTTGCATATGGAAAAGGGAAATCAATGGAGGATTGTTTAAATTTGGTGTCATCAAAGGGCCATGAAGGTCCTGTCAAGTGTTTGGGCGTTTCACCAGGTAGTGTAGGGGGTGGGTTCATGCTGTACAGTGGCAGTCTTGATAAAAGCCTTAGAGTTTGGTGGATTCCAGCACACTGATGAGAAAAAGACTCATCTTTGATTCATGGTACACAGAAATAAGATCCCAAACTGAAAATTTTCTCAAATTTTTTTCTTTTGTCAGTGAAGAAGCACTGTTGCCCTTTTGTTTTTCTACAGTGTGTGGACAGTGCTACCTACAGTTCTTTTATGAGTTTATACTGTGGATTTGAAAAGGGTTCATTTTTCTTGTTTGTTTTGAGTTTTATTGAAAGATTAGATTGGAGTTTTGTTTTATACAGTTTAGTGTTGTTTCTTTGTGAACTGTCAGTCAAGTCTTAGGAACATGAATGAAGCAAAGAGTTGAGAGAAATTGTGTTGTTTTTCATCATTTGATTCTTTATTATCATTATCATATGTTTATAATTTTATTGAGAATTGTAATTAGTCAACAGATTGTAATAAAGATTAAGCAAGTTACAACATTTCTTTTGATTCGTCAGCTGTGTGTCTTGTTATCTACTTGTTCAACAACCACCCCTCCCCCTAAAAAACTATAAAATTTAAGTTATACTATATATTATTAGTGTGTAATTAATATGTTATATTGCTATTCATTTTATAATAATTCCTTGGTTTTAAGATAATGTTTATTATAGATAATAAATACAGTATATGTTATTATAAGTAACTTAACCATGGTATAAAATTTTTATACACACTATCACACTACAAAATTTAAATTCATAAATAAATAAATAGAAGAAGAGAAGCTTGGCGCGAATGCACCAGTTTAAAGATAATGTGTGAGGTTGACTGTATGCAGAAATTACAGGAGATAGAAGTAGGTCTAAGAAAAATAAAAAGGGGGGGAGATTGATTTAGATAGACATGTTACAACTTTAGCTTATTAAGGACACGAGTCACATGATTCTAGATAGAAAGGTACGGAAGTCAAGAATTAGGTTAGTGGGTAGCTCTAATGGTGTGGCATTTTATTTAGAAAGAGGCAAGGAGGTAGCTCCTCCTAGTGGGATTATATTGAGTTTGTTGCTGTTGTATTTCAGTCCCATAGTTTCTATTTTTTGATGTGTATTATTATTTGTTACTTCATTTGTCAGGCATCTTGCTATTTGTTATCATATTTTCTTGCAACCCTACTTTGAAAAACTTCTCTCTTGAGTCGAAGGTTTATAGGCCAATCTCTCTACATTCTAAAAAAATAAGATAAAGTCGACATATCTCACCCTTCTCAGATCTCATTTATACAAAATTACACTAAATTTATCATTATTATTATACAAATACATGTTTAGCCTGGAATATTTGCAAAATTCATATTTGCATCTCAAGTAAAATATTGAAACAATAGTTTAACTGTGTGGTTTAAGTGAAATACGAATTTTACTTACAAATCTTCAACTTTCAAAATAAAATAAAACTCCAAATGTTTAGTATTCATTTAGTTCATTCTGTAGGGTACTCTATTTATTTATTTTTTAATTTGTTTCACTTTTTTTATATTTATAAACTCTTTTTAATTTTAATTTTTAAAAAACAAAAAAAACCAAAATAAATAAAAAAATTAAAAAAATTAAAAAAATTAAAAAAATTAAAAAAATTAAAAAAATTAAAAAAATTAAAAAAATTAAAAAAATTAAAAAAATTAAAAAAATTAATTCTAATACACCTTCCGCTCAAAATAAAGCAAACGTTCAAAAATATCATATTATATCATATTTAATAATAAGTTTAAGTGTACATTTGATGTGTAAAATTTTTCAAATATTGGTGAAGGTCATTGAAATACTGTCATGTAAAAGGGGAAAGGATTGATTAAATGTTGGCTGACAACTCCATGAAACATGGAAAGCTTAGAAGTGTAATACCTTACCCCACCATCATAGATGACAAAAATGAAATTTTAGGATGTTTCGAGGGGCGCATGAGATATTGCTTCGTAGGAATATTTTATCAAATATGTATATATTATTTAAAGGTAAAAGTAAATATAGAAAATATATTATATAAAGTGATACTTTTATACATAAAAGCAATGTAGCTCAATTGGTTAGGTATTTCCAAATTTTCAGCTGATTAGTGAGTTCTAATCCACCACTAAGTAAGGCCAACCCTAGATTATTACTATGTACAAATGAAACCTAGTAATCCGTTTATATTTGGATGCGGTGTGATTGATGAGGTTGCTTCTCTCTTAATCAGGGATTTTGATTTTGAGTTTTGAGTATGAATTTTTTTTTAATAAGAAGTGATTTCTCTTGAGCTCTACGTAGCGCTGAATTAATCGAATTTCAATGCGTATACCAAAAACCAAATGATAATTAAAATAAATAAAATAAAGAGAAACCTAAAGTTCTTACTAATAATGGGGCTCATTTACTTTTTGGTTTTTTCATTAAGCTATTTTAGTTTCAATTTGCTAAATGTTGTTACTTCTTGTCCTTTCTCTTTTGACCCTATTAAGCTTATAGGATAATCATATAGCTATTGCCAAGAATAATTAGTAAGTGTTTATTGATAAGAATCTAAAATTATTGTTCAACTAATCCACCAGATTAGTTTGTTTATGATAGGATTTGCTACATCATTACTGAAAATTAATAATTAAAAAGGTATAATATATCCTAGGCCCCATTATTTGATAAAGTGCATCTGAGAATTAAGCAACATTAATTATAATCCCCCCTTTTGGAACAAAATCTACATTAGTATCTATAAATTCATTAAAACAATTTCACCAAACTTTTTGTTATTATTTTTTTATATCCAACATGAAATTTTGCTGACTTGTCTAATTGTGTTTAAAAATTAATCTAACATATTTCATTTATTTTCTAAAAAATTTACTTTGTTCAAGATACAGAATCTTTATAGATATTATTTTTAATTTGTTTCTTGATAGGGAACGCTTCCGAATTAATCTAACATCGTGACTTTTTCAACTACTTTTGTTGTATTTACATCCATGATTAATTTAGTTAATTACAATTAGAGAGACCTGGTAAATTAACATGACTCAAAAAGTGCAACCACTCTTCATTATAGCTTCATGTGTGTGTACTAAAAATTATTAGCTCTATATTGACTCCAAAGTCCCAACTACTTTTTATAACTCTCAAGAACTATGAAGTATGATTTGATATGATGAAATTAAAGTCCTTTTTTAAAAAAATAAAAATAAAAATGCTTTCTAATGAAAATTATTTATATTACATAAGGGTAGGAGTAGAGAAATGAAAGAGAGAATTATAAGGTGAAAAAATTGAACCTCACAGATAGAATAAGAATCTCTAGATAGCAAACCGAATTACTAATATTTCTCGCTTTCTAATACTTAGGTAGTCAGTGAAAGGTATTTTTTTTTAGAAAAATACATAATAGCAAATCAAAGAGTACTGAGAGAAAATTTTGAGTTGTTAAAATTAGTAATAATATCTAAAGTTATTTGGAGTAAGTAATACATGAAGTTAAAAGTAAAATAATTGTAAAAAAATGAATTTCACATTTACGTGTGAGAAGTCATTTTTTTCCCGTTGATAGAAATTACTGAAAATGACTCTCATGAAAAATAATTATGATAACACTAAACACTTTTCATATCAAAATTTTAATCAAATATTCAATACAAATATAAATTAATCAGATGAATAAATTCCTGGAATATCAACAGCCTAATTGCTACATATATGAGAGTTTAACAAAAGCATTGTCTGAGGATGAGTTCTTAACAACTCAACCAACCATCTTTCATAATCTCTAGAATTACTTTCTATGTTTAAAAGTGCCACAGGCCCACAGGAATCTCCAATTATAATTTACTTTCTCTTTTATGCTTCAAATTTTGCACAGGAATCCCCGAAATATTGATTACAAGTTAGTTTAATCAATAATAGCACTTTTTCGTTTGGCCACACACATACTTTCTGACATGCTGGTGGATTTTGAAAGTTAACCAAACAGATACAAACACTGGATGGAGTTTAAAATAGCTCCTTCCAAATTTATATAGCTTTGTTATTGAAAAGAATGCACCACTGCAAACTGTTACTCAAAAAATACAGGAAGGTGATATTGCAGTTTTTCTTTAATAAATACATTGAACTAAATAGACATTGTAAATTTATTTCCTGCAGAAAGTGGAGCTGATTTTATAGAGGTTAGCAGTACAAGATGATGCCTACTTTCTACTGTTTGCTTGGCTATTTCATTTTCATCATGAATCAAAAGCCAGGACAAAGAAAAGCCAAATAAACTTCTTCAAGGACAACATACCATCAATAAACAATACTTCTATATAATATATATAACTGAAGGAGACAATCTGATACGTGGAGTATGGAATATCAAGAAACATCCTAGACTCCGATTCTCTCTTCAGAATAGTCAAATTTTCCTAATACAATGATGAGAGGGGTGGGAAAATGAAACTGGTAACAAAATTCCATACATTTACCACATTCCATGGATGACAACGGATGATGCTCCATTTCCCTGATGACCTAGTAAGTAGAAACAGTAGTTATCTGAGTCAACCCTGGAGCACACAGCACTGCAGAAGCCTGAGGCAATGTTCAATGGCTTCAGAATGTCTTCTGTCCTAACCCGTTACCTAATTAGATTATTAAAGACAGCAGGTTCCTATACTTGTCTATAGAATAGAACGTAAGCTTGATCATGCAGCACTTTGGTTGGTGGTGACAGCAGTAACAGAGGTACCATCAAATCGCAACCATTTCCCGCTCTGGTGACGACAATCGGCAGCAATGCCCCTTAGAGGCTTCCCTCCCATGGTGGGTGATTGTGGAAATGTTGGGATATTGTCGAATTCTGTATGTTAAACGACAAGAACAAGATAAAAGCTTCGCCTCATGTTTATCACATAGATCACGCCATAGATAATGTGCTGCTTCATTGATAATGTATGCAAAAAGGTGATGATATTTTCAATTTTCGGCCAAACGGGACTTGTGATGCATTTCTCACTTTAGAGTAAGTGACAATTGAAAATTTCAAAAGACCTTCAAAATATTCCTTAATAACACTATAAAATTGTAACCAGAATTGTAGTATCTGACTTAAAAATAAAATTATTTCCCATGATTTGGGATAGAGGGTTGACAATGAACTTCACTAACTTTGTAGATTACCTCAGTAGTCGAAGGCGGCTAAATGCGGCTTATCACTAGTTCCAGAGGGAATTGTGACCGGTTTATGCAATTTGGTACTTCCATAGCTTCCATAACCAAACCGCTTCAGGTGTAAAATCATCATCTTAGGAAGTGTCTGTATGCTGATGGATTTTCTGGCAGTAGCCACACCAACCTGTGAGAAATAAAGAATGTTACAGGTTACCAACAGGTAGTACATCCTCTGCCTAGATCAGTGACAACACTAAACCAGCAATAACTTAACAATAATCATCCAGAGGAAAACAAAGATGATCCTGTTGACAGGAAATTTAATCAAGTAAATCATTTTATCAAAAATTTCAAATGTAATTTGCCTATTCCTCCTAACAAGATGAAAAATTATTGTTAAGGTCCCACATTTGTTGCGGGAATGGGCTACCAACTCGTCTCCTAATATGGATTATTTTGGGCAATTCTCACACCCATGAGCCAGCTTTTTGGGGTTGCTTCAGGGCAAAAGGTATTTTATTTACATGATATCAAAGACTGACTCACTCCAAATTCTTGTTACCCCAATTTTGATCCCCATGTTATTGTTATTTTATCCATGCTCCAGATGTCCACCCTGGACATGCGGGAAGGGTTTTTAAGTGCGCCTAACATTGGCAGAAGAGCATGGGTTGTTGTTTCCGTTTCTGATGACCTTGTAGACGGAATTTTCATGTTACTTTGAGTTTCAGTTAGCAATGCAAAGAAATTCACGAGTAGCTTTTTTGAGCTGGCGTGGAAAAAATCAAAACAACTGCATATTACATGGCTCACAATCCCAGTATGCATTTATGAACTCCCCAAAAGCCAGAAGGAAGGAACCCCAGATGAGTTGAACGGGGGAAAATTTAATCACCTTTATGAACTGAAGGCTTTTTTATCCAACCAATTATCCTTGGTGTAATTTCCGCTTTTCAGATGATGCACATGAATTTTGGAATTTCAGTAGGCCTTCTACTTCAACAGTTGTACACAGCTTGACTCTTACTGTAACTCATAGAATTTCCCACTCCTACATTTGTGTATACATTATCAAAACAAAAACAAAAGGGAAGGTGTGGCACAAACTATGTCCTTAACAACAATGAAAGGTTCTTAGGGAACTTGTACACTAGAGGCCTCTGAATAGTCACTCATCTAAGATTTGATGCAGTTTTAGTAGGTTGACATATTCAATACTTGGCAATAAGGTACTGGCCCATTCCCCAACCGCAGACAGTATTAAGCCTAATGTCCAAAAGGTAGCAGAATAATTTACCTTTCCTACTGTTGTTCTATATCCCTCGAGTGTCTCAGGAGCAGAAAATAGGCGGAGAGCATCCTGAATGTTATGAACTGCTTCATGCGAAATATCAAGATGGAGCACCCAAAATGGTTGAACAGTGGCAGAGGCTTTGTCTCTACAACAAAGTAGATTCAAAACAAAAAACTCAATCCAAGTTCAAATATAGTTGAATGAACTTCATAGGTCCGATAAATTTGCTTTCCCTACTAAAGAATATAGATAAAAGACATATTATGCATGAGCACAACATCTAGTTGCCTAACAAAAGAGCTGCTGCATTTAAGTCGGACTGGGAGTGCTCGTTAGTAGCAAATTGACGGTTTAACTAAGAAATAATACCAGAGGTCGGTCGCTGTGGAAAAAGTTCCCATGATACAACCAGAAATCACCTTTCTTTGTTAATTCCCATAGTTATTCATTCGCACTTTATGTGTCAATTAGTAAATTTACAATTAAGGCAGAAGTTCAAATTTTGCAACAATCTAGGAATTATAAAGTTAATGCTAACTATACTGGTCATGCAATCTACATGCCAAACAAAATCAAGAAAACTATCATACAAGGAGTTTCTGAAGTTCCCATTTTACAGATATTGCCATGTAAGCCATTTATTTGTAGATTGACACAGTAAATTCTTACCACTTCTCAAACGCTATTTAAAACTTGTTAAACCTACTTCTTTGTCCTTACTTAGCTGTATTTTTACTTAAACCGATGATCCATATTCCTATATGGTGTTATCACAGTTGAACCAGGATTCACATGGTCAATCCAAGCCAAGAAAATTTATGGAAATAGAGATGAAAATTCACCAGGCAAATTAATAATTCCAGCCCCTAGATTTGACTAGTCTAATACTCTTCATAAGCAGCATATAGTCTTTAGATAACAAGCAAATCTTTTCTTTCTTTGATGAATTAAGAGAATCATTAATCAGCATCAAGTAGATGCAAAATAGTAGAAAGACAAAAAGAACACTACCTCTTGCTTTTACAAGGCTCCTCAACTGCCCCACAAAAATGGCACTCAAGTTTGAAGGAACAAAGTCCTGAGTTCTTGTGACTGCAGATTTGTTCTTTGGGCCAACAGTTTCCCATTCCTCGTCTTCTTCTAATGAAACAAGAGATGAATTCTTCCACTTGAACCTTGATTGCCCTTCAAGCTTTAGTAATTCACCATGCATCTGATCCATTACAAACTCAGGAACTCCTGTGCATCTTCTGGGAAAAATGTTAATAAAGGGAGTTTTTGAGATACTTCACAAAGACATGACAGATTGTCCAATTTAAAAGAATCAGGAAAACAATTAAATTATTCAGTAATGCCACTGAGTCAGACCCCATAGACAACAATCATAGAAGGAGCAAGAAAAGAAATAGTAGTAAAGAAGAGAAAGAAACTACAGTACATGCATAACATTTTATTTCTTCTTCTTCAAGTATTATTATTTTTTTTCCTTTTTGCAATTATAGGAGCTTGAAAAAAAGGGGAGAATCAGAACAGCCAGCCAAATGCAATGAATACAGTTTGGTAGCAAGCAGTAAAAATTCCTTTGCCTTCTCTTCTCAACAGACAATGGACATCAATAAACTATGCAAGTGCATATCAAAATGGTGACCTCGAGGCCTGTCACAACAAGGACATGGAAGAACATCCAGAAAGAAGGCAACTACCACTAAGAAGTGTAAATAAATAGAGACCTTGGCCTGCCAGAAATGGATTTATGCACATCAGGAGTAAATTTCTTCAGAACTGCATCAAAACATTGCTGGGCTGAAGGGTACCAATTTCAATACTGCTGTAACTTTCTTCATTGAACTTGTAGAACTAGGTATAACAAACTGAGAAAGAAAACCTAATAAATGCAGCTAATACTGATACCAGCCTTGGAAATACTGTGTATCCTTAGCTTTAGCAAAAGCTCAACAAAAGGAGAACAGACAAAAGAGCTGTAATGTAGCATTAAGGAAGCATAAGTTCCCTGAGTTGATTAAACCGTGAGGTAGCAAGCCTGCAGCATCAAAAGGCCCACTCAGACACCCTCTGTAGGGGCCTGTTCTGAATGTGCACTTTTGCTGAATGGTTAGTGGTCCCATACAAATCTCCTTTATTTAGTAGTGCATCATCATCTCGTCCAGTAGTACTAGACAACTTGTTGATAACTTCACCCTCATCTTCCGGCATACATAAATTGCTAAAGTCTATATTGTGTGCCATTGTAGATCCTTCATGTCCATTGATGTAGTAATCAAAAGTGACATCTCCATTCTGTTTGATTTCTGTGAGTAAGTTATCTGCCTCTGGATTCTCATGCCCAGCTTTCTGCTCCTTGGAGTAGTAGAGGAATCTGAGCCACTTCCTTTGAAGAAGCGGTTTGGGAATCAAATACAGAACTGAAACTTCCAAAAGATAAATCAGGCACCAATTTTGAGGAATTAACCAGCACCTTTCTTCCACTTGCTTATTCTCATCACAACCAGATGGCTGCTTCAGCAATGACTTTGTTTCATCCTCAGTAAATGAACCAAATAAAAATACCTGCAACATATCAAGACAAAAGCAACAATGTTGGCTCTATCATCGCTAACAAAATGTGAGAGGGGAAAAAGGCAGAATCACAGGTCGTCAGTGTAATTTCTTCAAATAACTAAAGTATCAAAAAACATCGTAGCACAACTGTAGAGTAAATCTACAGAAGCTTAAAGAAAACAGACTGCAATCCAGTCATTTTCCATCCCCATCTTATACCAATAACTTTATCAAATATCCAACAATACTTAAAGACACATAAAGCTCGTAAACTATACATATAAAGTTCATCAAGTCCAAACTACACTTGGATAAGGCACCACACTCGTTAATGTCAAATCCATATACCAAGTTCATTTTCTGCCTGCAGTTGTACCAGTCTTAAGTCTTTACTGCCACCCCCATCAGTTCAAATCCGAATTTGCCTTTCACAAGACTTTAAAAATCCACAAATATATACCCCCATCAGTTTAAATCCGAATTTGCCTTCACAAGACTTGTGTAACCACAAATATGTGGACTTCATACACCTAGCCCAAATGCAGACCAATTATGTTAGCCTAGGATCATGAATTAGCTATTTGACGGAAAGAAAGCGCATTGCCAAGAAAACGGTAGAGGCATGAGTAAATTCATACAGCTTTTTTAATGCTGAACCTTTTTGCAAATCATTATATAGGTACTACCGAACAACTAGCTATCAACTATGCCACAATCCCACACTAGTCCTCCTCCATTTATTTCACAAAAACTTCTCTCATTAAATCATGGAGAACAAGGGTCGTCTTTGCTCCAATTTTGTTTTTGAGAAATTTCCGTGGAATTTTAATCAATAGCCAACCTCTTATTTACATAGAAATTCTAGATAATTTGAATAGTTGGATATGGAGTAACTAAATGTATAGTAATTCAACTACCTTTCAATAAATAAAGAAATAACAACTGCATTAGCTATTCCAGTCTTTTGGTTGACATATACAAAATCCTACAGAATTTGACGAGTTGGATAGAATAATTAAATGTATATTAATATAGTGTGTGTGTTTGTGTTTAATTAGAAATATCTAAATCTTAAACTCAAAATTCTAATTGAAATTTTAAATTTTAAATTTGAAGAAATTGCAATCCAAATAAACTTGGATTGAATTGATTTAAGTTCAGTTTTGATTAATCGATTTGGATATTTTGATTTTAGATTTTGACTTTTGCGCCTTAAGGTAAGCTTATAAACCTATACCAATTAACATCTCAATTCACCTAATAGTTTTCTCCTTAGAATGTATAACTTTCTACATTTAACAAGAATTGAGGTCACCTTACCGCTCATGGGGTCATCTGCACTTTTGCCCTATTTTTTGTTGGTCTTTAATTTTTGCCTCAAGGCAAACAATTTTGAGGCATAAAATTTATATTTTTATCATAATATACCACGAGTTATGCTCGTGCCCTTAAAGAACTTGTGCGCCGCTAGCATAAGTTCGATTGCTATGGGATAAAATTAAAGACCAAATCTATTTGAAAGGCAAAAATCAAAACTAACCATTTGAAAAGCAAACCGTGCAATTAAATGTCGCTCATGCTGTGTAATTTTTTGATAACTGTAACTTGAATTATATCAACAAAAACAGTACTTAGAGTAGTACTGAAACCTTATATACAAAAGGCTCTAACGTCGTGTAATTAGTGTTGGACTCTAATACTATAATAGGTAGGCCATGGGTACTAAACTATTGGACCTTTGAAAATTGAAATTTTTAACATTGGGCACATAAGATATGGGTAGGGCTGAATATAAGGCATAAAAATCCGTAGTACTAAATCCAAAATCCAAAAATCCAAACCAAATATCCAAGAAGTTTGAACTTTGGTTCGGATTTTGGCTTGGCCCAAAAACTATGCCCACCTTTAATGAAAAGAGATCCCACAATGCCTACCAGGAAAGAATAGTATAGGCAAGAAAGGAGCCTTCATTTTCATCAGCTCCCTTCCATCTTTATAAGCTCTCATATCTTGGAGCTTAGCATACATGTTTTAATTTTTTATTTTTGTTTTCTTTTTTATTTTCTTTCCTTTTTTTTCTCTTGAAGTACTCAATTAGACCACCTATACTGCCCCGAACTTCACGAATGTAATATCATTTTCTATACTGCCCCAAACTTCACAAATGTAATATTATTCCCCATATACTGCTCCAAACTTTATGAATGTAATATCATTCTCCAAATGTTATTGATGAAGAAGACCACTATGACACCATAGTTTCCACTCATTCAATTCTATCACAATCACTAGATTCAACTTATACTGCCCCAAACTTCACAAATGTAATATCATTCTCCAAACAAGCATTGATGAAGAAGACCACTACGACAATCATAGCTTCCACTTATTCAATTATCAACATTGCAGCATTTTGTTTTCGGTGGTAGGCCTAACAGAAATATGTTGGCTGCAGGGTTAGGTTTCTCCCAAAGAAAACTTTTAGGATTGACACTAACAAATCCATTTTTATAGTGTATACTTTGAATGCATCTTTGTTTTTTAAAGATGGAATTATAAAAATATATAACATTTGATAGTTTTACAATCAAAGAAATGATGTTATTTGTTAACGATATTTATAGGGCTCAATAAATGATATTTTGGCCGCCTAGTTGTTTCTAAATAAGTATTACCTTCGTGAATAAAATTGTTTCTAATTAAATAGTTATCTTCATAGTGTTTTAAGTCACCCAAATACTTAAGGAAAATTTCAAGTGAATTCTTCTTTCTTTATATAGTGGTTACAAACAAGGATAGACAAAACACGCACTTATGATTATAAGTCATGCATCACTCAAAGGGAAGAGAGCAGAAATTATTCTTTGAACTATCATTGTTAATGAATAATGGAATGTTTTATAAGAATTTGTTCCATTTATACATTTACATAAACAAAGAAGCATAGTTGTATGGGATATGCTCGTACGTATGTAACCAGAGACTATCTATATTATATTAAAAGCGTGAAGGTCCTTTAACAAATGTTGATTGAACTTTTGTCCTTCATTAAAGATATCGTAATAGACAAAATTGTCATTACTATATTTACACAATTATTATTTAAAATTTTTAATTATGTGTTTATTTTTGTATTTTAATTAAATTACATGTTTTTTTTTTTGTTTTTCTAATTTTTTAAAAAATAAAAAATTTACACCCGATTTTTTTTCCTTTTTGATTTTTTCCTTTGCATATTCACGAATCTTTTTTGATGACTATGTGCGGGGGTCGCCTTGCGCGCACCTCGACTAATTCCACGGATACCTACCACCTCCCATCAGCAAATAGGTAACTCTGTCCACCAAGGCTAGAAACAAATGGGAAGAAATCTTTTTTCCTTTTTAATAGTAATGTCCAAATATTTTTACTTTCAAATTCTTTTTAATTTATAAATTCTTTCACTTTTATAAAAAGATTTAAAATTACATAATTTAATTCATCAACTATTTTGCATCAACACCTTCATTCAATCTTAACCTTGTGTGTTTTCGTGTTAATCTATCTTCTTCTCTTTTCATGTTATGAATTTCTTTTTATGTTGTGGATTCTATGTCACCAAAGTTGTTCTTATTCAAAATAATTTAATCAGATTTGTCTCATTTGGTTGAATCTAATATTGATACTATGCTATCTTTTTTAATTGTGTCTTATATTGATATTATATAATTTTAAATTTTGTGTTAGTTATAACGGACATTCTTCATATACTTACCTTCACTTACTTCACCTATTCAAGTAAACAATCTCTTCATCTCAAAATACCTTTTAATAAAATTTTTATTGTCATAATAATGACTATTATGTGCAATAATTTGTTTTAGACAATCTGCACAAGATTTAAAAAGTGATATCATGAACGAAATTGTGCAAACACATATAAAAAATTGAGTTGAAATCATCTCATAAAGGATAAAACGGGTGTTTAAAATTAAGTTATTATTAAATATTTAAAGTATTTTACGCTTTATAGAAAAATATCATTCATCTTTTTACCTTAAAATATAGTTCACACTTGACAAAAATAGTCATTTATTTATTTTCTAATATTTAAAAATTTTAAAATTAATTATAAAATTGTTGATTTTGTTAATTTAAATATTTTTTTACGTAGTTTTGAAATATATATATATATAGAAAATACTAATATTTATATATACATATAATGCATGCATTTAAGTGCTCATGTAAAGCTAACGATTTTACCTTTCAAACTAAATTATTTTTATAATGTTTTTGTTTATTGAAACAGTATTAGAACAAATCAAGAAAGAACCACTAGATTAGATCAAACTTAACATAATTATTTATCAATTTGAGATTCATAATTTTCTTTCAATTCTTATATTGTTTTTTATTAAATTTAATTTCATAATATGAGAACACGCGCGAGACGTGTACATGTAGACTAGTTAATATTGTAAGTGAGAAGCCTTAGTGGAAAAAGTTGAAAGACCAAATTTATCAAAATTTTGAAGGGACCATTATGTCCTTCATTAAAAATTATTCCTATAACGTTCTTGTACAAAGATGTAATTATACCTCTAATAATTCATGGCCTATTTTGCATAATAAATGAGAGAATTAAATATATACCGTGATACGTGTGTGTATGTGTATGTGAGCCAAGTGGATCTAAGTCCACACACTAATTCAATGCATATTCAATTAATGAAGGTAATTCCATTCATTTTCTCCTTTAGATACTTAATGATATGTTACTCAAATGAATATCGAGCTACCTTTTTAATTATTATTATGATTTATAATGTATATCAAACTTTATATTTCATGTTTTATGTATCCATGTAACTACACCTTCATTACTTGTGACATTAGTCTCTTCACAATATCACTACGTGGATTTGAAGAGTTGGATTATGTAAATAAATGTGGGTTAACTAAATTAATTAATATTCCTATGCATGTGAAAGGGAAGCCCAAAGAACACCAAACAAGAGATTGTGAACTATATAAAAGCAACATCCCAATCCATTTCTCTCAAGGATCTTTTGGGGTAGGAAATTTTTCTAATCTTTCTTTTTACTTCTTTCTTCTGTAATTATCTTTATCCCATAGTTGACCAGTTGCTAAGTAGTAGTTCATTTTATTTCTAATTGCTTTTAGTCTGCCCAATTTGATTTATCTCTGGCCCAATATTCAAGGTAGAAAGACTTTATTGTTAGGTATATAAAAGTATTGTCAATATTGACAAAATTGTTTACTGAATATTACATGTGTACCAATAGGTAACATCCTTACATTTGCCAATTGAAATGTATTAGTACAACACAGGCAATCTTGTAAGCATTATTATGTCGGCAATTTCTTTCCTAGGACAGACTATGCTTATTTGTGTAATGTTATAATTATTCGCCCTTCTATAATTGTCAACTAGACCTATGTTTTTGAATGCAACTTACTTTTGCATATAACTCTTTTCTATGTTAGTGAAATAAAGGAATACCTTATTTCCATATTAAGAAAATCATGCACCTTTAAACGCTGAATTATTACCAACATTAATGTACAAAATATAACTATATGTAAATGGGGAACAAAATAGAAAAAGAAAAGTTTAATGGAAGATGCTACACTTTCTACACTTTGAAATATTACATTTCGTAACTGTAGTAAGCTCCATATTAGTCCACTTCCATGCCGTAGAAGTCAACCAAACCGCATTATATGCCATAGGCAGAACGAATCAGAGATCAAGTGAAGTTTAGCTAGGAAACATGGATTGTGAAATTTCTACACTTTATGATTTGAAAAAGTTTATAATTTCAATATAGTCACCAATTTTCCATGTTGTTTGATTAGTGTATTGGCTTATGAAGAAAGATTTTATTTTTAAAAAAGACATTAATATAGTCACTCAATTCTTGTGATTATTTTGACATTCAACCTTACTTTCAACAGTTAGGTAATAGTTTTCCTTTCAAATTTCGTGGCTAATCGGGTAGCACATTTACAATATGTATGTAGTATTTTAAAATATTATTTATGTTAATTAGCACGGGATACCATTGCATGTATCCAAGGACAAGTTATTATATTAAAAGTGGGAACACCCCTAAGTCAAAGTTGATTTACAACTTTACCCATCAAAGCTGCATGACAACTTTGCTCCTTCGATCAAACGCTACTATTTGATATTTCTTGTACATAAAATGTAAACTTATATTCTAATAAATAACAATAAAGGTATTTCATAATAAGTAGCAGAAATGGGGATGTTGAGATGGATGTGTGGGCATACTAGAGAAGAGATAAAATTAGAAATGCACATATGGATAAGGTGGAAATGAACCTGTGGTGGACAAAGGTGAGAGACGAAGACTAAAATGGTTCGACGTGAAGAGAAGATGCTCAGATGCTGGAGGTATGGGAGAGATTTTAAGTGATGGGCCCGATGGAGATAGAGGAGGTAGACCGAAGAAGTACCGAGAGATGATTAGAACAGACATGGCACATCTGCACTTACCAGGTAATGATCCTAGATAGAGGATATAGATCGAGGATTAGGTAGAAGGTTATTAGGTAGTCGAGCATTGTCTAGTTTTTCTTCTCAGTATTATTAGTATTACTCTCCTACTATGTCATTCTTCGATTTTTTATTTCCTTTTGCTTCAATTATCGTAGTATTTTTATTCCTACCGCTTTTTCTCCATATTTCTTTCATACTGTTTTTATATGGGTTACATTTGTCGAGGGTCCATAGGGGCATCCTTTCTACCTACACAAGATAGGGATAAAACTGCGTACATACTACCCTCCCCAAACCTCAATTCAAAGGACATACTGAGTATGTTGTTGATAGCAATAACAATTACTATGATAATAGTGTTGGATTTTGCTTGAATTACTTGTCATTATTATACCTTCTAACCAATATAGATCTAATTCTATCAAATTAATCTTACGCGTTTATTTTTTCTAAAAGCCTATTCATTTTATTTAACAACCTCTATTATCTCCATTGATTAAATGCCCAATTGCTCTTTTTTCCTTTTGGCTTTTTATTCCCCCTTATAATCTAATTCTTCTCCCTTACCTATAAATGTTCATTTATTGCTACAATAAAAAAGCTCTCAAATATCTTAATTACAAATATATTTGCTTGTTTTCTACCTTTTGTATCTGGTTTTTACACTATTTTGATTTTTAGTTCTTTGAACACTGTTTTCCGTAATACCTTTGATTTTCTGAAAGCTTGAATCAATCAAAGTTCCTATCTTAAACAAACCTCTTTCTGTTTTTATATTTTCTGATACAATCTCATGGTATTTTAGGGCTTTATTTATATACAAACTGTATTCTTGTATTCAGGTGAGATTGGGACAAATTCCACTTTGAAGCTCTCTATGCAGTACCTCTCTGTATATTCTGTCTTGTACCTGGATTTTGTCATCTCACTCTCTCTCTTCTCACCAAACACACCAAAGTTGTAAACTTCATGAAAAGCTCCATTGACAGCCATTAAAAAGCTTTGACTTCAAAAATCGAGTTTTAAGAAATTTTATTTGTTTGGATTGAGTGTTATTGCAGACAATTGGGTATTTCTATTGGAGTTTATATGTCAATATTAAGGTGATTTGGTGAAGATTAGAGTTCGTTTTGATTAAAATTTCAGATTGAAACTTGAAGAGGAAGAAGAACAATAAGTTCTATGTGTTTTGTATGTCCGTATATGTTACTTGCATGTCCAATGTATGAATGGACATACTGTGACATTGTATAAAGTTAAATAGCAGCTACTAAAGTAAGAAAACAATGGAAGTCGTGAAATAGCACCACAAATTGGAATTACATTAGCTCATCATTTTGGTCATGTTATGTTTTGATGTTCACTATTTTACCATAAAAGAAGGAAAATTCATCACTAAAAGAACACATTACTGATGGTTGCAAAGATTATTCACAATTGATAATACTATTGGCTGCACCTCACTTAAATTCGTTAAGATATCCCTCTTAGGTTACCTATCAAGTCTAACATTTAGTCTCAATATTTTTAATATACCGGTCCAAGATAAGGTATATTAGATACATTGCATACTGTCAAAGTTTATAATCTCAACTTATCACAGATAAACTAACTTTATAATGATAATACTAGTTAAATAAAATGCTTCTATAACAGCATACCCATCTGTCAACATAGCTTTCTTCATCACTTCCTCAGTCACTCACTACACCAACAAAAATCAAACTAGCCAATACCAGATTTCTTTTAAGAGAAAAACCACAATTCCAAGAACATATTTCAAATGAAAAGAATATACAATCACGAGTAAATTGCTCACACCCACATAATCAAACAAAGATAAACCTATGAACCATTCCAAACATCTAAAGATTTGATTTTTTTTCCATAACTTGAAACAACCAAACACCATAATCTCAATCAATCACCATATATCAGATAAAACGTTGTCTTTAACTTAAGCGGTCATCCACAGTGTCAACCACATAACCCAAGAACCAATTTAGTACATAATTCAAAGCATTCTAAATAAAACCATACTTCCATCAAACTTGAACAAAATGAATACCAAAATATCAAAAGCAAAAGAGAAACATCAGAATCAGCAATACCCACCTTAGAATCACTCATGTTGTGCCGGAATTTGAGCTGATATCTGAAGAGTATAAACTAAAAGTAGATAAATCTCTTACGGGAACTTATCAAAAGTCAAGGATTGCTTTGAAACCCTTGTTGCTGCATCAATAAAAGACATGAAACAGGAAGAAATAAAGAGGGAGTTCAGGGCATTTAAGATTAGATGAAGAAGATACAGATTATGAATGGAGTAGCCACTTGAACAATCCCAATAAAAGCAGAATTCTAAGACCAACTATGACAAGGATTGGAATAAATAGATTTTTGGGGATTCTTGGGATTTTGGGGGGCTTATTTTTCGCCAGTCTCTAAGTTGTGTGTGTTGGTCAGTGGCTTAGAGCAACTTTTAGGTTTCTCTGGGGAAAAAGAGGTTGCAGTGTTCTCTATGTAGAAGTCGACCTTTTATAGGTCAGTTAAATCAGTTACTCTAAATATACTATTTTCGTTTAAGTAAAATAATACATAGAAAATATATAAAAAAATTAAAAAAATTAAAAAAATTAAAAAAATTAAAAAAATTAAAAAAATTAAAAAAATTAAAAATATTTTTAATTTAAAAATATTAATAATATTTTTTAATTTTATTCTTATTTAAATAAATAAAATTTTATATAATGTTTTATTTTTTTTATGTTTTTTCTTTTTTTTCAAGATATTTATTAAAGGTAAGTTAGTAAAAATACATTTTACTTTCTAAGAATAAGTAATTCCTCTTAAGGGGTATAGCCAAAACATCACTTATTTTGAAATAGAAGGAGTATTAATTTGGTACACTTTACTAATTAATAAATAAAATGATAATTTTACTATATCATTTTTGAATATAACAAATTTAATAGTTTAAGAAATAACTATAATTAATAATAACGATAATTAGAAATTAAGTAATAAATTATTTTTGAGAATTTGTTAAGAATTGAAAAAATAAGTATTTAATATTATTGAAGTTTTAAGGAAAAATTACGGTATATAAATTTCCTTTGAAAAGAAAAGGTAAAGAAGTTCCGCAAGAGAGATACTATTGAAATTAGTTTTTCAACTTTAAATACTCTATTTCAAATAATAAAATTATAAAATATATATTGATGACTCATTATTTAGCAACGTCTCTGTAGAGAGATTTGGTACACGTATTTAATTTGAGCACCGCATTCCACCTCAAGCAGATACGTTTCTCGAACGCACCATTCGTACGCTCTCAAGACATGTTGCGAGCGTGTGTGCTAGGATTTTGGTGGTAGCTGGACAGCATTTGCCCCTAATCGAGCTTGCTTATAATAATAGCTATCACTCGTCTATCCAGATGGCGCCTTTCGAGGCATTATACTGCGAAAATGCAACATCACAGGTTAGCCGGTTTGAAATAGGGGAATCGTGCTGATTGGGCCAGACATTGTTCAAGAATGAGGAGAAGGTAAAAAGCTTATCGTAGAACGCCAATGATCGCACAAAGAGCGCCAGGAAATCGTATGGATGTGCGGCATGGTAAAACCCCGGAATTCGAGGAATGACTGTATTTCTGAAAGCATCTCCGATGAAAGGGGTGTGATGAGATTTGGAAAAGAAAGGTATGCTCTACCCAAGATTTGTTAGGCCTTACGTATCTGTCGAAGATAGACCAAGTGGCATATGAGTTGAACTTGCCTGCACTAGAATCAGCTTCACCCGGTCTTTCATGTATCCATGCTCAGAAAATGCTTAGAGACCGTCAAGAGCAGTCCCGGGTCCAGGATATCCAAAGGCTGTAAGAACTAGCCTACGAAGAGATTCCAATAGCTATCCTAGATGCATGTATCTCAGAAGAACTAAAGATATAATAAATTCACAAAGTATTGTGGGCGTAACAGAACCGAGAGGAGATGACGTGGAGTGAGAAGCACGCGAAAGCTAGATATCCTTTCACTTGTTTCAAAGCCTAGTCAAAGCGAGATGTGTATGTTTGTGTTATTGTTACCTATGCAACACCTTTGCGCTGTTTTACTAAATGAGAAAGATTGATGTTTAGCTATCAAATGAATCCTATATCGTGTGAGTAATTCGTATTGACTCTTTCTCGTGTTTCCAGATTTTTGGGATAGTCCATGTTACAGGAAAACTCGCCAAATTTTCCTAGAAATAAGTTAAGTTAGTCCGTAAGTCCTCCAGATAGCAAATTTCATTCGAGGACGACTGTTCCCGAGTGGGGGAGAATGTTGCCCCGTAAGATTCCGCACCTAGGATGGCTCTATTCAAGGCATTGCTATATTATTTGAAAGCCATACGCAAGTAGAAAAAGGCCCGAAAAAGATCGACAAGCGCCAAGTTGGCGCGTCGCAAGGCAAATGTGATTTATAACCAATTCCAGAATGCGCATTTGCAACCGCATTCCCGAATGCGATTTATAGTGTGACAATTATATATATATGCCCCACTCTTACTTTTTATTTCAATATAGCATAATTTCCAGAAAATGTGAGGACAGAGAGAGAATGAAGGAGATAAGAAATTATCATCCGATTACGCTGTCAAACGTAGTCCAAATGTACCAACCCCGTGTACCAAGGTATCAGCGAGCATTTCGAATTTTGTTTCTCATAACACGCCGGCGAATCGCCGAGCTACCGGACTAAGGTAAGTAGAATTGCTCCAAACTAGTGTCAATGTGCCCCTAGCCGTAAAGTGAAATACTTCTCCTTCCTGGACTTATGAGAAATAGCAAGTTTCGACTGGTTTTCGACATAAGCCTAAGTTTAGGTTATAAATATATCGAAAGTGACGTGTTGTCTTTCTTGGTAGTGTTGTATTTAGTACTTAATTGACGTGGTAGTTATGAAGAATGCAGTTGGGAGAAATAGTTGAGAATGCTGACCGAGCTTCATCCTATAGTCGGATAACTCGAGGTTAAGGTATGTAGCAGCTTTCTCGATGGTTAGAGGTTTTTAGTCGTATAAATCATAGTAAACTCCGTAATTGAATTCTCGGAGTTGAATGTTGAGTATTGAGTAAGTTTAGTAAATCTGGTTTGCGCTATTATCATACTCAGTCCGAAATTAGTAAAGCATGCGCCCAAAAAAGGTGAGTTAGAAGTACTTCCCGGATTCAAGTGATAGCCTATTGTAAGATTAGTAAGCATGTTTGTAGAATAAAAAGATAGGGAGATTTTGTAATAAAGTTAGTACAAGTAAAATCAGATAGACAGTCGGGTATTATGGCTACAGACTAGCCATTCGACAGTTTTATGGTTACAGACTAGCCAGCCCAGATAAATGATATCTTGGCTACGTTTAGCTACACAGACAAGATATCCGCTACTTATTTAGCCAAAGTTGAACAAGGATCTATTAATCAGTATAATCAGTAAAGAATCAGTATAATACATAATCAGACAGAATAAGAAATCAGATTTCAGTAGTCTTTTCGCTTAAACATGCTTAAGTATTTATATGTGCTATTTATCTGTTGAGACTTGATGTGGCATGAGGCATCTTATCAGCGCCCTCGCCGCCCCCGGGCTGGTAATCGTGTCGCCCACTGAGCGGATGGGCTCTGCCGTCACTCCAAGGGGTGGCATGCTGTCCTCTACCAAGATGGATGAAGCTTCCCATATCACTCGACGCACTACGCAACGACATCGTTGAATTTGTGTCTGTGGCACTGCCCAGCATGAGACTCCCGTTGAGTTTGTGGAACAGGCACAGCCCTGTTACAGATAGCCCCGTTGAGTTTGTGTCCAGGGAAACACCTATCTGCTATTGCTGTGACATAGCATAGTGAGTCCTCCTGACTGCACACTAAGCATTTATATCGAGGCTATGGCTCCAGCCTGAGACCTGTGGGCTGCAGAGCTCTAGTGAGCAGATGAGTGGAGTGACTTATTTTGGCTGGTTTTGACCGGTAGGGGTCATATAGGATTGTTTGTTGCTTGGCGCCATCCTGCTTATGGGGGTTGGTATTGGCTCTGCTTGCTACTTGTATATCTACTTATGTGCTATGTACTAGTTACTAGACAGCAGGCCATCGCGTTTACAGGTACGCTTCTCATTTTAATGACAGAAAACTTGATTTGCCATATCAATTTCCTCGATTCACCATTCCGCTATAGAATTGCTAGTTATGCTGTATTTATATTCGCTTGTATCTGCCAGGATGATTTCCAGCTTGTTGTATACTCAGTACTAGCGGTACTGACGCCCAGTGGGCGCTGCATTACTTGCCTGCAGGTGCTCAGAGACGAGGGAGGCGATCCTGATTCCAAACTAGCCTATTGAGTCATCGCCTCCCGTCATCCCAGTCCGATTTTCCAAAGGTAGCTCTTTCTTGTTGTACAAGATGGGTAGGTCGGCCCTGTCCTGATCATTTTTATTGTTACTCATAGAGCTATGCATTGTATATATTATTCCCCGTGGTCAGTTGGAGCTACTGTGCAGGGCCAGGCAATGGTTATATAGTTGATTAGTATTTTCGTTTTTATGTTGGCCGTGTGGGGCCATAGTTTGAGTGTGGTGACCTTGATGGTCACGTAGCCTTTCAGTTTCCATTGTCAGAGTTCAGATGACTAGACAGCAATGATGGCCTTGTCGGCCCGCATAGGTTCCTTTGGCATAGAATGTTTGTTAGTCATGATGCATTCACAGTGGCTATAGACCCAATAATGGAGATGTGTTTACAGCCGTTATATAGCCCTTTTGTTTCCAGGAACCCAGATAGAGCTAGTCGGGCACCAAATGTGCCTAGGCCCACCAGCTAGTAGTCCAGATCCTCCTAGGGCACCAAAGGCCATACCCTTACAAGGAGGGCGACAAAACATGTGGTGTCACTTTGCATTTTACTTTAAGTTCTGCATTTTTAAGTGTTCTTTATTGTCTTTATTACCAGCTGAATCTTGTACTACAGATATTACCTGGAAAATAAAAGAGTTCAATTGTACCCTCTCCTCTCTCCTTCCTCCTTCACTTCTGCATTGGTATCAAAGGAAGGTCTCATTATTTATTGGGCTCTCTTAACAAAGAAGTGAGAAAATATCATGGCAAATCATGTTATATTAGAGTTTTGTCTCAAGAATGAACATCTCATACAAGATTCCCTACTTTAATGAAATATTTCATTGAAAGGTGAGAATGGAGATATACATCAAATCTATGATATGAAACTGAGAGAGGTTCCAATCGGGGATATCTCTATGCCAACAAATAACTGAAGGATAAGAAAGTAGATGATCAAACATATGATTTAGTGGCTCGACAAACTATACCGGATGAACATATGAGAGTTACATAGACACACTCCAACGCTAGAAATCTATGATACAATGCTATCAGTGGTGAAGAATATAAAAAGATATCTAGTTGTGAAACAATCAAAGAAATGTGGAACAAATTAGAAATCATATATGAGAGAATTGAAAGACTAAGCATACCATAGGTAGCCTATGTATGGCTATAAACTGTTTTGAATGAATGAGTGAGAGCCTTTTGAAAGCATTTTTTCGTTTGGCAAATTCAATGAAGAACTCAAAGCTTCTAGTAAAACTTACTCAACCGTAGATCATCCGAGAAAAATATGTTGAAATATACCCTCAATGGCATATCAAGGTAATTGATCAAGAAAGCATGAATCTCAGTACGTATATATGATGAAGATAGAGAAGACTTGATTGCGTTTGAAAAATAAAACATCTTACAAAAAGGAGAAAGTGTTGGAAATTTTAGTTTAAAAGTCACAAAAGAAGAAATAGAGGAAGAAGAACTCGTGAAAATGAAGTTGCAAAGATAACCAGATCTGTTATGAATTTTATTAGAAGATCGAGAAGCAACCAAAAAGCAAGTCAAACTTCACCAAAGGAAAATACATCACCACCATGGATATGGCAAGTATAATCACATCGTTGTTACGATCCAGAATTAAGGAAAAATACCCCAAGAATTATGAACAAAATAAAGCATTTAGCAGTGGAGTGATGAAGATGTTTCAAATAATGGAAAACAAGAAATGCTTCCAATATATGCTTCATGGCAATTGAGAAACAAGGAGGCAATAATTGCAATGAACTTCAAAAACTCTTAGATTGTACCATATCAGATCTAAATTGTAATACAAAGAGAAAAGAAAAACTGAAAAACAAAATATTAGAAGTTTGTGAAATAGAAATAGATTTTCTTCAAGAAGAAGTAGCCCATTAGCATGCACAAATCCACAAATCATAGCTAAATCATGTCAAATTAGTCGATTAAAAATATCAAGTCAACTTGTAAAGAATTTGACAGTGACTAACATGCCTCTAGTAGGTCGAGCCATAAGTCAACTACTAATGTCACGATGGACCAGTCGATTCATCTACAAGTCAACTTAAATAAATGATGAAAGCAATAATCAATCCACTTTCAAAATATATTATTACTGTCACAAAAGCAATCATAAATTCAAAAATGATGATACTTTGATTGGGTGGAGACCCAAACGTGACACAAATACTATTGAGCCTAATCCTAAAGGATTCAAGTTGTCTCGGATTTTGTAAAGAACATCATGCGAGAAAAACGTCTAAAGAAAATGGTATCTGGACAGTCTAAGTGTCTTTACATGATAGACCGCTGATTTTGATGAGGAATTCAATGATTTCAGACAACTCAAAAGAGTTCCAATTGTTTTTAATGATTCTTGTGATATTATAAATGTCTATCTAGTAAAGAGCTGAACTAAAAACTTGCCAAGTATCAGCCAAGATCCAAAAGACAGGTTGCATTATTGGAGATAAATTTGAAAAGCTATATTGTCATAGAGTCAGAGATAAAAAACATATAAGTTCCTGGATTCCATTGAGAATTTAGGAGTGTATTTTGCCTTGGATCAATAACTAATGATCATTAGATATGGCATAAGAAGTTGGGTCATGCTGGTATGCATCTGGTTGAATAACTTGCAAATCTAGTAATTAGGCTACTAAGACTGAATAACACAAAGAATCATATTTCTGTGAGAAAGTAGGAATGAAAAATAGTTACTATATCAAGGTACTAAGAAGTGATCGTTATATATCTCAAAGAGTTTAGTAATTATAATGTATCTTTCAAATAATACAATATTATTTGGTTTTCTTCAAAAAATCTGGTGCACCATTCTAGAGCAAATATATTGATATTAACTTGCACCATATCATAAAAAGCTTATATTGAAATCAGAAAACTAACTTGTTGATATTTTTACCAAACCTCTCTTTAAAGACAGGTTTTGTTTTTTACAAAAATCTCTCCATTATCTGTCCATTGTATCACTCATCTTTTTACCTTTCTCAAATATCCTTTCCTCTTCTTCTACTCTCACTTTGTTATCTGTTTTCTATCTCACAAGCTTCATTGTCTCTACTTTCACCTCTTTCAAGTTTTTTTCTTTGTCTCTTCACTATCAAAGCTTTTCAATGCTAAATGAAAAATTCAATGTTCTAATACTCTCATTTTAAGGGGAAGAAAATGAGTATATTCTAATACTCATTTAGAAAAGGAAAAAAAGACTCAACAAGGATTCACATGCAAGCAGTGAAAGAAAGAAGACTCAATATTTATTAAAGGCCAAGATTTGAATGCATCAATTAAGGAGAATTGAAATCACATGTATGGAAACAAGTCTCAAGAGTTGTTGTTCGTCAAAATCCTCAAGTTTGAAGACCTACTCAACGGCTCTAAAGGAAAGTTGTAAACTTATTCTTCAAAAGAGATCAATCTAATTTCTTTTTTATCTCTTTGGTTATCATCTCTGTCAAGGGGTTCAACAACTACTTAAAGTCATGCGAAGAAAGATGGAAGATATACTTTCTCCATTGTTCACTTTATAAACGTTGTATTTCATTCTGAATTTATTGTGTATTCAAAAGAGAGGAGAGGAAAATATTGTTGGTGAGACATTGTATCAAAACCACAAGAAAAGAGATTGATGCAATAATACAAAAATTACACTCTGTACAACCGTACAGCTAGAGCTTACAGAGCACACCTTAGCAATCTAAAGGGACTGACCAAGATCCAGTTAAATCCCAACTAATATAAAATATCTTTAAATTCTGCATTTTAAGTATTCTTACCGTCTCCATTACCATTTGACTTATTATATATAGACTGACTAGAAAAATTCAAAAAGAGTTTCACAGTTTCCACTAACATGACCATGTCCATCAAGATTTAGATAAATCAAAAACTACCTAATATTTTTGCCTGATAGAATATCATTCTTTTGTTTGTCCTCTTCTATCTTTCCTCTGTTCTTGAGAAAGTAATGAATGTGCATTGCAAAATTTTTGAATTCTTGTCCATTAACATGAATAATGAGACGTACTTTTATCTTTGGTGAATTAAAATGCATTCATCGATCGCGTCTTAGCTACAAAACATTTTGCATTTTGCAGTTTTATCCTGAAGTTCTTTTTAAGTCTTATAAAGCAGGTTTCCAATAGCCAGTGGTACCAAAGCCCATCAACACAATAATACAAAGCGTTTGCTTTGGCAATTCACCAGCTAACATAATAACCTAGCTAACCTAGAACATGAATCAAAGTTTTTGACATAACTCACCTACATAATACATGTACATTACAATGACAGAACATATATTCCTCCCACCATCTACACTACCAAGCACTGTGCAAGATCAAGAAAGTAGCCCGAATGATGCAATGAATCCCACCAGCACTCGTTCTCCATTATTGATACAAATGAATATGTAATTTAGATATCGATACGAAGCTACATCAAGGAAAAGCTGCAATTTATACACATCCTTGATCCACCATACCATTGGCAATCGTTAGGAAAGCAGAGATCACTGCTCCATGGACCAACGCCCTGCAAATATTAGGAGACAACCACCTATTAAATTGAGCACATTTGAATGAGAAACATCTATTCAGGCAACACGGAACAATTTCCTTCTGCTCAATGTAACTACTGTATGCATCTAATACCAAACTGCAAGAAATGTGCAACTGCCCTCAGGAATCTTTGGCGGTTTAGTTTTAGAAACTTACTCTGGACTTTCCTTTTGATAACCAAAATCAGTTGCTGCTTTTAGGGCTCTCTGGTAAGTCTGTTTCATAGCCTCCTGCAGAAAACAAGAGATCCAACTTCACTGTAACTAGGTATGGTATCTGCATGACAAAAGAAGCACCTGCAGGAAAAAATGATGCTGCCAGCCTGCTACCATAAAATCTCATCTGAGACAATTAGAGTTGGCTTACAGAATCTTTAAGGTCAACAAGCAGCATAAAATAATATATATAGATGAATAATACGGAGATACTTCACAAAATTGACTCAGCAAACGATAATTTTGTTGGCTGAGCACAAGAGAGTGCTGGCACAACAATTCTTTGTTCATTGGCATTTGCTCCAACTACATATATTTGATTATCACTTACAAACTGACAAGTTTTATCATGCTTACACCCTAACCGCCGCCCTCTCCCTGGCAACTCAAAGGAAAAGAAAAAGTCCAGTTCTGCATCAAGATTTATGTTAAACTTGTAATTTAGACTCAAATCCTCCGGAGACCAGTTCAAATTCGTACCTTCAGTCTGAAGTTCCCTGCAACAACCTGCATGGATAGCCGAAACTTTATCAATCTACAAATGGACACAATCAAGTTGCAGCAAATTCACTCCACAACAGAAGAAAAAATGGGAAAAACTAGTCATGTATATATTATGAGGGTGGCTATATACTGTTGATAATAAATTGGTGCTTCGTATTTGTTGCACTAACTTTCTTGCTGAACTTGTCGGTCATAATGTCTCAAACTACTACTTCACAAGCTATCATAAAGGAGATGTTAAAAATAAGACACCAATAAAGGAAAAGTTAACTGGCAAAAAGAAGACAATGGAAGAAATTGAAATGAATCTTTGTCGCTAATAGGACATCAAAATGTCATATGCCCATGAAAGCCACTGAACTGCAGGACAGACTCCCAAAATTCTTTCCTGTGTAAACATAAAACTGGGATCGGATCAGAGAATGTACTTTCCCATTTCCATCACGAAGCTCACAGGAATGAACCTTTCTCTTCCCTGATACCAAGATGCTGTTTCATCCTTAGCTTTCCTACTAAACCACCAACAAGGTCAGATATTAGAGTTTGAAATTACTGACTTAGCA
The DNA here is from genome assembly GCA_018107945.1 of Datura stramonium. Classification (NCBI taxonomy): domain Eukaryota; kingdom Viridiplantae; phylum Streptophyta; class Magnoliopsida; order Solanales; family Solanaceae; genus Datura; species Datura stramonium. The sequence continues at coordinate 326,628 of JACEIK010000118.1, read as the reverse complement.
TTATATCTCAGCCTCATGTTGGCAGATCCAATGAGAGTATTAGTGCCGCGTGGAAGCATAAAGCTTTATTTTGAACTCGAAGCAAAGATAGTAGAACGCCATAATGCTAAATCTTCAAATCCTTGTATACATAAAGAAAATTTCACTCCTTGGAAGCAAATTCAGGTAGTGCTTGCTATTTTTCAACAAATGAGATACATATCATGAATGAGAGTAGTTGAGAACAGAAGATCCTACCCTCCCACACCAGCAGTTGGCAGAAGGACAAATTCCTGTGACATTAGCCTTTCAAAACGGCCAACTGCATCAGCGGCATAGACATGAGCCTAAAAATGAGCGACAACACAGTTAAAAGTGGTAAAATAGAAACATGCCAATTACAGCACTCATTATACAGGTAGATCATGATTATGGCCACAATTCATGTAATGTTGAGAATGATAACAGGATGTTGACCAACACTCCTTCTAAGCAAGTATACCACAACCAGAGTTAACCAAGTTAATGGCGTCAGCTTGATTAATTTCAGCCCTGTAGGCCAGGGGAATGCAAACATCACCTTTCGCTCCAAGGCTTAGCTTCATCATAGTACTTTGAGCGAGCATAAGTTTTTGAGTAGTCTCTGAAAAAAATTACTTATAAGTCTGTCATTTGTTCAAAACTTTAAAGGTAATTGTCTGCACAATATTGTGAGGGGAAACCTTTAAGCTTCTCTGCTGAGCTTTGATGTCTCTCAGAAAAGATATCTTCAAGAAATCAAATCCATCATCATCCACCAGATAACCCTTTGCGTCTGAAAAGTCATAATTTGCAAACTTAATAATGTAAGTATCTATTGTATCTTGCAATTCAGTATAAGGGTACGAGCCTGGCCCTCACCTTCCAACAGAATCATTGGCGTTTATGACTGATTGTCGTAATCCCAAATGAAGCTCTAAGCCGCTAATATTCAGTGGAATAAGGTAGGTTGCAGACTGCAACATTGATATTGGAATACAGATTGTTGATAGAATACCACTCAGTCAGAGGCGGATCTAACCTCAAAGCACTAGGTTCACAGGAACCAGTAGCTTTTGCCCAAACATTGGATTTGTATTAGGAAATTCACCAATACCTATAAATATTATCTGCGAACTCAGCTATTATTGTATATTAACTTGAGGTTGTTATAGGAAGCCATAAACTTCAAATACTGGATCCGCCACCAGCATCAGTAGTCAGTGCAAGCTGAAAATATTTCAAAAGAAAAACAGAAAGTTTACCAGACACGGTGATGGGAACGGCCCCATAAGCATGTTCTCTAGGACATGCATTGCAATCTTTCCAGAACCGCTAACTGCACACCTGAACATAAGGACAAGGTAAATCAGAGGAATTTATTACAAGGCCACACATTCCTCGAAAGAAGAGACCAAGCTAAAGAGAACAATGAGTCTTATGAACAACTCATCTTTAGGCTACTCGTAGTTGTTCCTTCCATCATCATGTTTAATCTATTTTTGGTCATTTCCATCAAAACAAAGTGGCTAAACAGATTTTTCATTGGCTAAATTGAAATTGTTCCAGCAACTCTGCTTTCAACTATTGACATCATCACACTCAATCTACAGCCTTTTTTCCTTGGCTCAGGAAAACATTAGAAACCCGAATTAGTCAAACTTCATCACGGAAATCAGAGACAGAAAAACTAAAGTCAGGATAACTAGTAATAACACAGTTACCGGGTGCCATATCATCTGTAGCTAAGAAGCTCAATATCTATGAATGGTAATAATGAGGAAAGAAACTCAGACTTAAAAGCAATAAGATGGGAGGAAAAACTTCTAATGGAATTACAATACTTTGATGCCAAGGTGCAATAGAAATGAGTTTACATACAAATACTTCTCACATCAGCAAACATCAAGAGCAAATTGCTTTTCCTTTTCTACTTTGATACCTGCCTATGCAAATAGTTTCGAAGCCCATAATATATGTCTTGGAGGGGCTACAGTTGCATGACCTAATAAAGCACTACCTATGTGTGTATACTTAAAACTATTAGTAAGGGTGTTAAGATGATAATTTCTCAAAATATGGACAAGATTTGACAAAATGCTGGCTTTTAATGTCCATTTAAATGGACCTCTATGTATTCCATACTTTGATGATGTTCCAAGGGATTGTGAAACCACCTAACTTTCAGACTGGAAGATCCATAAATGAACTTCCAAGCTGAAGGCCAGCAAAATATGACAAATGGAGTGGGATGGTATAAGCATCTACATGCTACCCAACAATGTCTTCTGACAAAGATTCTTGAATTTCAGCAGGCTTCCATTTTTCAGGTGCACCCATGATGTAGGTATGCTTTATAATAGCAAACAGATACACTGATATTGCCATTCATGAAAATCAGCAAAACAAGCCTCAAATATTAGCTATTTTTCTTGTATTTCTGATTTCACACAAGGAAATCCAACATTTGGAAGGGATGGTACCTTAATCCTTTTAGTTCTTTGTTCATGTCTGCAAGCATAAGCTGCAAAGAAAACCTGAAAATTGCAAGTCATATTAGTTACAGGAATGGACAAGTATTTAACAATGCAAAAATAAACAGAGAAAGAAAGAGACTACACCAATCCGTAGCCAGTAGCCTCAGTTCGAAGACTGGAGCCTGACCAATTTACTCTAGGTCCTGTAAAACTTCCCTGCATAACATGAAATGTGTATCAAATCTAATAATTCATATAATTGAAAAGGAAAGAGAGGAGAATGTTTATAATCATTTCTGGATGATATACAATATTCAGTCAAAGGAAAAAGACTCAGTAAACTTCTTATTCAAAGCCACCAAACTGGCAGTTCACACTTGAAGAAATGTTTATCAAGAAAAGGATGGTGTATTATAAATATAGCAATTAAGAAGGAAATAAAAAACTACCATGTATCCCTTTCTATTCTTAAAGTAATTTATAAGTTCTATCAGTACTTTAGCATCATTAACACAATTTTATTTACACCAAAAATAAAAACAAATGCAAACAGTTCATTTAAATTCTCTCAATGGACTCATCATAAAGAAATGTTGATTATCTAGTCTTAACATCTCAGCAACATCAAGTGCTTCAGTGCTATGTAGTTTCATCTATATGATTGGCACATCTGTTAACAGGTGTTACCATGGACTGTATAGTTAATTAAAGACGTGTATAGAAACAAACAAACAAGAAAATCAAAAAGTAACACTAGTCATATGGAAATGCTTTATCTCGAAGAGTTAAAACCCCTAAAGGAAAGGACTAAGACTGCTGCATAATTGGTACCTGTATCTTGACTTATTAAGGAAGGATGGGTAAACAACTTCAACATACATATTTACAAACCAATACTTACTACGAGCATTTTATGTGACATGGTTTGTTAATCAAGGATAACAAGCTAGATCTACCCGTTTATTTTTTATAATAGAGCGCCACATCAGTGCTTTAAAATTCTTAGCAGATGTGAATCATTATCGTTGGAAGTGAGTCAAGCATTTTGAGACATACCTAAATGGAAAAGTAAAACACGAGAATCGGCAACCTGAGCAATAATTCGTTTTTTCAAGTGTAAACGAAGCACTAAAACCACAAAATAGAAAAACTTGCTTAACTACTTTCTGTAACTCGCCCAAACTATCAAAGAAGCTCAAAAAGGATACCACCATGCCTGGTTGACTCATGAGGGAAATGCATGCACATTAAAATTGTCAATTGTCTAGCTGATAAGATGTTCCTCATCAGATCAACAGTAAAGACAACTATAAAGTGGCTTTTCTTGAAAGTATCAGATTCTTTCCATGAACTGTTAGTCCTTCAACCCAATGAGATCATAAGAGAATAGAGACTTCGTAATCCAGTTAAGAGCTCCTGACCCCCCAGGGGGAGGCATCTCCAAGTAATTTGTCCTTTTTAGAATAGTAACAGTTACATAGTATCATCAGGTATACTCCACAAAACTGTGTAGTTCCTCTGCAGTAAGGCCAATTACAACTTGGCATCCTATCTGCTTAGATACTTAAAACCTGTCTAGAACATTAAAAATCTTCATTTGTATTAACAATTCTTGTTTACAGAAAAATAAGGAGGTCTAAGCACCATCTTGAACTTGAATGTTGCATTGCTTGTCCTCAAAACATCTCTATTTCTTTCAGCCAAAACAGAACACCAAATACATCTGGGACAACTTCCATCTCTTCCTTGTTAGTTGCATTGTCTTCACTAGTCCAGCATTTTAAAACCTATTCTATGCTTCCTGGCATCACCCGCATAATTTTCCTCAGATTGATAAAAATCTTCCATAATTGATCGGTCCATTTACAATACAAAAAAAAGACTAATTGTCTCTGCCTGTTCACTACGAAGGTAGAATCTGGAGCATAGTTGAAGTCCTCTCTTGATGAAATTTTCATGAATCAACCAGTTTCTTTGACCAAGAGCTCCATGGCTGGTTACTTGATTGTTGGATGAGTTGAGGTCCTTGTAAGCAAAATTGAAATTGACAGAGAAATTTCCTTAATTGTGACACTGCCAAGCCAACCTGTCCTCTTCTGAGCCATCATTGCCTGGGAGTGTTGTAGAATTCAGCTATCCTTTCCACCTCCAGTCATTCAAAATCTCCTAAAACTGAGATTCCATCCTTGTCCTGTTCACATGTCAGCCACTGACGCTTGTCGTTGCTGGCATAAGTTATACAGTTCTAGCAAGAGTTGCTTCACTGTAGCTTGACCAATCCAGTTGTCATTCCAAAAGGACACTTTCATACCATTCCCAACTTTGAAACTCCAATCTTGGCTGAAATAATGGCCACAGGTTTCGATAGATCTCCATATACTACATCCATATGAGGGAAAAAATTTCTTTGTTGTTTCACCTTGCCCTCTTCTCATATCTTACTTTGATAACTTCTTTCCATAGCTTACTGTATTCCGTAGTAAACCTCCAACCACTTCATCAAGCTTTTTGTTGATCCCCCATATTTTTTGACTCCTATCCCCCTTCTATCTTGCTATTTGTCATATGTTCCCATTTAACTAGATGGATTTTCTTCTGTTCCCATTGCCTTGTCAAAAGAAGTTCCTCCTCACATCAATCTTTTTATCACATTGGAAGGAGAGCAGGAAATATAGACATCATATATGTAGGTAGAGTAAGTACACTGTTAATCAAAGTCAAATCTTCCCATAGACATGTCTTGACTCTTCCAATTTGACAGTCTTCACACTTTCTAGCACATCATCCAATACCCCTTTGATTTACTTGCCCCAGAAGTTGATGCCCAAATAGTTAGTAGGTAGCACCCCCCACCCCCCACCCCCCACCCCAAAAAAAAAAAAATAATAAAAACTGGACCAATCAAAACCCAATGTCAACCACCTCATTGACACGGTATATATAACTCTTCCTCCCGTTAATATGTAGTACTGTATGGATTCAAAGAGAATGGGAAGATAACCCTCGAAGATAAGGACTTTTTCTTTAGAAGCCTCACCAAAAGACACGGTGTCATCTGCATACTGTAGATGAGTGATTTTCAAGTTGTTCACTTTCTTAGGGTTTGGCCTGAAAACCTCTAACCCATCCATTTATCTAACAGTTTACATCATATTGTTTATGCCTTCCATTGTTGGGATGAATAGGAATGGAGACAAGGGGTCTGCTTGTCTCAAGCCTCTGCGAGAGGAAAAGAAACCAGTAGGAGGTCTGTTAATCAAGACTGAAAATTGACTGTATTAATACACTGCTTAATCCACCTAGAACCAAAACCAATTTTCTGTATGACCTCAAGAGGATAATTTCAGTTTAGGTGGTCCAACGATTTCTTGAATGTCTATTTTGCATAGTATCCCTGGCAGTTTACTCCTCTTATCTACCTTCAAATACATTCATTTGCTATCATTATAGCATACTCCATGAATGCCATTTGCTGGCGATCCACCAATTTGTGAATCACTTTCAACCTTCAGCTAAGATTTTAGAAATGATCTTGTACACATTCCCAGTAAGGTTGATTGGCTCTGAGATCAGTCAGTTCAGTAGCCCCACTTTAGGAATTAGGAGCTACAAAATGTTGCATTATAACTCCTCTCAAAAAACCCTTCATCATGAAAGTGTTGCACTACAACTACTACATCTGAGCTGATCACTCCGGCATTGACAGTTCTAGTCCTGAGCTTTGTCTCCTGCATGCCTTGACGCAGTCCAAATTTCAATGGCTCAAAAGAGGTAGAAACATCACATTATCTTGCATTGGATCATAGGGCTATCCTCATATTGAATCGTGGCCTCCACTCCTCTAACTTTGAATATAGGTCTCTCATAATAAGAGTACTATTTCTTTTTGTTTCAATTGGATCTGTCAAAGTTTCTCATCTCACTATTAGCTTATCAATGGAAGTTGACTCTGTCCCATTAGTGTTTCTGTGGAGGAGTTAGGTATTCCTATCTCCATGTTTCACCCATATTACCCTAGATCTGTCTCCAAGCAGACTCCTCATGTCTTGCAACATCTTCAAATTCCTTTGATAAAGCCAGCCTTTTAGTTATCTCATCTTCAGTCAAAATCCTCTGTTCTTAAATTTCCTCCCATTCAGCTAACTGATTGAGTATATTCTGCTTGTAGACCAAGATTGCTCTTAACCGTTTTAGTCCATTCCGTCTCTTTTAAAGCTTTCAATTTGAAAGCCAAAATGTAATCAGGTCTTCCAGTGCAATAGAAGGATACCCACCAATTCTAATTTATCACCAAATCTTGTCTGAAGGCTCAGTTCTCAAATTTAAAATAAGATTTAGTGAGATCCCAGTCTCCACGTTGTAGCAGCAATGGTGAGTGATCTAAAGTCAGCCTACTAGTAATGTAATAGATTACCTTTATATTTTTGAAGTTTGTATCCCATTCTTTTGACACTAAGAATCTGTCCAGTCTTGCAACTATTGTTTGTCTATCCCCTAGTTTCCAGGTGAATTGCACTGTTAGACCAAGTCCACCAGCTTCATATTTTCAATAAACTCAGAGAAATCTGTCATTGATTTGCTAATTCTGCTGAAATTTTCTTCTTGATGGATGTCTAACTGTGAATTGGCTGCTCCAATTTCCCACCATGTCTCTTCCCTTTCCTTCATCATTAGTGCATATACACCTACCCATGCCTGGAAAAGTGCTAAATCTTACTAGTAAACTCAACAGGGTACTGAACAAGAGCCAAGACTGCTGATTTCAGCTTCCCAATCTCTGTAATCCCACATTAGGATAACCTCCTAGTTCCACTTGCCTCCACTGAGCAAACCTACCATCTGTCCCTCCACAATTTTTTTTACTATCTCCCTAATATCCTCACCCCACTTTAGTTTCTGTAAACATATCATATCTGCTTTCCAAGAAAGAACTAGATTTGATCAATCCCTCTTCCTTATACATTTTAACCCCCTCACATTCTAAATATCCCCCCCTTCCCCTTACTTTCTAGTATCATTACTCATGAATATGTTTCCATCTCTAGACCTTTCACCATTTACTCCCATTCTTTTTATTGACTGGTTTGCCCAGTTGTCGCTTATATTCTGTTGCTTCTTGCCATCAATTTTCATGAAAAGGTCTGTTCTTTCTGACCCTTGGAACTCTACTCGAAATTCTTTGCTTAATTTAATAATATGCTGGTGGATCCAGATGGGTGTGTTGAAGTCTGACTGGCTGTCTTCCACCGGAAAGTGCATCTCCAATGGAATAAACAACCTCCACTGTTAGGTTCATTCAATCTTTCTGTCTTGTATGTCTTCCGGTTCCTAGTGATCCAAGTTCTGACCTCTGTATACTTCACCAAATTTTGCTCAGCCAGTGGTGCTCTGTCTTGTCTTCACCCCTCCATTGTCACTGCCTCTTTCTGTTACCTTGCTGTATAATTATCGGCTTTGTTGTGTTGTAAATCCCAATTTTTGTCAGGCTGTATTTCATGTTTAAAGTGTCCCATATGGGCCTTCACTAGCCGAATATTGGGGTTAATTGCAGCAATTGGGTCTGCAAAGCTATTTAGCCCACCCTTTCAACCCAAATAATCCCTTCCATTTCAAATTACCCACCACCCACCAGGTTAATTGTGGACTCTTCCCATAAAATCTATCCTCAAGTGTCCCATAATTCAAATTTCCCCTCCTTGAGGTCCCAACGTGGCTAACTGTGTGTGATGCGCCGACCTCTGGCCCCTTTCTACTAAAAAGTAAAAAGGGTCGTTTCTCCCTTTATCCACTGGTCCTCGTTCAAAGGCTTTTCTCTCATCCCTTCCCCTACCCTCAGCAGAGATTCACACCATATCGGAATGGCGACGTGTAGCCATCACTTTCTACTTCAACCTCTCTCGAATATTTACCATCGCCTCTCACCTTGACGCGAACCCACAAAAGGTGATTTTCTAGAGAAGTCTCTTCTTCTACTTCGATAAATCGCCCACACCGATCGCTGATCAGTTTGAAGACTTCATGATAACAAAGGCTCATCAGTCTTATCCAGACTCAATCTCTCCTGACTTCTTCAGGCCAACACCCAGTTGTTGGGCTCCACCATCCGAGCTGCAACTTCTCTTTCTTGCATAACCAAAGACATGTTCAGCAACCCTTCCTTGAAGGAAGTTCAAAAAGGAATTACCCACCATTCATGGCGTATACACTGACTGCAAAGACTGTCGCGATTGTATGCCCATCTTCGGACATCATCTGTGTTGGAATCTCCGTGATGGCCCTTGAAATTTTCCGACAATGCATCTTCCCAGCAGGTCCTATCTGAGATCGTTGAGCCTCCATCGGCTGCAGATTTTCCGACAATGCATCTTCCCACCTGTGAAGCTTTTGCCACCTCCGTCGTCCATATATTATTGTTGAAGGCTTCTTTGAAAGAGGATTCAAGTTGTTTGTTGTTGACAGTGACTAACTCCTTTTCCTACTTTGTTCATTAATGAACTTGCCTATTTCCTCGGCAACAATCCTTTATCCTCCCTTAAATGTAATCTCTGGTGTAATGATAACAGATTATGTTCCCCTTGAATAGCAATAAAGTTGATGCACTTACCATTCACTGCTAGTTTTAAGAGTACAAAAGAACTCTGAGATATGGTCCTTCATATTCCATCTCTTAACTATCTTCCTTTGCCCTTTTGTTGCATCAATAAATACAGATACTATCCATTTCATGAATTTAAGGCTAACCATGACTCATTAAATACCTGTTATGTTCAGCCCAATCAAACCAAGTTTCTGCACCAGATTTGACTCTAGTAATGTCATATGATTTAAAACCAGCATTGTAATAAATCCATTTTCATCCATTGCAATGTTCCAGCCTCAACCACTCGGAAGAAAAACTTGTAAAAGTTGTTGGAATGAACGGCTAGAAGGGCCTAACCTCGAAAAGCGTGTCGGAGAGCATTTCACCTAAGGAGGTTGTCTTCATAATTTGTGCTTTGAACATAACATAATGCTAACTTAACATAAATAAACAAATAACGTAATGATATAAAATACCTGTTCATGCCCTGCACCTAAGGCCTGGGTCTAGCGGTAAGAGTGCAGAGTGCTACGTGTCAGTTAGGTGCATGTCACAGATTCAAACCTTATTAAAGACAAAAACCTGGTATTTAAGTGGAGAATGTTAAGAGGGGAGGGTCGATTATCAACTAGTTTAGAACTGTGCGCCACTGGTCTCTCAGGACTTCACAAGCAGTTGAAAATGAAAAAAAGAATCCCCTCATGTCCTCCTACTTCATCTTTAACAGCAGATGAGAATAATAATACAGTCCAAAAAATGCATCTAGATGGCATTTCCTTTATTTTCTTTTTTCTTTTTTCTTTTTGAGTTAAAATATCTGATCATTTAGCTTAGCATTGTGTTCTACTGTCACCCCATGAAATCCAAAAGAAGGTTATAATATGTGAATTATTAGCATCTTGATTCTCATATGCATTTATGGGAATTTGCTTGTCTGGTCTTTGATACAATTCCATCCCATTGCACACTAGATGCGGGAAAAGAAAGAAATTGAAGCACCAGAAGAATAAGATCTCAAATATCAGAAAATTAACCATGTTCACTCAGAATGACCAGCCAGTCGGCTATATTGTCCATATGCAAAAAGCCCATTTCTCGAGTACCAACACCCATCTCCTCCGAAGGAAGATCCTACATGATCAGACAATACATCAAACTACAGAAACTAGATCTGATTTGACAGGAAACTGAAAGCAAAAATAGACGTAGATATTAGTCTTTAGCTACCTTTTCAGGACCCAAATAACGATACAATTCATTCATAAAACTCTGACAAAATCGCATGACCTACAGAAGAAGGCAGAAAACAGAAGAAGGTTTGCAAATAACAACTACTACTACTATGCCACAATGCCAAAAAACTTCGAGTACCATTATAGAAAGTCTTAGCGCTTGAAAATAACAAACTTGTGACTAGAAATCAACATGATTAAAGACAAACATATACCTCACCATCACTTTTGCTTTTAGGATCAAAATCACTCTAATCTGAAGAACCCCCAAGTCGGTAAGGCGACAAGATTTTTCAAAGTCTACCAGACGAGCAAATCAAAACATTGAGAAGCTGCATACTTTCTCAACTCAACTTCACATTACACCTTCATCAAAAAGATTAGATGGGAAAAAGATACAGCAATCGCCATACTCTTTAGAGCTATTATACACACATTTTAAGTGTTCACAAGTAAAATTAAAAGACTAAGATAGATGGCAGAAAATCACCTGTCCAAAGCTAAGAAATTTGGCAATACTCAAGTTCATTGATGGATGGAACCGGAGACCACCCCTGCATGGACCTAGAGTCTGATTAAAATGAACCCGAACCCACGGTTCACATGTGTCTCAATTCTATCATCAACCCACGGCACTCCGAAAAATAATTGTATGTTTCAGGTTCTACAATAACCGCTCCATGGTGCTTGCTAACTAACACATAGTAAAGCTTGGGTTATTAGAGTTGTAATGATTACTCTTCATACATATGATCTACATTCAAGACACTTACCTTGAATTTTTGAAATGACTCTTCTAAAGCATGAACCGCTTCTTGAACAGACTGTATGAATTCTAGTTCATAAGGATCCCTTTTCAGTGCAGCTTCAATAATCGATCCAGCCGTTTTTGACATCAGAGCTTTTTAGGGATTTCAACAGCGATGAAGAAGTCAGAAAAGTATCTCAGACTCTCGAAACCAAATCACACACCCACACAAAAGAAACAAGTACGATTTGTGAAATGAGAATGTATTCTTGAGCTTAAAATATGTGAACATTGAAGATGAGAACAAATTGATTTCAGTGGTTATTGTTTCTCTTTAACAAAACATATAGCCAAGGAATTAAACAAAGATGGCCCCATCATGTGAAAATACACTAGTCACAAATTTACAATCCCATCCATCACTATGGAATAGAAGATGAAAAACCCAACTCGACCAACCACTGCCATATTTGACGTCGCACAGTTACTTCTCAACATAAGAGTCAATGTAGTTTGTTAAATTAATTTATTTTCCCAATTAGTAAAGTCATACAAATTAATGCAAGCATACTGGATAAATCCTGTTCTAGAAACTTCAGAACTTTCCCATAAGTGAAAGGTATAATCTTCCAAAGGATATAACAAGAATAAAATGAAAAGAATTATGCGGGAATGTACTAAAAGGAAAATGCTTACCGTATTTTTGCAGTTGGCTCATTCAGGCCCCTATATCTAGTTGTATTCAATTTTTTGGATTGTGTCTGTCTTTAATGATAGAAGTTTTTGTGTATATGAGCAGGCACTATCTCCCTTCTTGTAATCTTTTGCTTGCATCAGTTGGATGCTTTTGTCGAATTTCCCTTATTTCATTGATAAGGCTTAAGGTCGGAAGATGCCCCTCGGGTTTTGATCTAGTGGTAAGAGTGCAGTTCTGAGGGTGGCCTTCTCCGAAACAGCCTCTACCCTGCAAACATAAGGGATACGATCTACATACACTTCACCTCCCACCCTCTACAGACCTCACTTGTGGGATCACTAGGATTATGTTGTTGTTGTTTGGTAAAAGTGCAAAGTGCGAGATGTGTGTGTTAGGTGCACATCATGGGTTTGAACCTGTACAAAAGCCCAATATTTAAGTGAAAGGTGTGCTGCAGGTGGCCCATTATCCATCACATTTTGAACTGTGCACCATTGGGCCCGGGATTTCTCAGTTATAAAAAAAGTACTCATGTTGAAAAATTACAAGTTCTTGCTTTGATATTAATAAAACAGCTGCTCTTAGTACTGACATCAAACCCATATATTTGAATTTACGTGGAGGGAGGGTTGGAGCCCATGAACTCCCCCTAGGAAAAGAAAAATTATGATCACTACAAAGAGGTTTCCCTGCATCAGTGGAAATTCTGAACCATGTATAATGGATGACTTTGAAGCCATCATCAATATACCAAAAGAGGAAGTAAGAGGTATCACGTTCTTGAAAAGGTGTTGATATTAAATAAATAATGCTTTAGAAGTCCTACAACTTTAAGATAAAACAAAAGTGAAAAGGACAAGGTGGATGTAGCCACCGAAAACTATTAAAAAGGAAAATTACCTTTTTAACATATATAGGTTTATCAACAACGATCTTATCTTTGGATGCCATTTGGAGACGAAGAGCTTCTTTGTGAAGTAAACTATTATTATGCTCCTCCAGAGCACTCATCTGCATGTTTCGACTGCCTTCATTTCCATATGGATTCCTCCTATGCTCACCATACTCCCTGCAAACAGAGCAGAATATCCTTGCTGTGCCATCTTCACATTAACATATGCCCACTATATGTATCTGCCCACTCCTCTCCAATTTTAACGACCTTCTTTTCTTTTGCTGGTTGGGACTTCAACAAGTCCTGATTCCCACCGGAAGCCTGATGAATCATCATCTGCTTGCTTTCATCATGGTCTTCGGCTGCAGATTCTTGTGGTGGAACATTAATCAAAGTATTATTACTAAATGAAGGGTCATCATCCCCAGGCCTCATTTCCAAATCAATCTCTTCTCCGCTCCCTCTCTCACTACAAGATGATGCCTCTGAGCCTGATGGATTAAGTTCATATCATCCATTGTAGAATTCATCCCACCCCCACCAGTTGGAAGTAGCATTCAGCATGACAATTTATACACAGTATGATTCAGCCAGCTTGCTGCAAACATAATACACACTAATAAATCTACTTGGTCAAATCTCAAAATGTTCCAATAGCAGTGCGCATTAAGAGTTGAACAGTGAATCATAAATCAAAGAGAAAATGAATTTCTACCTACAAGTTCAGGGTCAGAATTCCAGAGGCCAAGTGTTTTCCTATCTCCTACCCCTATTCACTGTCAGATCAGGGCTCTACAATTCCTGTTGGGAAAAATAAGAAAGAAAAAGGGGGATAAGGAATAAGAGAAACTAATTGGCTGGGGATTATCAACACAACATTCTGCATGACCTACCAACTTTTATGAATGCACTAGAAAACTTGTGAAAAAATCAATTTCCAGTAGTAAAATACACTCAAAGATATGTACCCATATTGTATCTTACCCTCCCTGAACCACTCGTGGGATTACACTGGGTATATTGTTGTTGAAAAGGAATTTGTATTACAAATATACTACTTCCAAAAAATTTCCCAATAACTACTGACTTGAGACGAAGTGTCATCATGAGTAATATGAGAAGCACTGCAGTATGAATGATTTAAAATTAAATAGTGATATCGAAGAATAAGGAGGGAAGAGTTAATAGAAAATCATAGCTCAAGTACAATATGTTAGATGCCATATGTTGCTGAAGACAATGTACAACAAACAAGATTGTTAAAACAGATGCAAATTATACTTGATTGTAACTCATCTTAGCTCATTTTCAAGAAAAACATTCCTAATAATTTTGAAACTGGTACCTTCTATATATTTGTAGGAAACAGATCACTACATGGGTTGTACTGTAACCATATTTATAAAAGTACTTTCAAACCTATGATCCTGATTCTATAATGAATCTAAAACATCAATAATAGATACAGGATCATTTGACCATATTTGGTTACAGAAACTCAGAATCAAGATGCAATTCAGCTTGATTTGCTGCATATACTATTCTCTACATTTTTAAAAACACCTAGAGCTTTCCTTCTACATAGTCCACCATAGTTAGCAGGGGTAATTCTCCATTTGTTTCTACTTCTGGCCTGTAAACCAACTTCTTCCCAACTTTGGAGTGCCTCTGTAATCTTCCCACGCATGGATTGGCAGAGATGCCTTTAAAGTTTATGATAATCTTCAGAGTTGTCATGTGATCTTACAATGTACAAATAGATGATTAATTGTCTTTGTTTTCTTACCAAGGAAGAAACATCTATGGCATAAGGTTATACACCTCTTCATTAGATTATCTTGTGTAAGCACTGCCTCCTTAGGACAAAAAGCCATACAAAGCATGCTACTTTGTAAAGTATTTTAGTTTTCTAAATATTTTTCCAAGGCCAATTGAAATGTTGTTGATTGAGTTGGTTCATCCTCCTAGCTTTATTCAACTTGAAAGTGCTCCCTTATCACTGCCTGCCACCACAGCTTATCATCCTCCTGATTCCGAATCCACCTCCTGAATTCCACTGAACTGAAGAATTCAGCCAGTCTTTGAATTTCCCAATCATTGACTCGTCTTCTGAAAGTGATGTCCCACCCATCAGGTGTCCACAATTCTGCTATAGTCTGTTGCTGTTGCACTAAATTGTGAATGTCTTGGGAAAAGCATTTCCAGAATACCTGCCTCATGCCAGTTATCTTTCCAAAAGTTATTCTTTTCCTCATTGTTCACTTTGATCTTGGTATAGCTCTTAAGTTCATTCCACAATGCTCTAATGGATCTACATAAATTCACTCCACATGGTGTAGTAACTTCTTTGGTCATCCCCCTAGCTTCCTCTTCATACTTAACTTTAATGACCTTCCCGGCTTCCCCCGTAGGAGCTGCTTGTCATTAGCATACTTTCATGGACATTTCATTCTGAGTGTCTTTCTGTGGTTTTTCAGATTCTTAATACCTAATCCTCATATTTTAATAACAATTAGAAACCTCCATTTGACCAAGTGATAATCTTTCTTTTCTTTATTCCCTTGTCATAAGAACTTCCTCCTGATTTTATCCAATGTGTTGTTGATCCCTGTTGGAATAGGGAACAAAGACATCATGTATGCTGGTATGGCATCTAGGAATCAATTGATGAGTGTTACTTTGCTCCTAATAACAAATATTGTTCCTTTCATGTGGCCAATTTCTTTTCAAGAATTTTGCTAAATCACAGTATTCCAGACCTCATTTGATTTAGATTTAGCTTCCCAAAGGCATTCCTAGGTATGTGGTTGGTAGGGCACCAACTTCTGCCACCTAAGATTGCATTCAGAGCCTCCGTATTTGCAACTTCATTAATTGATACAAAAACTTTTTCTAATTAATATGCAAACCCAGAAATCCCTTCAAAGAACCAAAATCACCCTCAAGTATTTGTTGTTCTTCAGCTCCACAAAAGATGAGTGTATCGTCTGCATATTGCAGATGAGTTTCCTCCAGGCTTTCCCTTCCCTCTCTAGGCACAACAAACCTTTTAGCCACCTATTTGTATTTGTTGTTTTAACCATGTTATTAAGTCCCCTTATTGCTAATAAGAACAGAAAAGGTGAATGAGGATCACCTTGTCTAAGTCTCTTTGTGCTCTAAAGAATTCAGTTGGCACCATTAATTAGCACTGAAAGGCTCACTAATGAGATGGAATAATTATCCGGTGGATCCATTTCTGTCCAAAACCCATCCACTCCGGTAGTCCCAGCAACTAGCCCCAATTAACATGGTCATATGTTTTTTCATGTCTACCTTGCAAAGAATTCCTGGTTTTTTCTGCTTCAGCCAAGAACCCACTGCTTCATTGGCAACTAAGCAGCATTCATGATTTGACTGCCTTTGACAAAGGTCGTTTGTTGTGAATCAACCAGCTTTGCCATCACCACTTTCAACCTTTTTGTTAGTACTTTGGAGAAAATTGAGAAAATTTTATAGATGCTGCTAATCAAACTAATTGGCCTAAAGTCCCTTAGCTCATTAGCTTCTTTCTCTTTGGGATAAGAGTTATGAAAGTAGCATTGTAATTATTTCAAACTTTTCTTGATCATAAAATTTTCAAAAGCATTCATTATAGCATGCCTCACTACCTCCCAACATTTTGCGAAGAAACTCATGGTAAAGCCATCTGGCCCTGGAGCTTTATCCACTGCACACAACTTTAGGCACCTCAACACTTCCTCTTCCCCAAATCTTCCTTGTAACCTCTCCTTTTCTTCCACGGATAGTACTAACAGTTTGGAAAATGGTTGGTAAGTTCCAATGTATTATTTCTATATACAACTTTACATAGTATTCAACTATCTCACCTTCAATCCTAGTTGCATCCTGATTAATCTCACCCTAAACACACAACTGATCAATGTTGTTGTATCTCTTATGAGCATTTGCAATTATGGAAAAAAAATTGTGTTTATGTCTCCTCTTTCAACCATAGAACCCTTTGATTTGTCTCAAGTAAGTTCTTCTTTTTATCAGATCCTCATATTCTAATAACAAAACACTCTTTCTTGTCTCCTTTAAATCACAGAGCCCCTTGATCTTTGTCTCCAAGCAATTCTTTTATCAGATCCTCATATCTCTAATAACAAAACACCTTTCTTTCATCTCCCTCTTCTGTCAGCACTTTTCTCATATTCTAATAACAAAACACTCTTTCTTGCCATCTCCTCTTGTTAGTAGATTTGTCTCTTTATTACTGCATCCTGTTATGTCAACTTATCTAGCAAACTTTTCCTCTATGAAACTAAGTTCCCTTGGTCTCATCTACTCCAACCTCAAGATTGCTTTTTAGAGCTATCTTGCATGCCAGTACAAAATAAGGTCTCCCAACATAGTTAAATTGTTCCACCACTCTCCAACTCTATCAATGAACCCTTTCGTGTTTAGCCACCAATTTTCAAATTTGAATTATCTTTTATTTATATGTTCAGCACCTGTTCTTGTAGAGCAATGGGGATGTGATCTAAAATTAATCTCTAAAGTAGGATTTGTTTCAAGTTGTTAAAACTATCATCTCATTCTTTAGATATCAAGATTCGATCAATTCTTGACATACTTCACAATTGTCCCCTTTAAACCAAGCGAAAGTTGCATTCTCCATTTGTAGATCAATTAGGCGTATAACTTAATAAAATCATAAAATTCCCGTATCCATTTTGTTCCTCTTAACACAATTTCTTTTTTTCTGAAGTGGAATCTGTTGACATTGAAGTCCCCACATACAGCCCAAGCCCTTTCCATTAGTCCTAACAACATCAACTTTCTCTCATACTGACCTTTTTCAATGTAACAGTTTCAGTAATACACCCCAGCGATATGACAAGAGTAGCTTTTGAATTTGAGATTCAAAATTGCAAGTTAATGTGTATGATCCTATGTCTAGAATCTCTCCTCTTAGATTCTGTTGTCCATATCGTCAAAATCCCTCCTTTGTTCTACTTGCATCCCACAAGCAAATTTGATCCATCTGTCTCCCTATATTTGCTTCACCAACTCTGTTGTATTTCCTTCCAACTTGGTTTCTTGATAACAAAAGATACCAGCATTCCAATCTAAACCATACTTTTGACTAGTCTTCTTTTATCTCTACAGTTCAATCCTACATTCTATGAAATTAGTTTAAACTGCATTAGGCACTATGTAAATTGTTTCTCCCTTTGTTCCTATCTCAATTGTTTTGAATTTGACACCAAAAGCCGTCGGACTCTTTAGTTCATGTGCACCTTTGAAAATTGTCTTCTTGCAAATAGCTTCAGACTCCATTCTTCTTGTTGTCAACCTGTAGTAGTAATTCCAAGGCTTCCTTTTCGTGCCCGAGAAATCCATCTCCAACATTTTTCCTAATTTCAACATGTTTTACTAAACCCATATTGATGTCTCTCTTTATCTTGTAATGATATTCGTCATTGAATGAGTAGGGGTTCTGCATCCTCGACCTCCTAATTTTCTATTGTGACATTTGAGTTTTGACAACTATTTCAGTCATCCCTTCTTGAGCTCTTTTATCATACCCACATTCTCTGGGTTGATCTTCTTCTTTCAACTCAGAAGAGTCTCCTATCTTCACTTGATTTCATCACTGTCGTTGCATATGATGCGATTTTTCTCTATGTTTTGCATGTCTGCTTGAACAATGGTATGGGTGGTGGTATCATCAATTGCTTTATAGAAGCCGCTACAGTGTTAGAGTAATAGATTTCAGGCCTTAAAAATGACTTGGGCTACAAAAATTAAGGCCAACAATCTTATTACCAGAATTACCCAAGTGGGCTTCTGGGTGTGTCCACCTAGAAGTGCTTTCATTAAACTCGCATGTGTCCAAGTTACGTACTTTTTCCATGCCACTCGTCCCAATTATCCCCATGTTAAACCGACGTGCTCTCTCTCGGTCAAATCCCTTAATTGATGGGATTCTTGTACTAGGTCACAGAGGTTCTTCTTCATTACCGCTGGAAAATTGAATGAGTTGGGCATCTCTTTGTATCTTCTTCTCAGGTGGTTCCTCTGACCAATTCCAGCGGAATTTCAAATCTGGTTTGGTTTCTCAACCCATATCGAAATATAATACATGAATCATACTGATAATCGATATTTCTCCTGGTACATACCTCCGGTTACTGCAACCAGGATTCTTGCCTATTTCGTATGGTTTCTAAGTTTAGTCTCCTCCTCAGTTACTACCCAGCCCCAAAAATCTATCCAATTTCTTGAAAACCTTAGCAACCGGGCAGCTGCGTAGGGATTCCGACTACTCTGATCCAGGTTTCCTTTTCAATAATGGAGTTTGTGATACATCCCGCTATTGGACTCCACCAATCAAGTTTACAATTGATTTTTTTCCAGCTCCATTTTCCTTGGAGTACCTTCTTGGGGCCATGTATCTATTGCAGAACTCAAAAAGGAACCTGTTAGATATTCACCCCGAAGGTATTTTTCCATACTATTGTTGACCATCACCTTATATTTGCTAGTGTGGGTTCTCCTTAACTTCCACGTCTAAACATCTAACCTGACATCTACTCAACAATCCTTCATCTTATGCACCAGATTTTGCTGAAATTTCGATGTTGCCCTTCTTGCTTTTTACCTCTGCTTCATGTATGTTTTTAGTTTGTAATTGATCATGTTGTACGGCTTCCGCATATGGGTAGTTGGCTTCAATTAATCTTGGGGGGCCTATCATTTCCCATATCTTGGGACTTCTAATGAAGTTCTCGATCTTGAATGCAATATCACCCTAATCTACATTTAGTGTTGGTTCTGGAATAATAAGAATTGACCTTCCTTTCTTATTTAAGGATAGTATGCTCATGTATCACCCGTGTCTTTACCCATCTTCCTAGAACGAAAGGGGCTCTACGTCTTCTGTAGTTTTCCATCTCTTTGACCATGTTCTTTGGTCACTAGATGCCTTTGTAGCGTAAACATATCCATTCCATCACCTTGCTGCTCATCAAGGATCTTCTCATGTTTGCGCTTTCCACCCACTCATACCACATTGAGTTAGGATGTCCATCTCGTAATGTCGGGGAAGATTTGAAACCAGCATTGAAATAGATCCTATTTTTTCCTACAGCCAGAATTCAAAGGAAAGAAAGAAAGAGGAGAAAAGCTATCAGTAGAAGGTGCTAACTTAGGGGCGAACGGAAGAAGAAAAAGGGAAGAGCCCGGCAAGTTTCCACGGGAAGTAAAGGTAGAGATATTTCTCTCCCAAGAAGTAGGAGAGAGAAGATTCTTGCGAATGTGCCTCGCGAGTATTGTAGGATTTGGAATGATTTTAAACATTCCTAATAATTATGAAAGATAGTTATGAACACTCTAATCTATATCACTCAATGGAAAATCACTAACTAATTATGTTGCGATAGACCTAAGTTGCTCGGACTCTTCAATTTTGGTGTCGCACCCGTGTCACGACATGGGTGTGGATGTGGGTATGGGATCTTTATCGGATTTGGTCAATCGATTTTGGGTACTTTGACCAAAATAAACAGAAGTTTGGAATGATATGATGATTTTGTAATCAAAACAAATTCTAAGATGAAATAAAAATAAATGAAGTAATTCTTGTATATAGAAATTTCTATGTCAGTCTTTCCTTATATAACCTTCGAGATTCTCTGATCAATATTTTTTCATTACGTGTAAGTTTTTAACATAATGTTTCATAATTTAGATATATAACTCTCTTTTTAGATATTTGAATTATTTTTAGTCAAATCCTGCACCCATATCCGTATCCGAATTCATATATTCCAAATCTTAAATTTATATCATGAAGGATCCAAATTCTAAATCAGCACCCGTATCGGACACTTGCACCTGAACCGAGCAACTTAGGGCGTACACGACCCTTCCGTATCTTGTGTTATGGGATTACACTGGGTATGTTGTCGCTGCTGTCATCTGTTACTCAATGTACTTGGTCAATACAAGAAATTGAGGTGAAAGTGAGGGGAAAGGAAGCATTTCAGAGATAAATGCATATCTCCCAACTATAAAAATAGCTTAACTTCTAGGCAATTCGAGGTGCACACTTTGACCTATGTAAACTTGGACCTAAAACCTTTCAGCGTCATGGATATATACATCAATACTATAAAACTTCGCCCTCTATTGAGTTATTTTAAGCTTTCTACTCGTCAATTCAACTTCCAATTTTCATTACAGGAAAAAGAAATAAAATAAAAACAGAGTCCAAAGCTTCACATGAATGTCATGCATGAAACCTGGAATAGAAATTAAACAAAAGAGATACAATCTAATGATGCCCTCAAAGGAGCTATTTTTCAGCCGCCATCACCAAACACAGATGAAAACTTCGTCTACCGAGCAAATAAATCCAAAATGCAATATCCATAAACAAAAAAAGAAGCAATTGAATTAGAACAGAAATGCTGGGGACCTTTCGTTTGAGCATAGATTTTTTAAAAAAGGAGAAGTCTCTACTTTTCAAGAACCACGGTCAAATTGGTTCGATCAGATTCCCAGTCGCTTTCTGAGGTGTAACTATCAAATCCTCCCCTTCTCTACAAGAGCTGTTTTCCCATGTGGGTCCAATTCGCCAGCAGCCTCACAAGTTACTGGCTAAAGGTTAATTCCAACTCTGGAATGCTATAAATGGGGGTAAACTGAATTTTGTGAAAGAGAGCCAACGAAGCGCAAGGTTGGGTAAATTGAATTTGCTATAAAGTTGTCAATTTGAGTCGCTCTGCAATTGGGGCTTTTGGGGGAGAAAGGGGGTGAATAGTGGAAGAGGACAAATTTGGATTCTTTTATGGAGAACAGGAAAAAGGAATAGAAATGGGCTATTTTATTCTATCACCAAATCATTTCACGTGTCCAATCTAGACTGCTTCGAGTTAAATATTAATTGGGTCCACTTTCATAAAATAGAAACTTTATATGTTCTTTTTATAGAAACTAGAAAAGGTGTTTTTGGGATAATTTTCTAGTGTAGGTGGTGTATGGATGAATCTTTTTACCTTTTTTTTAATTATTATTATAATAAGTATGAGTCTTCGTAGTTTATTTAGTATTTTTTATAAATAAAATTTTAGGGTTTGATCTTGTCCCATTTCATCAAACTTATTCTTTAGTGTTGCATATGTTAGTTAAGGTTTTGATACACCGTAGAGTTAAGATGTTCCCTCTAATTCTATGTTGTACTTTGTACCTATTGGTTTTTGCCGATAATTGGACAAAGAGCATAAAATTTTTCTATTGTAATACCATGCTAGAGAAAACTTGCCAGATCAGATTGCTACTTTCTTCTTTGAATCTTTAGTTTCGTTGTCAAATTAAAGAAAATTGTTGCGCCTAATAGATTTTATTCCAATACTTTACCAATTTTTACACTTTATTGAAGCTCCCGTTAAAATTTCCTGCAAGGTAACAACAGCCCATTATCGTAAAGCAATCCGTTCGCTTATTGTGGCCTAATTTATGTTTTAAATTGCACTTTGGTGCCGTTTGAAATCTACCGAGCTGCGGCACGGAAGAAGAGCTCATCGATGGTTGATATTTATGAAGAAAAATTAGAGACTAGGTATAAAGGATCAATCATGTAGAGCCACAAAAGATCAAATTTTCAGACGGTGACAAGGTATTGAATAAGTATGTTGATTTGAAAGATGAAAATAGTGTTGCGTAAAAGCAATATGCTTGGGAATGCTAAAACAACATCTCAAAATGATGTTAAAAATAAAATCTCTTCTCCTTGAAGGAGACCATTAGAGAATACGTCATTCTCCCCGCACCTCTAGGCTTATAGCTATTCTTTCTAACAACCTATAGTTTCTTGTAGGCGCCGGCTTTGGCAACCATTTATTGAGGTAATTTTTAAGCCGTTTAATTAGTGTTAAGTATTCCTTCTATGGAGGCTAACACCTTGCTTCAACTTTTAGGGTGTTACTTCTAGCCTTTACCAAATTCCACTTTATAAGAGATTTAGGTCTTGCCTATGATTTTCAAAAGTTAATTAACCATCATAAAATAAACTAAAGGCAATCATTTTTAGATTAAAAAATTAACTTGTATTGCTTTTAATTCTTCAATTCATAGATGTTCTTCCTATCCACAAAGGACGACAAGTTTTAGGAGTATTGCAAATTCACATTTAACAATAAGTCATCAGCACCATCCTCGTGGACTGCATTTGTCAAGGTCTACTTGACAACTTCAATCTTCAATATTTCATAGAGTAAGTTTATATTTTTCTCTATTCAAATTAATTATTCAAGATAGCTTTTATAATTTTATATGCTCAACGAATTTTCAAAGAAAAGAATGTCCGCTTTAGAAAGCCATATTTCAAGGCTCAACCATAAATAATTTCTAAAGTGAGCATGATAATCTTTTTGTGTCTTCACTTCTATTTATTCAATTGAAAAGAATTGGAGCTTTTGTTAGAATTGTGGTAGCATGGTCTATTGTTCATTTATAAGAAATACTAATCTTTGGAGTCGATTGCTTTATGTTACTTGACCTTGTGCACTGCACTGTATTGTTATATATGTCTCGTTGATATGTCATCAGGGTTTCATATGGTTCATCCTTACATGATTGTCTGCAGTTGTGAAATACCTTCACTAATAAGAAAGACCTACTATCAAGCGATAATTATATTTTCGATCATCTATATAATTGGATACATCAAAAGATTAGAAAAAAGAAATGTTAGCCTAGAAAGTCATATTGCTGCCATGCCATGGGCTCATTTGTGATTAAGGTGGATATAACTTTCATAAAAAAAGATATTATTGGAGAACTCTATTTATAGTCAGAACTACCTTATGTTTTTAGGCCAATAAATGAAAGGAGGACCTCGTTTCCGTGGTTAATAGGTAATATCTCTATCTCGATTCTATTCTTAATATTATGCTTAGTTCTTCTTTAGCATATTATTATATTTCCTGATCTTCTTATAAGTCAAGTAATTTTAAGAAAGAGGAAATACATACTATTATTGTTCCCTCTGAGACTAGAAAAGGAGCTTGATGTGTTAAATTCTCCAAAGAGCATTTGAGAAGTCAGACACAAGTTCAACAAAGATTCTTTTAAAAAGAATGACTTGCTTCTTTTAGTGAAGTGCTATTATTTTTTTAAGTTGTTCAAACAAAGATGTGGAAGATTAAATTCCTATTCAACAAACTAATATATCCAAGTATAAGGTCAACCAAACTAAACTCGGATAGTTGTGCTTAGTGAGTGGAGTGACTTACTTTATCTTTGCTAATTTGCTGAAAGAAATAGAAGTTTATGAAAGTTTAGCGATTGCTGGATGAGTTTAGATAATTAATTTTGGCAAAAGTAAAATGTCTTCTTCATCATATTATGAATGAGCTATTTTTCTTTAATAAATATGAATGTGCTAATAAGTTTTTCAATGGATTGAGTTAGAGCAAATAGTTTCTTTGATAGTTTTGATTTAAAAAGAGATTCTATCACTTTTTTAATTACTGATTAACACAAATGGGTTTCTCATCAAAAATTATTTAGAAGTTTGGTATATATGTTGTGTGTTGCATCGTGAAAGCAATTGGTTGTTTTGCAAAATCAAAATGAGAAAATCTATGCAGGGATGTCTTTATAGATATTGAGATCCCCTGCAGTTTGTTGGGATGATCTGTTGTACATATGCTTTTAATTTTTATTCATTTTGGTTTTTTATGATGACATGAAAACAACAATCACTTCATGCATATATACTAAGAATATATATCAATCATTAGAAAATTTGGCCGATGTTAGTTAGACCGACTTTTATTTTGTACTACCTAGGTAATAAGTGAACTACATTACTTGAGTCAATCATCTTCTGTGAGTCTCTTATTGCAGCATTTTGAAAACTCCATGTTAATTTACATAATAGTAGCTACAGAAATTAATGTATCTTCAGTTTAGCTATCTTCTTTCTTATATTATGTTTTGCTTAACATAGCTGGCGCACTGCAAGGACTCTTCCTTAGGATAAGGCAAGGGAGGAAGCCTCGGCCATAAATGTTGTCACATCCAGCCACCTGGTTTTGCTATGACTTTTTTTGATTAAATAATCATAAAGTCCTTATACATTAGGTTGTTATACGAATATAGCAATTCAAGGTGTCTAATTGGTTATTATTAATGACATTTGTCTCTCGCTTTCTTTTAGTCTTTCTTTAATTTAAAATAGTATTCACAGGGATAGCATTTTGTTTAAGGCATAAAGAAAAGCAAGGAGGAATTTGTCTTGAAGTTGGTTGGAAATAAAGGCAAGTCGATACTATTATTTCTTTATTTTGTTTCGATATCATTTTGTATCTAATACTCCTACGCTTAATCATTGTCTTAGTTTGACATGATACGAAGTTCAAGAAAATAAAGAAGTGAATTTTGTGGTAAATTAAAGATGTCTGTAATGTATCAAAATGTCTTTTGTGGTCTTAAATATGTCAGGTAGGATGGAGTAGAATTTACTAAAAACAGAAACAGATTGAAATTAGAGGGAGGAGTAGTTTAAAATAACTACCGATATTATTCGTAGAAAGA
Organism: Datura stramonium; assembly: GCA_018107945.1. NCBI lineage: Eukaryota > Viridiplantae > Streptophyta > Magnoliopsida > Solanales > Solanaceae > Datura > Datura stramonium. The sequence goes on along the minus strand of JACEIK010000118.1, from coordinate 301,411 downwards.
ATCATATTTCTGCATAGCTGTACTTTCTTAAGCGTGTCTAAATGTATAAAGTGGAACAAAAGTGACTGCATGTTTTGTGGTAAAGATATAAAATATTGACAAATAAATATAGTTGTTTATTGTCTTTATTTTCAGAGCTCTAAATTACGCTAGGGAACACTATTAACCTAAAAAGGTTAATTATCAATCAATGGATACACTACTACTACTATGTTCGTGATTCATAAATGCCATTAATATATATTAAGTGTACTACATTATTCTTATGTCATTAATATATATATTAAGCAATTTTTGTGTCATTGTTAAATTACAAGCATAAGAATCACAATATAAAAAGGTAAGTTATGTTATTTGAGTTAATGCAATCAGCAGTATTACACTACTACGTTTGTGATTCACAAAAACTCCATTATTTTTTACGTCATTAGTATGGAATTAAGCATTTTTGTGTCATTGTTAAGTTATTTAGGTTTTCATTGATAATACCATGATATAATATATGTTATTTGTGCTTTGTTTTGTTTTAGTACACTTTGAATGACAAATATTAGTGATTTTCATTGTCTATTTAGAATCTGGTGTTAGATTTTAAAAAATCATGAAACAATATCCTTTTGAGAAGTTGTAACTAATAGAGTTTTTAGCATTATTAAGGTAGAGTATTAATATTCTAAAACGGAGTTCTGTAATGAAACTAAGACGACATGAGATAAATAGAACTTCCTCTCTTGAACATAAGAGACTCATTTCCTCTTGAAAGAGGTTTTATAGTACAATTTCTTAGGCTCCTTAATATAGTTCTCTTTGATTGTGTGCATAATTGTCTAGGTTTCTGTGCCTTTCCCACTTTTGGCAATTGATTTAGTTAGACGACTTCTTCGTATAGAAGGATCTTGAAAATTAAAACGCTAAAGTAAATATTCACTTTTAATCTACTTGAGTGCAATCTCATAACCGAAATTTGATGGTCGTATAAGGATTACTCTCCCGTCCTAAATTTACAACGGACACTGCACCCCACTTTGTTTCTGACCATATGAACGTGCTTCTCCATCGGTTTTACAAGTATATGAGACTTTAGTTATTTGTAGCAGTGCTCCAGTAGAATTTGGTTGTTTATTCATTTTTTCTGTAACTAAGAAATGAAGATGACAATGGACCGAGTAATTCTAGAAGTTGGAATAGGTTTAGTTTAGCAATTTTTAGTTTTGCTTGTGTTTCAAGGGTAAATTATTTATTGATCTAGATCTTTTCTTTTTCAATATTTACTTTGTGTAATTTTTGGAATAATCTACTCGATGATTACATTTGTCCAAATTACAGCCTTATACCTGTTTTAAATTTTTATATATTTCCTTGATACATCATTTGAAGTAGGGAAAAATTATTGTAGTATCATTTATGAATTGAAATATTTGTTGGTCTTCTTTAATTATTTTTGACAAAAATTTTAGTATTCAAATTGTTAGTTTTGTGATTTGGGTATATTTGGCCAAATAGAACAAAATGCAAGTAAGAGTTGGCATTTGTTTTTGCTATTGAATTTTGTGGTATTAGCATCTGTGTAAGATATTGTAGTACTATTAAGGATTCAACTCTTATCATGATAGATTAATTTGAGGGGAATGAGATTCTTATTGCTTTGAGATCATGCCATCCAATTTCTATATGAATTCATTTTCTACTTGCTCCAACCAAGTGGGTAGCCTTCATCTTATTTTATTGTTTTGAACTTTTAACTTTTCGTTTATTCTTTTAAGTTATAATAAATGTGATCTATTGTGAGCTATATATAATCTCTGCTTGATAAACAACGGGGTATTTTTAAAGTTGCTTGTGATTTCTATAGAAAAATATCGAGGATCATGGGCTCTAAAAGCACACGGTTATAGCGAATGCCGAACTTTTGTCATCAAATGCAAGCACATCATTTCCCCTCTTTAGAAATATCTTTTGACTGTGACAATTTTACAGATTACTAGACAAAAATTTGATAGTTGATACTTAGTATGAGGTTTCATGACATCGATGTTATAATTGGAGGATGAAATGTCTAGAAATGCTTCATTATCCCAATATGAATTACCTCTCAAATCCTATTTTATTTTATAATATTGAGTCACTGATAACTGAATACTAACAATTTAGTGTTCTTTTTTTCAAAACTGTTGATCCTTTAAAATAGTTGATTTAATAATGAAAGAAATATGACATCGGACTCCGTGCGTAGCACGACGCTCCCATCTAGTTATTTAGAGATTATATTGTGGTAATCTAGTTGTGGTTTTAATATTATTTTGATAATTAATAAAAGTTAATTATTAAAATTAGATATTTTAAAATTCACTTGTTTTTAAATGATATTAATTTCTTATATAAATTCATTATATTTCATAGAATTCTAATGGTTACATTAAAGGTTGTATGCCTAGGTATAGCGATCCAAAAAAGAATATTAAATTTAAAAGTATTAAAGTGTGATAACGAATATTTAAAATATTATTTTGTAAATTAATAAATAAATAAGGGATAGTATAACTACAATATCACTTGAATGTCATAAAGTATATGAGGTGCATTTGATGTGATATTGGATCTAAAGTGGGGTTTAGGACCACTGTTACTGTATAATGAATTATACTGAAATAATAAATAAAATTAAAACCCTTTGTATTTAATTTTCAATATCATAAATTATTCGTCATTTGGACAATGAAAAAGTTGTGAGCATTTTTGTGATAATAAGGTATAACTTATGAAGCGCTAGATACATATTAATGGAATATCCGGGACCATATAAATGCAGTCTAGGGCAACATTTCTGTTATAAAAATTAAACTTATCAATTAACTCATTGATGTATTATTTCATCGAGATTTAATCCAGACTCCATATTCTTCTCCAATTTGAGTTTTACTCACATCTCGAATGAATTCAAGAACATATTCAAAGAAATTCTGACCCCAAGACTAGAGTATGCTATACTTAGACTTTGTCTACTAAGGTAACTTTTTGGAGTACTTTTAGTTAATTATCACTTCTAAATGCTAGGTTGATATTATTTGGTAGTCTGTTTGGTCAAACCTTTTTGAAAGCTAAAAAAGTGCTTATTTTTTTCAAAAAAATAAGGTGTTTGATAAATTGTTTGGAAGAAAAAAGTGTTTTTGGAAAGTAGAAGTTGTTTTCAAAGTTTAAAGTAATTTTTCCTTAAAAGTATTTTCTTGAAAAGTACTTTTTAAAAGAATACTTAAAAGTACTTTTAAAAAGTTCGTCAAATACTAATTGTTGATCAACATTGTTTTTAAAATTTATTGGGTAAACGCAGAAATTGTTTCACACTAAAAAGTAATTTTTTTTAAAAACACTTCTAAAAAAAAAAAGTATTTTTCAAAATAAATTGATTTTAAAATTTGGCAAAAAGACTATTATATTAATATTTAAAATTCTTCAAAACTTTTCAAGTTGTTCGAACATCAACAATCTCAAACTTGTGAATTTTAGAAAGCTTAACAAAGTAATTCCACAACCAATCTCGTTTTATTATGAAGAGTCAAAAGTAAGTTTTTATAGTGTTTGAGGTATGCGAACTTTTATTGTAGATAAACATGTCTAAGTTTATGACTGTTCAAGTAAACTAAACAAAATATCGACACGAGTAAATGTCAAACTTTAGACTTTTCTTTAATCTAAAGTTAGGTTTGCCAAACCCAACTCGGATACTATATGCATGAAGTTTGTTACGTAACGGGTAAATATATAAATGTTCATGCATCGCATGGACGGGGAGCTTGCCTTCAGATACAAGTGCAGCTGAATTCAATAACTTTGATCAAAACTCTATATTATCTTAAGAATTTCATTCAATGTATATGTTATTAATTTAGAACCTTATAACTTTAAAAGGATAGAATCTCGAACCTGACATTTCAAATTTAATTCACTTCTAAAATTGCTTATATGACTTAAAATAATGATTCTCACTTACCTCAATATAAAGGGTTGATGCAACAACAGGGAATTAGAGAAGGAAAACATTGAGAATAATATGAGGAAGACAAAGGTGATCAACAATTTCCTAAATATTTGTAATGATATCAACAATAGTTGCACCTCTATTTCATATAAATTGATCTTTGTTATTTGAATTATTACTCTCTATGTCTTTCCATTTAATATCATATTGAAACAATATTATGCAAGATTAAAAAGAAAATTGTAAGAATTTTTTTTATTATTTTCTACTAGCTATAATAAAATTAAAAGATTCATAAAAGACATAGGTAAATGCACGATGATTGAAATATCCTCTCAATCAATTAGTATCGCATATATAATTGTTTTTCTATCATATACATTTTCTACTAAGTTCTATATATAGTCCCTTTAATATATTTTCTTATTGTGGATTCAAACAGTGGACCAACGCATCCAGATATTGAAGTAGGGACATAACAAACCATTATAAGAGACTTCTCATTTTATCTTCGATATTTGTTATTGATACCTTATGTTGAATACAATTATTTTTAATTTTTGCACAAATAAAAAATTTTAAATAACAGTCATCCTCTGTTATATCATTCATCGTAGTTCTTTGAAATTAATCTTTATATATATATTACCTTTATAACAACAATAACTATTATATTGATGCACTTTTTGTAAAATTATATTTTTTTATAACAACAATTACATTGATTGATTATGCCTTTCACTATAATTATGCTAATTTTGATTGATTTTGTCAATTTTTTTTATCGCATTTCTAGTTATTTATTTCATATTTAAAGCACTAGCTATAATACAAGTTATGAATTTATATATATATATATATATATATATATATATATATATATATATATATATATATATATAATGAAGTATGTATACTTTTGAGATTTTAAATTTTAATATTTTTTTAGAAGGGCCAAAAATGTTCTTGAATTATGAGATTTGGTATAATATTATCTTTTGTGTAACTATAGTAATGTTTAAAATTCTTCGGAACCTTTCAAGTTTTTCAAGAACATAAAGTCTCAAACTTTGAATTTTTTAGAAAAAGCTTCAATAAAATTCTTTTAATAATCCAATCTCATGTATTATGAACAATCAAAAAGTTTTTATAGTGTTTAAGGTATGTTGAACTTTACTTAGATAAACATGTCTAAGTTTATGATTGTCCAAGTCAGACTTCAAACAAAAATATCTACAATTTGCTTGCACAAGTAAATATCAAACTTTAGATTTTTCATCAAACCTAACTTTGAACGCCGTATTTATGATGTTTGTTTCAAACGACAAATTTATAAATGATTATGCAATCGCATGCAGGAGCGGAGTTATCCTTTGAGATACGAGTGTGGGTGAATCCAATGACTTTAATCAAAACTCCTATATTTATCTTAAGAATTTCATTCAATATATAAAAGTTATTAATTTAGAATCTTATAACTTAAAAAGGATAGAATTTCACTCTAAGCATTTTAAAAATACTTAGATTGCCCTCCTGCTAATCTTTCGAGCCAAAATACCTCCAGCTTAACCTTTCGGCTCAAATATGCTCTTATTTCTAACCACCCCCTTAAAATAAAAATAATTAAATATTTATTTATTAAGTGAGCTAATCGCATTGACCTAAATTTAAATCATTCCCAAATAAATAATAAAAATCATTCATGACCAATACTTTGACCCAGCCTACTTTTAAAAAAATAATATTCAGAAATTTATTAATAAATGTCATCTTTTCTATTAGACTATTATTTTAAGTCAATCCCTAATTTGGTTAGAATTCAAATTCATAACTTTAAAAATCAAACTAATAAAAAAATTAAAAAAATTAAAAAAATTAAAAATATTTTTATTATAAAATATACTATCAATTACTCAATTATCCTTTTTTAAAATCTTTTTTCTAATTAGGATATTAAGGGATTCGAACTAAAATAAATTTACATGTTCGTATTCTTGTCTAGAGCTATTAGGTGGGAGGGGGATGGGGCATAGGAGAAAACATATTATCTTCATTATTTTGTTTTGATTTAAAATTTCGAGTATTTATACAAAAACACATACTAATTCACATAGTTGCTTAATTACATCATCTCTATTGAACTATTTGTTTATATGTGAAATCGCTGCTATCTTTTCTCATTCGTAGATTCTAAAAAGAAAATTTAAATTTAAAATAATGAGCAATATTTAAGAGAAGAAAGTGAGGAGGTGGGTTGGGTGACGTTGGTCATGACTCGTGGAGAGAGAGATTAGGTTTTTTAAAGAAAAAAATTACTATAAAAACTCAAAAATTAGATAATCATATGAGGCCACATGTTAATACAAGAATGTCAAATTATTTTGATAGAGAAGATCTTAAAACGTCCTGAACTATGTGATTTAGTATAATATTGTCCAATTCACCTTACGAGTGTGGGTTGTTAGAATAAAGACAAATTTGAGCCAAAAGATTAACGTCAGGGACATTTTGGGCCCAATAGGTAAATGAAGGATTAAATATCATACTGCTTCATTTTTTAATTGTTAGGATAAGATTTGGTACATTCATTAAAAAAATCAATAGAGAAATTTGACTAATATAACGCTTAATAATTTTTTGAAAAGATATAATAATAATTTTTCACATTTTAGAATGACTTATGCTAAGGGTGTAGTTGAAAAACATGATTAATTTTCTCTTGAATTTTGAAACTAATAAATATTTTGAAACAACTATTTTTAGTATCCTAACAATTAAATTGAACAGAAAAAGAGTACAAATATCATAATTTATGGATATTTTAGATCCTTCTCCTCCATTTATACTAATACCATTTTTTAGGAACTTTAAGGTGACTTTTATCTAACTGTTCAAATAAGATTTGAGTACTTGAATACTATTACAAGTATATAACAATTATTCACTATGTCAATCAAAAAGTGTCTGGATAGAAGACGCCATTATAAAATATTTGATTGAATATTATATAATCGCATGTACAAGTTTAGTACATATCTCATTTAATAAAAGTACTTTATCATATGTTGCAGCATTCAATTAAAAAAACAAATTATACTTAAGTATCTAAAAAAAATTAGACAAATTTTAGATACCACATTCGTGTTCAATTTATCACAACTTTACTCTTCTTATGCTAATTGAATTTGTATTTCATATACTTTGTCTCACTCCTATTTATCATAACTTCTTTATTTTCTTTAATGTTTCTTCGTAATTTAATTTTTAAAAAACAAAAAAAACCAAAATAAATAAAAAAATTAAAAAAATTAAAAAAATTAAAAAAATTAAAAAAATTTTATATATATATAATGTTAATTAACTAATCTATTATCAAAGTAAGTACATATCGATTCCTAATAATAACTAACAACAGTGAAAATTATTTTATCTCATGCTATTGTTTCATACACTATTTCTTTGTGATTTTTTTGATTATTTTCTCCTTTTTTAAAATTATTTTATTAATTTATTTATTTAATTATTGTTATTTAATGTTATCACAATATATAAAAAGTGTTAAATATTGCATATTTTAACATAATTAAGAGAAAAAAATATAATTAAGAGAGTTAAAAAGAATAATTTTTTTAATATAACACATTCAAATCTATCTATCTATCTATATCCGTATTTATCTATCTATCATCTATCTATCTATCTATATAATAATATAAAGTTAGGCATTAGAGAAGTGATGTTGCTATGATGGGCATAGTTGGGTCAATTCTAAATTCAAACCGAAATTCGAATTTTGAATATTTGGGTTGGATTTTGGATTATGGATTGAATATTGGATTTAGTATTATGGATTTTAGATATTCAAAATTTAAAAATTTTATACCTTATATTTAACCTACACTAATTACTCATATCATATGTGTCCAATAATAATAAGTTCAATTTCCAAGATCCACATTAATACTTATGGCCCATCACGACATTAAATCAGTATGAAATTTTTAATTAATCTAATCTAAAAATGTAAAATATTTCCATGAGTAAGTAAAGCTTAATACATGGCATGGACACTCAGAGTCGTCCCACTCCTTGTAATTGTAGAAAGTTATAAATTTCAAGGATCTATTAGGTGAATTGAGGTTGTTAATTGTTATGGTCTACTTAAAGCTCAAAAGTCAAAATCGAAAATTCCAAAAAATCCAAACCGATTAATCTGAAACTGAACTTGAAAATCCAAGACAACTGACTTATTTGGATTGGATTTGGATTGTACTTTTTAAATCCACAAATCGGGTCCAAACCGAAATTCTCATATCCAACTGGATGGCCCGAACGCCCACCCTAAATGTGACACTTCTCTTTGGACAAGGATTTTATTTATTTATTTGTTCATTTTTTTGTCTATTTTTCTCATATTTCTATTTACTTATTATTATACAAAATAATGTGTCAATTACTATTCACTCTATTTATTTTTAATTTTATTATAAAAATTAAATGTTTAAAATTTGATTTGACCACTTATTTTTATTCTCATTGTAATATTTAAAATCTAAATATTTATCACCGTAATATTTCATTTCCTCTATAAGAATAAAATATGTTAAAATTATGTATTTGTGTGTGTTGTGTGTGTTGTGTGTAAATATCATATTACTATATAAATGAGAAATCCCTACTTAAAAGTTGAATTACTAAAATGTCCATTAATAAAAAATGACTATTTTACCCTTTACCTTAACACTTCATCTGCTATTAATAATTTTGTACAAAAATAAATTTAATTTTTAATATAAAATTTTGGTTTATTTTTTTTTAACAAACTTAAAAGACCAAAATAACCATCATAAGTTAAAATGACGTTTTGTCCTTCAATCAAAACACCAATTCTATAACTTTGTAGAATTGTAAATAAACATCCCAAATTAATTATTTTTTATTTTTTTATTTGATCCCCTCATTTATTATTTGAATTTTGTATTTCTTTTAATTTGAAGTCAGTGGGATTTGAGAAGACATGGTCTAGTATAAAATCTAGAATATTTATAATTATGATATGATATTTGAGTTTCTTTCAAATTTTCTCCGATATACAAATATGAAACTCTAGTGACTTCGTCTTCTATAAACTCAATTATAATTATTGTTGAAATTTAATGTATAATGCATATGGTACTAATTAAATTTTTTGAACGCTTTTATCTAATTGTGGTATACTTCTAAGATCAGAAACTATGTTTTTCTCAACATTTTAACTATTTCCTATTTCCTTAACCCTAGTTTTCTTGGTCATTGATTGTGAATATAAATATCATTTTTTCCCTAAATAATAGTAAATAGGTTTGCATAAACTCGATTAGAGATTAGATCATTTGTTATTACAATAATTTTTAATGTGTATTAATCTTTAAATAATTATATGTTAATTAATTCTTGAGCCTCTTCATATTATATTTTTGTAAGTAATTTTGTACTTCTTCATATTACATTTGATTCATCATTTTTTAGTCTTTTCTTCACTTTCACTTTTTAATATTTTGGTCTTGTGAATTTTTTTTACCATTTATTTTATGTAAAAAATTTAAAATTTCCTCTTTTAATTCACTTAATTATGATGAAAAACTCTTTTTTGTGGTGAGCTGTTTCCTCCCGAAAATAATTATTAAACCAATTAATTCATCACCTATAACTTAAATATAATTGCAAAAGATTGACAACACTAGAAATAATAGGCCTATAAATATTCAAGTATCTATTAATTTTTCCTCCTTTGTATATCCTTTCTCCTCATTGCACTCACCACTTTCCCTCCTGCATCACATTCATTTGTTTTCATCAAAATTTCTTTGAGCATATAGAATTGTTATATATAAAATGTAATAAATAATTTTGTAAGTGAAAATATTTTTATTTTTTATTTTGCAGATAAGAAGGTACGCACATGATGATAATGTTTGGGTGATGTTGAGAATTTGATGGATTGTTCTTTTTGTTCAAATGAGTGTTATTCTAATTACCTTCTTTATACCAATTAGTCTTTTGAATTACCTAAAATATGTTTAATCTCATCCCCAATTATTAATTAGAGATTTTAGATTAAACTTTGAGAATAAAATTATCTTTAAAAATAAAATAATTTATCCAAAGTAGAATTACCCCCGCATGAACTCAAACTCCATTAATCCCTCCAAATATAAGTACCAATACAGAATTGAAAAAATAATCGCTATTTAATATCAATTTTAAGAAGAGCCGAAGGAATTGAAGAAAAATGTGAAGGTATAAATTATGAGAAGGTGATGAGGATTTGAAAGAAGACGTAAGAAACTAAAAATGATTTAAAATAAAAAGAAGAAAGACGTGAAACACAGAAAATAATAAGAAAAAATTGACAAAATTTTAAAAAAGAAGAAGATAATTAAGTTTTAACAAAATATTTTCTTTAATGAAGTGTATATTTTTAATGATGAAAAGTAGAGAAAATATTCTGTAAGTTTTTTAAAGAAGGAATCTTGAATAGAACAAAAACAAGTGGTGATTGTGTCACACGACTTCCTTCTTTTTATTTTTCCTTAAGATTATGTTTGGATTTAAAAATTTTAGTTTGATTTTAATATGTTAGAAGGACAGTTCTTCGACAAAATAATTAGAGTTTAAATATAAATTTTGAAATAATTTCTTGAGTTGGAATTATATTTTAATTTTAGTCTTTATTTATAAGATAAATTTAAGATATTTTCAGTAATTGCCGCAAACTTATATTTTCATCTTTTTTTAAAGTTTGTAAGTCTTTGTGGCCTAAATTTTAATATTATCTGATTGTAAGATAGAATTTTAAGATTTTTTTAATTGCTGTACACTTATATTTTGGAAATATTTTCATAAATTAAATAAACTTTTTTATAACCGTGCTAATCGCTGGAAAATTTTACTAGTCTTTGGGTCAAGAAAAGGATACCCGACGATACGAAGGTACGGTAATAATTATAATCCAGACGGAAGCACCTAGGCGAAGTGCCGGGAGGTCCCGCCAAAGGCTCGTAAGCCAAGAGAGGCATTGAGGGCAGTTTGGGACCCGTAATGAATCATCCTTGCTAGGATTATTGGAACCCAGAAATATTTTTTTTTTGTAGTTTAATAGAGATATGCTAGAAAATCAGTCCAAAGGATGTACTAGTATCCTAGGCCTACTAATCAAGATGTATTATTAGAGAAACAAGAATAAATTCTTTCTAATAACTACAAGTGGGAAAGAGAGATATGAATGGAATATCAATGGGTATACTGACAGACAAATTTATACTTTGGTTCATAGAATGTTAATGTATAGTACTATTTGCAAAGCTAATAATAACACTGATAAGACTATTGCAGATATAATAATAGCAGGTTTTACAGGCTAGTTAAAAGACTGGTGGGATTTCATTTAACCCAAGAACAACATTATAAGATTTTACACGTGGTTAAGCAAGAAGGTGATCAACCTCGTACAGAATGTGAAGTTTATACTTTAGTTCTTAAATATTATAGAATATTTTTCTGAAGATGGTCTTGATAATAGTGAGACTATTAGAACTATGCTTGAAAATCTTAGGGCTCGCTTGGCCATGCAAGATGAGATCATGATATGAAATTCATGCGATGAAGTTTGAAGTTTTGTTTGACATGCAATTTGTACTTTTAAGTTGTATTTTTTCTCATGAATATAAGAACCCATAAATTTTAAAACTATCTAGACGCTCCAAATTCTTATATAATCTTACCAAATAAGTAAAAGTTCATACAAAATATAATATACTACCACAAAGTCATTCTAAAAAAACAATACAACTTAAATAATCAAACTTTAGTTCAATAAAAATAAAATTAAACATGAGTTGTAAGATACGCCTTAATACAATCCTCCCACATAGTATTTTTTACAAAGGTTGGCAAAGGTTATTTACGCTATTAGATAAATGATTGGTAAATATTGCTGGTATATATAAAATGATGGTTTTTTTACAAAAATTTAAACTTGTAAGTTAAATTTTGCATTTGAAAAATTTTCATCTCATGATTTGAAATCTCAAATCAAGCTTTTTGAGAATTTGAAATTTCATTCGTGATTTGAAATTATGAGATGAAATTGCATGTCCAAATATTGATTTCATCTCATACTTCAATTATGACATGAAATTACATGTCCAAACGCCTCTACTTAGATGTAAAACCTTTACATCCTTTAGATGGTATAATGATGTTTTCTTATCTAGGTCATGAAATTGTTAAATGTAATAGTTCGTATTAGAAGTCTAAATTATTAGATGGACTACACAACACTTTTTGCCGAAATAGTTAGAAAAGCCTTTATGTACAACGACGCAGTATTAATTACATGATTATACATAGAAAATTAATAAGTGTTTGTACCCAAGAAGATTTATTTCAGGTAAAATGAGATTAAATAAATCAATAAATGCTTAATCGCCCAATAAAAAACAACAACTTGGTGAATTTTGTGAACAATTTGCTATTGATATTCCTATAAAGTCTAAAGAGTCTCATAGACATAAAAAGAAAAAAATTTTGACAAGAATAAATGATGAGAAAATGAGATCAAAGAGAAAAAAAGGCTTTTAAAGCAAAAAAATGATTTTATAAACCACCAAAACCTAATGACCTATAAATGTAGTAGAATAGGTCATTATGCCAAAGATTGCTAAGTCAAGGATAAAATCAAAGTCTTGATATTGATGATAAATGAAGATCTTATATAAGATTCTTCTCAATTCTTCTTCGAAAAATTCGAGTGCAGAGCAAAGTGATGATGAGAATTCCTCTATAGATGAATATATACATGTTCTTCATGAAGAAGAATATATGTCCTCTATGTCTACAAAGCTTAGCCGACAAGTGAAAAGCAAAGAGACAAACCTTGTCCAAATTGAAAAGGAAAAGAGGACAAAGCTTGTCCAATTTGAAAGGAAAAGAGGACAAACTTTGTCCAAATTGATCTCTCAGCTTCCACCCTTTTACACGGTTTAGTTCTATTATAAATAGAACCTTGTTTACTATTTTAACATACACAAATCCAAAAAGAGTTATCCACCAAGACAAATATTGTAGTCTTGAGTGCCCTTTAGCGAGTTGTCTCCTTTCTTACAAGTGTTTTCTCTTTGTAATTTAGAGTAGTGTACTCCTCTACATTTATATAGTGAATCCTTCTACTCCCATGGTTTCAATTTATTTGAGGGTTTTTCACGTAAAATATTGTGTCCAACGTATTTTCATTATTTATTATCATATCAAACTTTAGTTGTAGTGCTTCCTCATCCCAACAACGGGTAATGTAGGCTTCGTTATTCTCGTCTGCTTTTATGCGAAGCACATCCGTGGAATAGTGCAAAATTCGGTGACGATACAGTTTGTCACGATTGTTCGCAAAAATATTCAGAAACAATCTAGAAGGGTGTAAAGCAAATAACAATGTCGAAAATAACAAAGTTTGAAGTTGAGAAATTCAATGGGACTAATTTCTCATTGTGGAAAATGAAAATAAGGGCGATATTTGAGAAAATGATCAAGTGTTTGAGGACAGATAATGGAGGGAGAATACACCGTAATGAATTTGATAACTCTCAGAAACAAGAAGGTATCAAAAGGCAGTTCACAGTGGTATATACTCCACAACAAAATGGAGTAACAGAGTGGATGAACAAACCTGTTGGAACGGACAAGAGCTATGTTGGCAACTGCAGGATTGGAAAACCATTCTGGGCAGAAGCATTCAAACCGCTCGTTATGTGACTTCTGACCGGTCACCATCAACCGCAATTGATCTAAAATGCCAATGGAGATGTGGACAGGAAAACCAGCTGATTATTCTCGCTTACATATATTCTGGAAGTCCTGCTTTCTATGTTATGCAACGCCCAAGAAAATCGAAGTTGGATCTGAAATCCAAGGAATGCATTTTCTTAGGGTATGGCCGATGGAGTCAAGGGGTATCGCTAGGGATCCCACTACCCGCAAGGTAATCAGTAGGGATGTTGTATTTCTTAAAAACAAGATACAAGCAAAAAAAGGTAGCACTTCAATAGAAAAATCAGAGACTACTACAGTTGAAGTTGAAAAGATAGTAGAAGTCCCACCTCGGGCGGCACCAGAGCACGAAGAACAAGAGCAAGCCGAGATTGAAACTTCACAAGTTCGACGGTCAACTCGAGAGAGAAGAGAACCAGCTTGGCACTCAGATTATTCCCATAGAGGGCAATTTCATACTGTCTATTAACAGAAGATGGAGAGCCTTCAACTTCACGAGGCTATGAAAGGCCAAAGAATCATCTCTGGTGGATGGTAGCAATGCAAGAAGAAATTGAAGCTCTTCATAAGAATAAAACATGAGATCTTGTTCAATTACTAATGAGGAAGGAAGGCCATTGGAAACAAATGGTCTAGAAGATCAAACGCAATGGTAATGATCAAGTGGAGAGTATCGCAAGATTGGTGGTGAAAGGATTCGCCGTAAAGAAGGATAGACTTCAACGAGATCATTTTCCAAAGGGTTCAACCTACAACAATTCGAGTGGTCCTTAAGGATCTGTGCTACATTTGACTTGTACTTGGAGCAGTTAGATGTCAAAACTGCATTTCTTCATGGAGAGCTTGAAGAAGAAATATATATGATCCAACCGTATGGTTTTGGAGAACAGAGAAAAGAGAACTTGGTTTGCAGGTTGAACAAATCTCTATACGGTCTCAAACAGGTGCCGAGGTGTTGGTATAAGAGATTTGATTCCTTCATTATAAGTCTTGGATACAACAGTCTTGGATCCTTCATTTGGCGGAAGAGATTAATAATCTCAAAAAAGAAATTTGTGATCTAAAAAATAAGAATATGATTCTTGATAAAAGATTATCTAATCTCGAAGAGAATAATATAGATTCAAAAATTCCAGATTTTAATATTTTTGGAGAAAGACATTTGGATGGTGAGTTTATAATAAAGAAGGATTTCTTGAAATCCTCGAGTTAATAACTTCCCAAAAATCTTTAATAAAGGTTGCTCTGTTGATTGATTATAATCTAAAGAAAGAATTTACTACTCTAATTGATAGTGGAGCTGACTTAAACTGTATACAAGAAGGATTAATACCTTCACGGTATTTTCATATAACAACTCATACTCTTCAAAATGTTAGTGGTCATAAAATGAGAATAGAATATAAATTACCCAAGACTTATATTTGTAAAAATAAAGTATGTATACCTAAATCTTTTATTTTAGTAAAAGATATTTCAAATGAAATTATTTTAGGTGTACCATTCTTTTTACATATATATAACCCTATCACTAAATGGAATACCACTGAAATAACCGGAACTTTTGATAACAAAGAAATTAGATTTGATTTTATAACTCAACCCTTTTCAACATATATTAATCAAATAAGGGAGAAAATCATTTCAAAAAATAAACAGGTAAATTTTCTTTAAAATGAAATTTACAGCTTAACTAACGAGGAGATTTTGCAAAACCCAAAATTAATAGAAAATTTTATTTTCTAAAAAATCAGTTTTCACTACAAATTTGTGAGGATCACCCAAATATTTTTTGGGAAAGAAAAAAGCATATGGTCAATCTTCCTTATGAAGAAGATTTTTCAGAAAATAATATTCCTACCAAAGTTAGGTCATGCCAAATGAATTCTGAATATTTACAATTATGTAAGAATGAAATTGATTCTTTATTACAAAGAGGTCTTATAAGACCATCAAAATCGCAATGGTCGTATACTACTTTTTATGTTAATAAACATGTTGAACAAGAACGAGGAGTTCCTAGGTTAGTTATTAATTATAAACCTTTGAATAAAGTATTAAAATGGATAAGGTATCCAACTCCTAATAAAAATGATTTGTTAGATAGATTACATGATGCTGTTATATTTTCAAAATTTGATTTAAAATCAAGCTATTGACAAATTCAAATTGTTGAAGTAGATAAATATAAAACTGCTTTTAATGCTCCAATGAGATAATTTGAATGGAATGTTATGTCATTTGGGTTAAAAAATTCCCCTTGTGAATTTCAAAAAATTATGAATGATATATTTATACCTTATAGTAATTTCATAATAGTCTATATTGATGGTATTCTTGTATTTTCTAAAATCATAGAAATACATTTTAAACATTTGAATTTATTTAAGAAAATCATTATACAAAATGGGTTGGTAATATCCAAACCAAAAATGTTTCTGTTTCAAACAAAAATAAGATTTTTGGGACGTAGTATTGAAAAAGAATTATTCCTATCCAAATAAACATTAAACTTGCTTCAAAATTCCCTGATGTTATTATTGATAAAACCCAACTTAAAAGATTCTTAAAAAACTTAAATTATATCTCTCCTTTTATAAAGGATCTTGCCAAAGATACAACTATTTTATATAATAGATTGAAAAAAATCCTAAAGCTTGGACTAAATGTCATACCCAATTAGTCAAAAATATTAAAGTAAAGGTAAATAACCTATCATGTCTTACTCTAGCCAATCCAAACTGGGATAAGGTGGTAGAGACAGACGCTTTGGATATAGGATATGGAGGAATTTTAAAACAATATTCCCCAGAAGACAAACAGGAATAGCTTATTCAATTTTATTATGAAAAATGGAATAATAGCTAGAAAAATTATGCTACAGTAGCAAAGGAAATTCTTGCCATAGTAAAATGTGTCTTAAAATTTCAAGGTGATTTATATAATCAAAAGTTTATAATAAAATCTGATTGTCAGGCAGCAAAATTTATATATAGTAAATGCAATATCCCCAAAGTTTCTAAGACTAGCCTCAGGATTAGAAATATGATCAGCAGATAAGGGGGGAAATTTTCCACAGGACGACTCATTGTACAAGTCGTGGCGAGAAGTGACGAGTTGCGGGAACTGTTCGTGGTCAGAACCTGCAGGAGGAGTTCAGTAGCAATGAGTCAAGGTACGACTCGTGGGATCATGTAATGAGTCGTTGTTAGAAGTCGTGGGAAGCCGCTTGTGTGTCAGGCCTGGAAGGTACGACTCGTCATGGAAAACAACGAGTCATTGCTTGCACTCGTAGGAAGGGGGCAGAGGAATTGGAAAAAGTGGCAATGAATGGGTCCCAACGATCCATCGTTTGATGGTACAAATCGTTGTATGGCTCTTGCGAACTTATGAGTTGGGCGAAACCAGTGGCGACAACGAGAGCCAACCATGAATCATGGTATTGAGGTACGACTCATGGTGTGAGTCGTTACTTCTGGCAGTGAATAATTTTCTACGAAATTAGTAAGGGTGTTTTTGTAATTTCTAACCTCCTAAACCCTAAACTTCATTGTTATTAAGCTCTGAAATAAGTGTATTAGGGGATTTTAACCTATTCTAATTCATCCAACTACCATACATGCAAGTTTTGAGGTTTTCCTTTGAAGATCAAGCTTAAATCTTTCAATTTCACCTCCAAATCTCTTCGGTTTTCAAAGAAAAGTGTAGATTCATCTCACCTAGGTATGTAGGGCTATGAATGAGAATTTCCTTTCACTCTCATGCTCAAATTTCTCCTCAAACTTCATGAATTCAAGTCTTAATTCAAGTTTATGATCTTATCGGGGTTTCAACCCAATTTCATAAAATTCTCTATAATTTATTTATGAGTTGATTCCCTTCATGTTTCAAAGTATGTTTTAATATTCATGGGCAGATTTTATACCTATTTTGGATTATAAATTCATGATTTCAAGTATGTGAGATATCTAGCATGAAAGGAAGTTTATGAATTACCCATGTATAAATCTATGATTTTGACTAATAACGTCTATTTTAAGTATATATGATTTTAAGATTTGGGCAAGCCCACTCTAGTTAAGCAGGTTTTCATGATTTAACCAAGGCTAATAAGATCATCTTATGATATGTTTTGGAGTCAAGACTTCCCGTATTCAAATTCCAGACTATGCATATGATCATGATACAACTTCTTTGAAAAACGATGGGAGCACTATGCATGTTTTTTAGAGCAGTGTCTAGCACCGAATAGGCTTGGAGTTCCAAGGTTCTCCGGTCTCAGAACTACACGCCAACGTAGATTTATATATTCAGTTGGGGACCTCTCAAGAGAGTTTTCTCTCGCCCGCCAGAGGACCTTCAACTTGATATCGATATCATGGTAACGTTCTTATCCCTGGCAAGACTTTGGATGGCCTGCCCACTTGAGTATGATAGTTGGGGCATCACGTAAGCTCTATCGTGATGGTGTCGACTGTGACGAGTCTCCCATTGTTCCTCATGGTTTCAGTTATGCATGCTTATGACTTGTGATATTGTGTTTTCAGCAAGTTTGACCCAATGATCAGTTTATAAACTTTTACTTGCGATTTCAGCTATGGCAATCTATATGATTCTATTTCAGCTTTGGGTCATTCTATTCAGATATAAAGTTCAGTTTATGACTATACATGTTTTCAGATATCAGCATGCAGTCCTTACTCTCATGATCTTATGATTTATGTTTATATGCATGATTTCATTCTATACTTACTCAGCATGTTTTACTTACCTTGCATACTCAACATATTCCATATACTAATCACACACTCTATGTTGTAACATTTTATGATACAAATTCAGACGATCAGACTCAGTTCCGCCGTTAGCCCAGTTCCCGCAACTTAGTTTAGTTTCTCATCATCAGTGAGTCCTCATCCTTCAAGAACCTTTAGTTAGTTGAGTTATGTTACTTTCAATTTCAGATTTTAGCGAGTTAGTTGGGGATGTTCATCATCTCTCCAAACATGATTAGAGACTTATCAGATAATATGTAGAATTTCAACTTTGTCAGTGTTGACTCTATTATGAATGATATGTATTCAAACTTCCGCTTATCCATGTTTCAGTTATCAAATTTCACTTGATATATGTTCTTTAGTTATTATGTTCATGCCATGGGTTAATTTGGAGTCATTCGTGCTTTTAGGTTCCGTGTCTCGGCCCGGGTCTATGTTAGGATCGTGACAGTAAAGATTGTAAACATGATATTTCTAATCATGGCCTGGGTCCATCTTGGGACTCTGTCTGCATATCACTGTGTCTAGTCCTATGGCGCTGCTCCTGACTTGCCATTTCCATCCCTCGCTGTCGCTACCTGATCCCCTCGATACTCTGGGCAAATTCCTGAACACAATTAATATTCATGTCCTCTCGCAAGGTAGCTGTGGTACAGGTCTCCACGTATTCTGGATTCAGCCTCATGATAAATCGGTGCACCCTGGCTGGCATAGTATCTACAAAGGCTGGTGCATATCGGGTCAAGGAATCAAATCTCATAGCATATTCTTGAACATTCATCGAACGCTGCTCCAAATGCAAAAATTAATCTACCCTGGCCTGGCGGATCTCCCGTGGAAAATAATGATCTAAGAGGGCCTCTGAGAAACTGGGCCAAGTCGGAGGGGGAACATCTCTGCCTCGGGACCTTTCCCAGCTCTCGTACCATAATACTGCAATGTCCCACAACCGAAACATTACTAACTCCACTGATTCTGTAGAGGTGGCATGCATTACCCTGAATATTCGCTGCAACTGGTCTAGGAAATCATGAGGGTCCTCATCCCGATCTGTCCCAGTGAATTGCAGGGGACTCAATGCAAGGAATTCTCAGACCCTCGAGCTACCATACCCTCATGAGGATTCTGTAACTACCGGCACCACAGGTTGATGTTGTGCGACCATCATCTGGGCTGACATAACAACAACACTCCTAACCTCCTGATCGGACGGTATCGGTATAGGTACTACTGGAGGGGGTGCCGACACATTTGCTGCTCCAAGCGACTCCTGGCATGGTGGAGAATGCTGGGGAGATCGAGATGAAACCTCCCTGTCGCCCTCAGATCGGGCTGTCTCTAACTGGGGCACCCTGCTAGTGCCCTCTCCTGTTGCCACGACCAATTCCTTGCTAGTCACGATCCGTCATGGGTCTGACATTTTTCTGTAAAAAGGAAGCAGATTAGAATAAACTTAGGGACCCATCTCTACACAACACAACTCTATAGCACGACTAGAAGAGGAAAAAGAGTAATTATCCTAACATGCCTCGCAGCCTCCTGCCTATAGTATGTGGTGCACAACACATCTATAGACAAGACTCTACTTAGCACGGTTTGCAGACTCCCTGGGATACGACCTGCCCAATGGGTGTCACGCCCCGCCTTGGGAGGTATGACTGACACCTGATGCCCTACTGGGATCTGACTGAGCTTAAGCACTCCTGGTGCAGGACTAATACTAACTCTAAAATCAAGAAAATAATGGGCTATATCTCGGCTGTAAACACAGCTCCCAGCCGACAAGGCCTTATAGCCACCTGTCACAAGAAAACAACTAACCAGAAACACATAGCAACAATGAGTCCTATGCGGGCTGACAAGGCCACCATGATGTCTAGTTATGATTGAAACTTAAATCCGATACTAAACTAAGCTATAGCCGACCAGCCCGCTAACTATCAGCTAAACAGGGCCCCACGTGGCCAACATACGAGATAAAACACATACGGGCCCCACACGGCCAATAACAGCTAACCACAGGGAAATAGAAATAATTTGCAAGCCTCTAGGAGTAATATGATGGTTGGGACAGGGCCCCGACCTACCCATAAACTGTACAATCAAAAGAACAACCTTTTATCTACAAGCTCTGGAAGAAAGGAGCCGACTCTTCTGCTAATTCTGACTGGAGGCTTAGAGGGATCTGCTCCCCGTCTATCCGTACCTGCAGGGAAGTAATACAGCACCCCAAAAGGGCATCAGTACAATATGTACCGAGTATGTAAGGCAATGACTAAAAGATAGAACTGAAAAAGACTGAAAGAAAAGGGATATGAGTCATACCTGAGTAGCTGAATTCTCTATTATCTAGTCTATCAATAACTAAAGCAAACAAAAACCTTACCTAGCCCCCATAAGCCAGAAGGTACAACAACACAGAACAACCCACCCGGGGTCCCCATAAGCCCTGGTGAGTACACTTCAATCTATATACCCCTAACAAGGTCATAATGAGTCAACTGGTAACTATAGCCGTCCTACCAGTTCCCTGGGTCTGCAACTGAGCCCGCTCGGCCCCTGACTGTAGCTGTGTCTGAGTCTAGTGGACTCCTAATATCTGCACCCCAGGCACCAGGCTCGTTGGGGGTGTGGTGCCGATATGGCATATATATAATGGTCCAGCCATGGAATGAACCATATGAGGACCTGAGACCCCATCTTCGTTCCTTGCGGATGGCATGACGCTCTTTCTAGAGCGACGTCATCTCTCCCCTGGCGGGCGTCGACACAGCTAATAACCCTGGAGTTGGTCATGGAGGGCTATGTAGGAAAATCAAATCCCAACTAACGTAAAATATTGGTCTTAGCTAATAACAGCAACCATTTGTGATTAACGTACTTCTGATTATCTTACTGGGGTTTAAACTGAATTATAATGCTATAGGAACTAACTTGCTGAAGGAAACTTCCTTAACATAACTCAATCGCCGATTTCTGATTAGCTGGCAAGTTCCAATTCGTATTTAACCGCTCTTCCCAACTGAAAGCGTGTTACTGGGAGAATAGGGTTGGTTTTAATACTAAATTCGGCGAAAAGGAAAACTTTATATATAAATATTAACTATATTTCAACTTAACGAAATACAGTCGGAAACTCGTTATTTCTTGAAAGTCTAGAAGGGAGAAATGCTTACTTGAAGCCTGTGATCGTATAGAAATTAGTTTGGCGCAATTATGACAACTTTGGCTCGGCGGGATGACAATTCTCCGGGCGAATTTCGTGAAAATAACTCCGTGCAATGCTCCCTGCAGCCTTAAACTTCAATACCCGAAGTTAATTTGAATTCGGGCGGCTAGCGTAAACGGATGAATTTCACTTGATTTCTTCGTTCTCTCTCAAGTCTGGCCATGGCTAACATCTAAGAATGAATTAAAATTGAACTAATGGACTATTTATATATATTAGGGCGGTGGCAGGGGGTGTGCGGCACGCCCCCCCATCACGCCAACATTGCCCTGCGCCGCGCCTGCCATTGAGGCAGGGGGCCTGGCGCGTCGCGCCTCTCAAGGCGCCAGCAGGCCTGGCGCGCCGCGCTGGCCAGTGCGCTGCTGGTTGGCGCGTCGTGCTAGCCCTGCTCGACCTGACTTCTGGGGGCTTTTTTCTCCACGCGTCACACTCTCTTTATTTATCTCAAATCCATGCGTACGCTTACTAATCATTAAATCTCACGGGGTGTAACAATGGGGTATCAGTACTTTAAAGGAGCGTAATTATATGCACCCAAAGCAAAAAATTATTGTTGAATATAATTATTGGGATTATATCTAAAGCTCTAATAAAGTTCTTCTATATGAAAATGCTAATAAAAATGGAAAAG
>JACEIK010000118.1:254156-274752 GCA_018107945.1 Datura stramonium | reverse complement strand
TTCCCCGGGCCTTTTTCTAGCATGTATGGCATTCTAAAACTCTTAACCAACATGCGAATAGGCCATCTACATGTCAAGAATTTACGGGGTGTAACATTATCTTTTTATCTCGGCGGCCACATTATGATCGTTTTGTTATTTTGTTTGGAGATCCATTATATAAGGGTCTGTTTCTTACTAGAATAGGCAAGTCTTAGAAACATCTTCTCAAGCTCTCTTCATATTCCTCTCTTGTAAAATATTATTAAGAAATATAAGTTGAGAAGTTTTAAGCCAAGACATTGGTTGCACCTTCAGAGTCTGAGGTATTTTTAATTTTTCTATATTAATTTAAAATTTTAGTTGATTATATTAGCCTAAATGAAAGGCTACTTACCTATGTGTTGAACTATAGCAAACTAGACTACTATCCAGACATGGTACTAATTTCTTAATAAGAAAAGGATTACCTAATGATACTAAGGTAGGTTAATAATAATCCAGGCTCTGGGTTCATTATTATTTTAGACTTTCACATACTATTTCATTATCTAGGGAATTGAGAATTCTATGAAAAAATACATCACCGACGTTCCCTTAAAATATATATCTTCTTTTTGTGAATTTGTTAATTTGGGTGAGATATCTACCCATTTAGTATATGAACTTTTATATTCTTCTGGTAACATATTTAATGAAGGACCATGTAAAGTCCACCATTTGGCAGAACCAATTCGGTATGTGTTGTTTAAACATGTGAGAATATATTTTTATATCAAAAATGTTTTTTATTAACATTTTCACATAGAAAAGCTTTATTAAAACTTTCGATATAATCCCAGTAATTATATTTAACAGAAACTTTTTGCTCTGGGTGCGTAACATATTTTTAAATCAAACGACTCTATAAGTATTCATTGCCTTACTTTCTTATGATTATTTTTTATTAGTAATAACATAATCTTGATTTGTTTTGTGCGGAATATTTTTTTTAGAATAATGTCTCTTTTCCTTTTATATATATGTTTTGTGGTATAACTAAGTGTACTATATAAATATAATTTAGAATATATAATTTTTAAAATTACAAATAAGGGAATAAATAAAATATATTATATCTTTTCAATACAGAAGTAATTTCTTCTATGAAAGATTTTTCTTTTGTCTCTATTACTCCAATCATCTATAAAATAGGGACTTTCTCAAAAATTTTCTTTTTTTTTTGTCAAGTCTGGCACTATTGGAAGATTCTTCCATTTGAGTGTTGAATTGATGATAAAATACTTTGATGTCCATTTCCTCTGTAATATGAACACTTTGTGATTCTCTTGCCAAACATGCTTCTTTATCTTCTGTTGTGTGACCAGCAGATGCCGTGAAAATATTATCCGAGATCTCTATATTTAATTTTTTCATTAAATCTTTTTTCACTTCTTTCATATAAGAAACGAGTATCTCGGATTTGAAAATAGCTCATTTCTTCATTTGGAGCATTCTTGTTATATGTTTGAAGAGACTAAGATCATTCCTGATAGGCATGGGTAGAGGCAATGTCCTAATCCAAATGGAAAACCAGAAGCTTATAGCTTCTAATATTGCGGGAACATTTGGTCTCCATATAAACCATACAATATACAAAGAATTCATGAATTTTATAATATCCAAGCAAGGAGAAATTAGTAATACACCATCATATTCTTCTGATCTCACTGAAGAAGAAAATGAAAATATTGAGGTATATGACCAAAATGATAAGAGAAGAATTATAATACAAGAATTAATAATGCAAATTGTGTAATAAATTATTTAATATTGAATGTTTAATTTAACATATTTACGTATGAAATACCATGCATACTTTTAAATATTTGTACTTTTCATCAAAATAAAAGTTTCATACTACAATGAGTCTTTGAGGATTATTTTTTACAATTTTAGTATGTTTAGTTTATTATGGACACCTACATTTTATCCCAAAATCTTCTTCAAGAAGACTAGCTTTGTCATTTTAGCATTTTGAATCTATATTTTGAATCTATATATTATTAATAATCATTATTATTTATATTTAATCCAAACAAATAATACATAAAGTTTACAACTTACACTACTTTTTTGAAATTATATCTCCCCAAAACTTAAACTAAATGCCCCTTAATAACAAAAATATACTAATCTCTCCACCGCTGGCCGTTTTTCTCTTCTTGGGATCCCGAGCCGGGTAATATAATGGCTCCAACAGGGGATCTGTGTGGAAATTCGGATCTGGACCGTGTAGTTGGCAAAGTATATCAACTTCTTCGTATAACGAGGAATGTCGCTCTCTCAAATTCTTAATTTGTGACCTGTGCAATACGATGGCCTTCCTGGGGCCTCCTGGCTCAGATCAAAGCAGGGCGCCTGGAGGAAGCGGGGCTTCGCTTGACCGCTTTATTTGGAAGCAGCTTCTAGTAATTCCGGCTTCTGGCCTCAAACAAACCTGGCCCCTGACTCCCAACCTTACTTATTTTATATCGGATTTAACACATATTTTAAAAATAATAATTTTACTAATATCACATTTCGAATATAATAAATTCAATAACTTTGAAAAATGAATTGATTAACATGACTATAATTAATAATAAAGGTAAATTAAAATTAAAAAATAAATTATCTCTTAATTTCTCAAATAAATAAGTAAAAACTCGATATATATTTTTAATATAATGATAAGTAAAAGTTGATGGAGAATCTACTATATAATTCCATAAATAGAATATGAATAAGATAGTATATATGGGGAGCTTAGCCTTATATTTGTAATAAATTTATAATCCAAAAAGATTTTTCTTGTGCTGCTTTCCGACAACTACTCACTCCATTTTATTTTAATCATGTAATAAAATTTATACACCCATAAAATTAATAAGAATGATAATTTAATTAATATGCCCTCTATTAATTCTTTAAAACATACAATAATAATTCTTTTCACATTTTAGAAACGACTTTAAGTACTAAAAATAGATTTAGAAAAATATACTCCCTCCGTTCAAAATAAGCCAAGTGGCTTGTACACACTCCTTAAAACTACTCATTTCTAGATGTAAAAATTATTTTACCCACCCCTAATAAATACCTTGAAAAAGATGTAACTCTTTAATATTTTCTTAATTATGTAAAACTTTTTCCACTTAAATAAGAGTAAAATCGAAAGAACATTATTCTTGAAGCAAAAACAAATGAAGTGACTAAAAATACCACTTATTTAAAAACGAAAGAAATAATTAATTATTTTTTAAAATTTAAAACTAATAAATATTTTAAAATAAATATTTTTAAAATGAAAGGGAGGTAATATTGTGGTAAGTGCCAAATTTGGAACATTTGTACATGTGATAGAAATAAGTGGAGTAATTGTGAAGGTAACTAATGTAATAAGAGAGGGTTCAAAGAACTACTTGCAACAAACTTCTTGTTCTAATTTCTAAATCTTCATTCCACTCCCCAAATTCCTCTTCAATGGCGGGTCTCTACACCTCCCTCAGACCCCAACCACCATCTTCTTCTTCCTCTTCACAGCAGTCCTTCTTCTCGAAGGTTTTGCTCCTCCTTACAATTCTTCCTCTATCTCTGGCTCTCTTTGCCTTTGTTCTTCAATGGCGCGGTGGCGGAGTTGACGATCCAATCACAAGATGGTCTCCCGAGGAGTCTCACAAGTTTCCCGGCATGGACAGTTCTCCTCTAGCCACTGTTTCTCACTCTTCTCAGTCTTCAGACTGCTCTCTTCTCGCCCACACCGATACGCCGTCGTTTCCTTACTACAAAGACTGGAAATTCAAACTTCATCCAGATCTCAAACCCAAGGTTCAATCTTTTTCTTTGTTTTTGGTTTAAATTAGCTTGTGGTTTTGGAATTTTGATCGATCTCGAATGGGTTTTGCTCGTTTAGTGATTTGCATTGTTGGTAACGAAAGTTCCTGCCACTTGTAGCTGGAGTTCGTTATTTAGCTAATTGGAAAATTCTCGCAGATTTTTCTTTCATCTGCATCTTCTAGAACCTCCCAGCGAATGAGTTAGCTCTTAAGCAAATTTTCTTCTACTGCATAACTGGGTTCTTCTATTTATTAACTTTTATAAATTAAAGTATTTTACCAAGTAAATAGAACATCATTCACATAAGATTTGTTAATTGTAGACCCAAAGTGCATAGTTTGTATAAGAAAGATGCATTAAAAGGACCTATAGGATACAACAAACCTTATCCTTGGGTCTAGTATTAGAAATCACCAAGTTACTGAACATTGGAATTAAAGGGCGCCAAGTACAGCTAAATGGATAGTGAGGATTCATATGCCGACCCCAACTAGCTTGGGATTGGGTGGTTGTTATAAGTGCGAAAAAATAAGTATCAGGGAAATGGTTCCTATAGCGTTTTCCTTTTTGAACTCCCAGCACCTTCACCAAAGGAAATCTCATGAGATTTCGTAGTGCAGTTGTTCCTGGTTAAGAGTTGATAAAACTCATTCTTTCTCTAACAGAACTAGGATTATTTGATACCAAAACGAGTTTGTTCGGCTTTGTTTATGCTATCATCTAACTCTGTCATGTTTCTTCATATGCAGATATGTATTACAACCAGTACATCTGCTGGCCTAGAGCAGATTTTACCGTGGATGTTCTATCATAAAGTAATTGGGGTATCATCATTTTTGCTTTTTGTGGAAGGAAAGGCTGCATCTCCTGATGTTTCTAAAGTCCTTGAATCCATTCCCGTAAGTTCCTGAACCTGTATTTACCTTTTATAATCAATATGATCTTTAAATGGTGTTGGGCGCGATTGCAGCCTCTCCTTACCTTACCTTCAATTAGCTCTATCTAGATGTTGTTCAAGGATATCAATCCCTTGGACGCACTTATGAAAAGGATTACTTCTAGTGCAATTTTCATGACGTCCTTTTCACTTTTTAGTTAAAGCTGAACCATACTGGTCCAAATCCAGTTTACCCACTTATTTTAAGGCTCAAGTGGCATTTTTCAATTCTCAAACATGGTTTTTGTTTGATCTGCAGGGCGTAAAAGTAATATACAGAACTAGAAAGCTAGAGGAGCAACAAGCCAAAAGGTCTGTCAATTGACATTTTGTGATTGTTGTAAGGACTGGCTATAATTTCTTGTAGTTCGTAAGTTCGGGTTCAAGACAGATTTGTGAGACACAACTAAACATTGTAAATTATTTCCTGCATATTGGCTATAATTATGTGAAAAATAGTTAGAATTGATTAGACTTTAAAATTATTTTGACCGTGGAATATTTCTAAAAATATAAGAATTTGTTGATTGATTTTGGTGAGGCTGAAATTATAGGAAAAATTGATAAGGGCTATGAAATATCAAAAGGTATGTTTTAGTGCCTGACTCTGTTTCTTTTTATGTGCATATTGTCATTGTTTTGTAACTGTAATAATTACTTCGCGCCGAGTTTTTGAAAATTGGCTAAAGCTTTCTCCCTTTTATCACTATCTTGTCATTTTCTACATATGTTTCACTGACATGCATATTCTAATTTTGATCTATCTTGATGGGAATGAAATGTGCCCTTCAAGTTCCATTAATGATTGTACTCGCTGGCGTGCATTTTCTTGTTTTGCTCTGGAAATGTGGCCTCATGTTTCATCAGTGCTTGTATTTTTCACATTTGCACGTCTGACGTTGTCTACCTATGTTTTGCTGATGTCCCTTTTTCTCATTTTTTTCTAGCCGGATTTGGAATGAAACATGGCTGTCTAGTTTCTTTTATAAACCTTGCAATTACGAGCTCTTTGTGAAGCAATCTCTTAATATGGAGATGGCCATAGTGATGGCAAGGGTATGAACTCTTCTACTTTTGTATCATCCGTCATTCTAAATCATAGTTGCTGATTCATGTACATGTTAAAATGTCAGGATGCGGGTATGGATTGGATAATTCATCTAGACACAGATGAGTTAATACACCCGGCAGGTGCTCGAGAGTATTCTTTGAGGCAGTTGCTGCTTGACGTGCCTTCAAATTTTGACATGGTTATCTTTCCTAATTATGTAAGTTAGTTGGAAACGATGTTCCAGAGAACAGCTATTTATGGACAGTGCGTGTCTGATTAGTTCTCAGAACATGTTGTTTACAATTGGATTTGTCATCAAGTGTTTTAATGATTTTCTTAATTCAGGAGAGCAGTGTTGAACGAGATGACATCAAAGATCCTTTTACGGAGGTAAGCTGGAACTTGCAATTCATTAATTTATTACTGAACTGCTGCACATTGGTGTTGATGGGCTAAAATACTTTGATCATTTTGATATTGTTAGATGCATTAATATGCTTCTGGTGATTCAGTTAGTTAAGTACAATAAGCAATTGAGTGATAGTTTGTCTGATTCTGCAAAGTTGTTTATTCCTATATATTAATTTTCTGTCATCTTTTGACCATGAGATGGATCAGAGGCAAACAATGAGAATGCTTATTCTGTTCTGTTATTACCCTCATGATCAGAATCTTTTGAAGTATTTTTGTCATATTCTGCTGTTTATCAAAGCTATGTGAATTAAGCTTGCCGTATGACCTGAGACTGTTCTTTTCTTTTGTTGTCTTTTCCAATGTACCCATCATAATAGGTGTCAATGTTCAAGAAGAATTATGACCATCTTACAAAGGACACATATTTTGGCATGTATAAAGAAGCAACACGTGGCAATCCAAATTACTTTTTGACGTATGGCAATGGTAAAGCAGCTGCTCGAATTCAGGACCATCTTCGTCCCAATGGGGCTCATCGATGGCATAATTACATGAAAACTCCAAAGTATGTTTGCCTCTATAGTCTCTCACATATTAACCTGCCTATTATGCTTTTGGCCCTAAGCTCGTGCAAACTTATTGGATGTTAGAGGATAAATTTCAATTGTTCCATATATCTGTGCTCTCCCGGAAATGTTACAGCCTTTTTCCTTGTAGCACTGATATCCTAGAAGAAGTCCATCATATTAAATTTTATTCCACATATGACAGGGAGATCAAATTGGAAGAGGCTGCTGTTCTGCATTACACATATTCCAAGTTTTCTGACTTGACTTCAAGACGAGATAGATGTGGTTGCAAGCCCACAAAGGAGGATGTTAAGAGGTGTTTCATGTTGGAATTCGATAGATCTGTGAGTTTATGCGCTTTTTGTATTTTTCATTTATATGTGGAAATAAGAGAATACTTTTTCTTTTGCGTTGTGTTTACAAGTGTACTACTGGATGCTGTTTCATGGTAGTTACTGGAGAGGACTTGTTTTATATCTAATCCGTATTTGGATCTTTCAGTTATTTTATTCAAGTTGTTTTTTATGCTACTGGTTTCGGGAAATATATGATGGTGGTGTAAAGGGAGGGGGTGGGGAAGCTGCCAACTTGAGTTCATTAGATTAATGCTAAATGTCTTCAGCATTTAGATGCCTACTTTAAGGTCTGATAGAGACTGTTTCAAATAAGATTAGGCTACTGGTGTTTACCCATTTTGGTTCCTTATGAGTAAGGTAAGTTAAGGGGAGAGGCTCATTAATTTACTTTGTTAAATATTGTAATCATCATTTGCTTCCCTTTGTTTGGTACAACTAACAGGTCAGTAGCAAGGGGATGTACTCCAACCACTCCATTTTTTGAAATTTCTTAAAAAGGGGGCAGGTGAATATACCTATATGGAGATAGGACTTTATGCCCTTTTACTTCACTCCTATTTTTACTTACCAAATAAAGAAATAACCCATGACACTTCTCCCCCCTAGGTCTTAGGTCTTTGGTCTAGTGGTAAGAGCATAGCGCGTAATGTGGGTTAAGCGCACGTAAGGGTGTTTGAATCCTGCTGCAAATGAAAAATTGGTATTCAAGTGGAGAAGGCTAGAGGGATAGACCTATATCCACCGAGTCTCTAACCGTGCGTCATTGGCTCTCGGGGGACTTCTCGGTTATCAAAAAATAACCAATGCCACCTCACTCTACTTTACCTCCCCATCCTCTTCCAGTTCCATCTATCATAGCATTAGGCCGTTTTTGAAAAGATAACTGTTGGAGTTGCTTTTTTTTGTACTCTTTGTGAGATTTGCTGTTCTTAAAGGCAATAAGTTTAGAATTGCTACCTTCACATATCATCTCATTCTCTTGAAAGTCTGAATCTAGATATTAAAGTTTTGTATATTTTTGGCATCACAACCTCATCTAATTTCACCTTAACTTCATCCTTCTTATATTGACTAAGCTTGCAGCACCGATATTAGGCACACCTCATGTACGCCTTAAACGAGTTTTCTAGAGAAGTGTGTGGATATGATAACCAAGTCTTACCGATTCTATATAGTTGTAGCAGCTCGTTAGGAATATATGTGGCATTTGTAGTGGTAAAATAAATGAGGAGATTTTTTATTACTTCATAAAAAAAAATGACGGAAAAACATTCCTAATAGCATGCTTTGTTTTAGTTCTTTTACTCTCTCTACCTGTGGTAATGTGGTTTATTTTATTTAGGATGAGAAAATTTCCCTTTTGGTACTCTGGTTGTTGGAGAATCATTCTCAGGAAACATCCATATATTGGTTTTGTGCAAATAATTCTGTTGAGCCCCTTCTAAGATTAAATTTAGAATAAATTGTTCTAATAAAATGTAGTCTTCCTGCTGCTTCTACAGGAAAAAAATGTTATCAGTTGACAGTTTATTGATCTAATGTGAACTATTGTGCTAGTTTCTTGAGTTTGCTAGTTTATGAGATAATATTCTCAAAGGCGTGATAAAATGTTTTATCTTTTGCAGGCATTTATTATTGCTTCAACTGCCACAGAGGATGAGATGTTAAACTGGTAATTTCTAATCTAAATAGCAGCTAAATCCAATTTAATCTCGCTCAGCTCCCTTTTAGTACCACTGAGTTGGCTTTTTCCACTAGTTATGTGCTTGATTTATTCATCAATTTGATACTCTGCAGTTGTGAAGCTGCTACATTTTTCCAGTTTCTAGAATCTTGTTGAAGATTATATGGTAGTTAATGCTAATAAGATATATATCCTTTTCCTTGGTCAGGTACCGTGAACATGTAGTATGGACTGACAAAGCGGTGAACCTGAAACTGTTGAGGAAAGGCATTTTAACTCGTATTTATGCTCCCATGGTAAGCCTGGACAACCTGACTTTGGAAATCTTATTTGTTTTTGTTTTTTGGGTCTGGAAGTGCAATTTTCTGAATAGGAAAAAAGAAGAGGTTAAGCTAGGGAAAGAGTCTGAACAAGAACGATGTATATGTCACCTTAAAAGAACATCATCATGTCGCACTATACGTCCTTAGAACACAAGAATAGTGTAGCCTTTGAAATGAGTACATTTGTCTCTAGCATCGATTTCGATCAGAACCATGTGAGGATGAAAAAAATACGTTCAACTTCAAGATATCATTTATAACAATTAAGAAAATATTCTAGATATCATTTATTGTCTCTGGATAGGTATTGCTCAGGAAGAATCTAGGGTGTGTGGGCATCCTTGGAGAATTAATTGTCCCAGGTTGGTCTAGTCAGTGGGAGAGAAGCTAAGGCACACTTGAGTCAGCATGTCAGGGTTTTATATGGGATATACATTTTAGGGGATTTATCCAAGGCTGGGATAGGATGAAGTTGATGATTTTCTGCAAAACATATATTGCAGTGGGAGGAGAGGTAGGAGGATAAAAAGGTGTGAAAAGTAGCTTCTATTGTTCAATGCGTGGTATGAGTCTATGAGATATACCATATTAACAACAAACAAGTGATGCAACACCATGAAAAGGAAATCGGGAGAAAAGGCGGTGAGAAAAGCTAGGAAGAGATGAATTGTGTGAGAATAGGAGAAAGTAGAGAGGGTGATTTCAATGAAGAGAAATACTGTTGGTGCAACTCTGGGGAGATTTGAATCACAGAATGCATGGGTTGATTTCTCATTGAATAAGGCACCTTCTCCAACCACCAACTTAAGATGAGGAAGATATCAACATGATGCAAATTCAAGAGTACAATCATGTGATAATTGAAACTTGTGCACTGAACCAAGATTCATTTCATGTAGTACTAGAAGGTAGGAGGGAGAAACAAGAGAAGACTAAAGAGAAATAGGAGAAATGAGAGAAGAATCAGAGGGAAATCAATTTATAAACTGTTGTTCGTCAACTGTATTGTGTTTAATCTATGTCGGAAAAATCCTTACTAACTGGTAGGAATCCTCGCATATCATAGACTTCTAAACAATAAGAACTTCTATAAAAATAAAATAAAATATAAAATAAGGCTAATGCTTAGATAAACTCTCTTCAAAATAGGGAAAAGGCATAAAAAACTCCCAGTCATGCACGGATTATCAGTTACGCACTTATATTTTGCTGCAGGGGTCCTATATCGCCTGGACTATTTTAAGCTGAATTTATTAACCCCCTAAGGACTGAGGTGGCATATAGTGTATTTTACTCTCTTGGAGAGAGTGGGAAACAATAATATTTTTATTACTAAATATATGTTTCTGTTTTTTCTTTGTTTCTTTTTCTTTTCTTCTCTCATCTCACCTTTCCCAGCGAAGAACATGAATTTGCTGACGACTTTTTCTCCTTTCTTCCATTTTTTTTTCTCTTACCTCACCTTTCCCCTCTCTTTCTTACATACACATAAATCAGTCTCTCAAGAAAAATGGATCTATCAAGGGGGGAAAATCCATAACTGGAAAATCTTCTATGCCGCCAGGGAAAAAAAGTGCACGGCCAAACTATTTTCTTCTAAGCAAAATGGCTCAAGAACATTTCCCCACCATGCCAAATATCTTTGAAGAGGAAATTCTAATGGCGCCGGAAAAAGTGCTGCCGTTGCTGCTCTGTGGCGGAAGAAGCCTGTAGAAGTGAAAAAGGAAAAAAGAAAGGAAAAGAAAAATAAGAAAGAGGGCAAGGGGCTGGTGGATCTTGCCGGCGATGATTGAGGCAGATCAGCGGACGGTGATATAACACATGGAATGAAAAAGAAAAAGAGATCAAAGTAAAAGAAAATGAATTAGAATAAAAAGAAAAAAAACTAGGGTTATGTGCACATGTCAGGCTTTTGGACTTCACTATCCAATACAGTCTGAAATTGGCATTTTAAAGGTGTGTTTATTCCATTTCAAAAAAGTGAAAGGGGTAATAGGACTACCGCAAAGAATAAGTGTTTAATTGAAAATCTGGCAATTGGGTGTTTTTATGCCTTTTTTTTTCCATCAAGATTCCAATAAAGATAAAGTTTAATTCTAAAAAGGATAAACATACCTAAAAAGACAAATACAAAAATGTGGAAGAAATTTCTATAGCAGGTCATCTCCCACTATAAAAGTTGGGAGAGGATGCGGATTGCCTTGCCTAGTCAATTTACATCACAGACATGGTCACTTGTGTTCTTCGCCTGGTATTCATGCATATTGTCAAAGACAATGGAAGAAGCAGCCAAAAATTGGAAAATTCAGGAGGTCAGCATGAAAACATTGTGGTTGTATCTTTTTTGTATCATACGAAATGCAAGAGATAGGAGATTGTTTAGGAACAGTTGAAAATGATGTCAGAATTATTAAAATATTTTCTCTATTCCATTATATTTGTAGAGAGAGGGAGAGAGGCTGTCTGACAGAAAGATTAGGGATGAAGTGCTCCCAGGGCTTTGATTTAGGGGTAAAGATGCAACACATGATTGTCTGGGTTGGCATATGTCACGAGTTCAAATCTTGTCTTTGACACAAAGCGTGGTATTTAAGTGGGACTACTAGGGGGGGCCATGCTCCCTCGATTTCTGCACCTATGAGGACAACTAGGATCGGACCAACTAACTCGCACGGGATGCTTATGTTATAAAATATTAAGGATGAAATAGAAAATCAGCGTGCGACAATTGGAAAATGAAAAGGTTTATGGTCATGGCAAGTCAAATGCAGCCATGAAATGACAACTTATGGAGTCCCTGGAGTAAGAGTTAGTGTTAGGGAAATGTAGATCCTTCCGTCATCTGCTCCAGCAATCTGTTTGTCTGTATTCCAGTAAGACAATGCCCCGCACTTTGTTCTCTTGAGATGGTCGTGATCTGTGGGTTTTTCCCCTAAAACGTCAAAAATATCTTTATAACTCATTCCGATGATAGGCGTGTTTCTTCATCCTTTTCTATTTTGTATCTGCAGGTTATTGTTCAAGGTTTGAGGGAGAGTGGTGTTTTCAGTTCTGTTGTTTCATCTGCTCAAGAATCTCTATCAAAGGACAAATTTTTAGCATCCTTTGAAAGTAGCAATTCATCAAAGGCTGCTGCCTCGGAGTCACTTCCTTCGAGAAAGATTGGTAGAAATCAACATTCTCAAGCTGCCAGGAGAATTTTAGAGGAAAGTGCTTCCCACATGGAACTTCATGAAGAAGCCGTTCCCCCGCTGCCATCCCCAGGCATAGATGCAGATGTCATAACAGAAGCGTAATTGTTCTCCTTTCATGGCTTCTGCTGCTTTCTTCTGTGAACTTGACGGAGTGGATGACGAACATGCAATGTCTTGGTTTGTATCAGAGTGTGTAATATAGCTAAAAGATGTAAGCTGGCAGATTCATTTGCGGGGGTTCGTTCTTGCTGCGGTTTTATGGTAATTCCCGATCATTACCCAAGCGGAGGTGTGTAGATTTATGTTGGAAATACAGTGAAGAACACATACAGATGTTGGAGTGTGTGGGGGTGGGGGG
Organism: Datura stramonium; assembly: GCA_018107945.1. Lineage (NCBI taxonomy): Eukaryota > Viridiplantae > Streptophyta > Magnoliopsida > Solanales > Solanaceae > Datura > Datura stramonium. The sequence continues at coordinate 262,029 of JACEIK010000118.1, read as the reverse complement.
TGTGGAGAATTGGAAGGAATTTTTTTTTTTTTTTCCAGAGCTTCAACTTTATGATGAGGGGTTATTCTTAATGTATAGTAAATTCGACCTCTAACGAGTTGATTATTTTCGAGGCTCTTATTTTCTGGATCACATGGTGTATAATTGCTGTTCTGTGAGATCATTTCTTTGACTTGAATAAATCCTATTTAATGGTTAAGAGGGATTAGAAAATATACTTCCACTTAACTTATGCAGTGTTTGATTTCCTGCATAATTTTATGCACTATTTGGCTGTGCTTAAAATGAGTTTACAATTCCTACATTATTAAATATCACATAACAATTCAATTAATCCTGCATTATAATCCCACATAACTAGAATTAAACTCTTTTTATTTAAATAGGTTGAATAATAATTTATTTTCTCACTTGACTTAATAAGTTGAATTCGAAAAGAGTCATCAAATTTACAAAGTATACCATTTGCGCCAATTGGGTAAGTAGAGGGGTAAAAGGATTAAAGAAAAAGGAAGATGATGGAAATTTCAGGAAGCAAATAAAACGATAAACGAACTGAAATTTCAACCAACCAGCTAGTAATGGCGAGTATGATACTCTCCAATTCGCTCTCCTCTTCTACTTTCCTCCGATTCAATGACCCGCAACAGCAACAGCACCAGCTCTTTCTGCATAATTCTTCACGAAATTCGCCGTTTCTTCAATTGCACACCCGGAAATTGAACAAGAAGAATAGCAGAGGCTTATCCATGGTGACTCGGGCAGGAGGAGGAATAAGTTCGAGCAGCTATATATTTGCTTTGATATTTCCACTTTCTCTCCTTGCTATCACCATCTTCACTTCTGCCCGTATTGCCGATACCCTCGACCAGAAATTCCTCGAAGAGGTAAACTACATAATCCCCTTTCTCCCAACTAATTTTCAACATTATGCGTCGCGAATTTTTTGGATGTTTATAGGCTAGGCGAAAAGTATAAACTGGACGATTGTGGGACCATGAGTTATTATTATTATTATATCTGCACGCCAGTTATATTTACCCTTCTTCAATCTTTGTGTTTTGATTTTGTTACTCACATCAACGTTCTATCTGTTTTGGCTTGATGAAATTTGAAGTCTAGCTGAAAATTACTCTTTCGGACTATGCTTGCAAATAAGATATTAATGCTGATTTGTTCTGTTAGATTTGTTAGTTGCTTATATTTAAGACATCCATCGAGTTAAGAGTTTTGAGGTTTTTCTCAATTACTATAGCAGCATAGTAGGAAGGGGTAGCGGATAGAAGTGAGGGAGGGACGAGGGATGGAGCTTACTAGATTAGGCTATGAATATATTGCCGGAAAAGGTGCTAACACTCGAAACTATATAACCTCACCTAAAGCTAAGTTAGGGCTATATTTTTCATGACAATGCAAATGCTACTGGACAAACTTAAGTGGTTTTGTTTTAGAGTTTGCAAACTCAGTTCTTGCAAAATCTAAAAGAAACGCCACCTTAAGACTTGAATCAAGCAATTCTTGGTTGACAGTATGCTGATATGTGCTATCTTCTGTTTCTGTGTGGATAATGCTACTTGACTGCTATGGGAATAACATTTTCGATTTTCCCCTCAATTGGAATCGTTGCTATATAAGAGTGCAAAGCTTTTAGCATAGTTCTGCGAAGTACCATGGCATTATTAATTCCCTTGGCAAGAAGCTAACAGGTCTAAATTGCTCCTAGATGATTAGCAGCACAGCTGCTAATGTCACTATATCAAGACTCAAGAGATCATGCTAAGCAAATGATTATTGAGCAAAATGAGCATTACTTGATGCTCATGTTGAACTTGTCGGAGAACGCCTGCTAGGAGGACATATACTTGCTGCATGAGAAAACTAGAACTATAGACAGCCTCTTCATGCAGTTTGCACCAATAAAATTTGAATTTTCAAACCCTTTACAGAGTAGCCAGTATGTGTAGAACTAACAGGAATGATCATTATTAAGGGATATATTTATGCAATACTAGGATAAGGTAGGCTTTCAACGACATAATCCACCTCCCGGAAGCTTTGCCATATAATTCATTGATCCACTTCTCATTCTTTTAAGGTGCACCCACTTCATATTCCCAACACACGAGTAGGAGTAAGGGGGCTTAACGTCTATAAGTTATTATGGGGAGTGTTCACGAGTTGAGTAACTTGTCCTCCTTGAAAGAGTAAAGTATTTATGCTTGTATCTCCCTAGACATTACATCAACCACAGCATTGAAGGTCCCAGTGCATACTCTGATTTAGTGGTGGATAAGAGTTAGAGGCATATAATGCTTAGACCTATCATACACTTCTTGATTTCTTATAAAGTACAAAGACTGCCAAAGATCTACCTTGCGCATGCGACACATGTTGGACACTTACAAATTGGTAAAATGTTCCCTTGTAAAGTTTGATCACATCATTTGATGAAAACTTTGCTTTTCAGTTGTTTGTGCCCTACCTCGTACATTATTACTTTTGCACTTAGAGAGTCGGAGCAATTGCATTATATGTTTTAGCAGTATATTTCAAATTCATTCCATTGCCACCTCCTTCCCTTCTCATTTGGATTGCTGGATAATCACACTTCTGGATTCTTCTTCTGGCCTTTAAACTTTTATATGCCCAACAATTGAAGAGAAAGAAATGGGATTATTTTGAGGTAACTCATATTTTCAGACTTGCTGAGGAAATTGTGACGTGCGCATTATAAAAATTCGATTCTGATTGTACTTGACTTCTCTTGTTGGATTGACAGCTTGCAGTAAATGAAACAATAAGGGAAGGTGAGGAAGATGATGGCAGTGCGGTCACTCTGTTGGAGGAAAAACCTGCAACTCCTCGCACACGCAATCGACCCAAACGGGAAGTTGAACCTTCATCTAAGTAGTCTTCATTTGTTAAGGCGAAACAGTAATCTACAGAGTGGTTTGTTGGTCCAATTTTGGCACTATACCATTTTACATAATTGGCTACAGAACTTTTGTAGTTTCTGTGATCTAATTTGAAATTTGAAATGTATCAGTATATATGTATGAAAAGCTATTTGTTTTACCAAGATATTGCCAACTTCGACTATATAGAATCCGTTTTGGGTTATCAAAATACAATTAGGTGAGTGATTTACATAGTCGAACATTAACAGGCTTTAACTTGACTAGTAGTGTTTGTTGTAATAAATAAATTGAAGTAATCTCTTCTGGATCAGCTTTTCCCTTGATTTTACTTTGGTCCTTTATGGACAGTTTCTGTCTGTTCCGTACTCTTTTCTTTTCTTTTTCATTTTGGTCTTTCTTTTGATGTCCTTCTCTTGCACATGAGCTTCCTTTTCACTTTACTATCTGTTTTTCAATGGCTGCATCATCAATTACTTCTTAAAAATGTGTGCAAGCATTGTGAGGAACACTACTATAACAAAAAGAATACACTTCTAATCATGCACCATCAGTTTCAAGTTTGTAGAACAAAATATTCAAATATTTTTTTGAAAACCAGCCAAAACTAGTCTGCATTAACAATATCACAAGATAGAATCAATATAATTGACAAGCCGCTCAGCCAAAATAGATTCATCACATCCTTGAGAAGTTTCTGAAAAAATATTTATTACACATAGTTGCAAGAATCAGACTGAACCAACAGGATCCTTCCTTTTTGCCATTGCATATCTACATTCCCTTTCGGAACACACGTCCATGACGCTGCTCTTGGAGCATCATCAATTTCCTATAATCTGTCGATATCCAAAGGTTATTACCCTTCTTGACAGAAGCAAGGGAACACGTGAACGTTTAAATCTTCGAACCAGGAAAATAACAAAAAGCAAACAAATACTTGCAAATCTTCTCTTACCATGTTATTCAGCTTGTGCTTCAACACTGTTAAACCATTCCCACATCACTAAACAAAAAGATGCTCTCTCTCTCTCCATACACACAGAAGAGAAGACAGAAGATACTTCCATGTAAATGCTTTCGTCCAGCAGACCATATACTTCAACATGCAGCTGCCAGTTTCTGAATAAGCTCATTTTCCAACTTCAAGTTGCAACAAGAAAAATCTGTTCATACTAAGTAGATGACACCCAACTAGAATATTTCCCACGGAACATGTCTCAGTGGGGAAATGGTCCAAGAGGAGCTTAGGCACCCTTGGAAGTAAATCCACCAAAATTGTTTGAGAATGGCAACGTTTCTGCAAAATCCTGCAGCAAAGTCAAATGGATAGATTGTCTTTATAAGAAACAAATACTTGGATAGAAGATTTTAGCTCTTGCCAAGACAACCATGAGATATATCCATTAACTGTGCAGTTGGATGTAAACCTTATTGTGATATGCTATAGCCGGTAAGACAGACAAAGACATGATAAACTTATGCAACTTCTCTTACATATTTGGTATTCCCCATAACCGTCGCGATTCTCAGGACAACCTTTCAGTAGAGCGTGAATACCTCAAGCCTTCACATTTTACAAATGAAATAAATTAACAGTTGTGCTTGGCCACTAATCAGCCAATTGCACTATTTTATTATATCCTAAACAGGTTATTAGATAGTGCTACATTGGCAGAATTCATAAATGCCTCTGCTAGACGGGACATGGCAGGGTGATAAGCCAGCTGAGTGACAAATCAACTTTTCGACTTTCCTATGTCAGGAAGCTAAGGATAGACGGAAAGCGAAGAGAAAAGTACAGTATGGAGTCCCCAAGGGAATGATCGCTTGAGGCATAGGAGTAATAACCTGCAGCTCCCAGGCTCGAATCATAACTATAACACTTGGTGTTACTCCATCAGCTCCAGCCTTGGTGATCAAGATTACCTTGGCAACTTGTGCTTGTTAGTTGGACAAGCTGCGTGTGGTAGATTAGTCAAGCTGATCCTGATAGCACCAATTTTAAAGAAAAAGTACAAGAATGGAAGATGAAGGAAATAGGAGAGAAAATAGCGGACTCCAAAATTAAAATGTTATCCATCTTTTGCCAATTCCCTTGAAACAAACAGTGAAATTTAGGTGGTTTTCCCTTCTTTCCTCTAGTCTCCAGACAAAGGGTTAGCTTTTCTTTGCCATGAAAACTTTGATTCAGTTAGCAATGAATTACTCAATCTCCAGTTGAGTAAAGTTACCTTCAGAAAGCATCGGAGTAGTTTTCAACTCTCAAAGAGAATATGCACTTGAACTCTTCTCGTGCGCTAGATGGGGTCCCCTCCAACAACTACAGATGAACTGTTCAACAAGCTACCTGCAAAGTTGAAGTAGTAACATGCGGGAAACAGTGAAAAATTGAAAGTGGCATTTGTTTGATGCTCTCCAGAAATTAGGTTCGCGAGCTCAGTTTGAGTTTTTGGAGAAAGTGTTTGTTTAACCTGTTTTTGCAAAATAATTTTGAAGATTTCCAAACTTAGTTTGTCAAATCTTTCAAAACTCAGAAAATCTAGTTTTTGAGTTTACGGAAGATTGAAAATTAAGAGTGGAAATCTTTTAAAAGAATTAACGTTTTCCTTTTTTGTAAAAAGGTACAAACCATAACACTTTTTTTCCAAAAATTTAAAATTGAGTTTGCAACTCAAGTTATGGATAACTTCAAAAACCACCTAAATAGATCAGGGACCTTGCAGCTTCATATCACGTACAAGTTAAAAGATACAAATAATTAACATTTTTATGATTTATTACCTATTTTCATTTTTTTCAACCTGCTAAAAGAGTACAGCCCTTCGCTTTTAATTTTGATTCCAGACCAAAAAATTTCAATCCAGACAACACCACGTCTGCTGTCTTCTTCTTCATGTGGTCAATAAGCATCTCATCATAAACAACTAAGTTGGCCTCAGTAAGATGTTTACGAATTCTCATATTTGCAAAAAATTTCCGTGCTTCTTCAATTGTTCCATGTTTGCACATGCCAGAAATTACAGCGCAATATACAACATTATCAGGAGAATAGCCCTCTTTGAGCAATTCATCTAGAACTTTCATTACCTTCTCAGCATCATTCATTTTACAAACATGAATAATAGTCAGAATATACTTAAACTCAATAGGGCCACTCTCCACATTGCCTAGGCAGTCACGAATTAGCATCATTGCAGGATCAATCTCTCCGTTTTTGCAAAGCCCTTTGACAAGAGAACGATATGCAGCAACTGAGGGAATCAAAGACATCTCTTTAATTCTGTTATAGCAAATACATGCCTCCTGTACATCTCCGACCTCTACAAAACACTGGATGGCATTGCTATAAGTTGATGAATCAGGTTCATAATCTGAACTTCTCAATTCAGAGAACAATATGAGTGCCTTGTTCACCTCGGCATTCTTATAGAGAGCCTCCATAAGAATGTTATATATTGGAACACCACAATAATCTTTTTCTTTCAAATATTGAAAGATTTCTAAAGCAATCATAATCCTATCATCCTTCTCTACCATAAATGTGAAAAATTTGGATAAACTATCACTAATGCAATAGCTCAATCGCTGCAGTTCCTCTAGCAATTTGCAAATTTCATCCATTTTCTTTGACTCTGCATAAGACACCAATATGGGCCTCACAGTGGAAAAATCAGGACGAAGATCTTCTTGAACTGTGATTTGGAAAAGTTTATAGGCCCTATCTATTCGTTTTGCATTGCAGAGACCTTCGATAATAGAATTATAGATTGCCAAATCAGCCCTATAGCCCGAGTCCATCAGATCTTTAAGCAAATCACAAGCTAAACCAACTTTCCCATTTGCTACAAACGATTCAATCAAAGATCCATAAATCCCCCTATCAATTAAATAATTCTTTTGTTTCATTTCCTTGAACAACTCATAGCCTTTGTCAACCTGATTATTTTTACATAAACCAGCAATAAAAGTTGAATAAGCAATAACATCGGGTTCAACTGCATCCCGCTGCATCTCCTTCCAAACCTTTGAACAACCATCCAAGTTCCGCTCTGCAACCAATATCTTTACCATTGCTGTATAAGCAAACACATCCGGTTTGCAAAGATTCTCTCTCATCCGACCCAAAAGCTCAAACACTTCATTCATCCTTCCAAACTTACATAGGCCCTTTATCAAGATCATGAAAGTCATACTTTCCTCCACCAACCCATTCTTTTTGAAATCATCATAAACTGACATAGCCAAGTCCAAAAGATTGGTTTTAACCAAAGCATCCATTATTCTGTTATACAGAAAAACTCTTGGTTTTACCCCAAATTTTTTCATTTTCTCATACACATAGTATACTCTAAGACCCCTGTTAGCATCACCATGCATTCTGATCAAGATCTCAAATTGTTTTTCACTAGGTGGCTTTCCTTGCATATGCATCAGCTCAGGAACCTGATCAGCGGTCCGAAATTGATTCGCCCGATTCAGACCATAAGCAAAGGCATTGTAACAAGAGAAATCATGCCTATAACCTTTCTGCTTTCCTGTTAAGATACATTATAAGAATAGAAGATACACATATACAAGCACAATACTGATTATTTTCAGTTTGTCTATTAATTTTGCTCATTTTTTCTTGTGAACCGAACAATAACAAAATGCATAATTTTGGAATTCATCTTTTGTATATGGAAAAAAGTTTAAGGCATAGCATTCTGCCAAAAGACCGAAACCGTGATAATTGTGGTGTCTAATTGCCTCAAAATCACACGATTGCATCTATATACTCTCCCTGTCCCATAAAATTCCATGACAATTGTGGTATTTGACTGCCATAAGATCACATCATTGCATCTATAGACTCTCCCGGTCTCCCCGTCCCTTAAAAGATTTCCCTTTTTCATTTTTTGGGGGCCAGCTTGACCCATTTTTAGACTAAAATTTGAAAAATAAATTTCAGATAT
>JACEIK010000118.1:229270-248564 GCA_018107945.1 Datura stramonium | reverse complement strand
AATTAATGTTTGATCAAGTTTTTAAAGGATGCTTCTAAATATATTTTTTTTGAAAGTGTTTTTGAAAAAAAAGTATTTTTTTAAAGCTTCTGAACAATATTGTCAGCTACTCCCACAAATATTTTTTTTCCTCAAAAATTTAATCAAGCACTTTACTTTTTTAAAATAAATATATTTTAAAAAAAAATCTTTTAGCCTCCCAAAAACTTAGATAATCATGCTAGAAGTTTTTTCTTTTAGAAAGGAAAGCCCCAACTCTTTTGCACTTCTGTAAAGTCAGTGTTTGTAGCGAATGAGGAAATAAGATCTTGAACAAAAGAAAACAATACTTTTAAATTTGTTATACGTAAAAATAAGTAACTCTTATGAAAAGATCATAAAATTAAAGAAAATAATTATAAAAAATAGAAAATAATTTCTTCGGTACTGATCAAATTAATTATTCCTCAGGAGCGATATTTGTATTTTGATATATAAATTTTTACTTGAAAAAAAGATTAAATTCTTTTTAAGTGAGAATTCAAATAGAATTTAAATAGTTTGATAACTGATAATCCTTAAAGATTGTGCAAAGATTTCACAGAAAAGTATTTTAGTTGTAATAATATTAGATCGAACTCTTTTTTGATTTTATGGTAGATCGATTCATTAGGTTAATTTCGTTAACACAGAAAGTATTTATGTTATAAAGTTATTTTCCTCTTTTAAAAGCGTTTATCTTTACCTATTCAATGCTTTCTCCGTTTTTTTAATTGTTAGGTGTATTAAAAATAGTTATTTTAAAATACTTTATCCGTTTTATTTTAATTATTAAGTATACCAAAAATAGCTATTCAAAATTCAAGAGATAATTGACCATGTCTTTTCAATTCTACCCTTAGTACTCAAAGTTATTCTAAAATATGAAAAAATTATTATTGCATGTTTTCAAAAAATTAATAGGGTTATATTAACCAAATCACCATCCATATTAATTTTTTTTTTAATGGGCGTGTAAATCTTATCATAGCAATTAAAATGGAACACATGAAGTGATTGTTAGTGTCAAAATTCAAGAAATAATTGACCACCTTTTTTAAAATTTACCATTAGTATATAAATCACAGTATATAAATCACTTTAAAATATGAAAATAATGATTATTATATGTTTTCAAAAAATATTTATCAATTAATAAGGTTATATTAGTCAAATTATTACAATTCCTTTTTTTTTTTTTAAATTGATGTGCAAATCTTATCCTAGCGACTAAAAAAAACAGAGGGAGTATATAAATGATGACCGATATCGAACTTAAGTATGAGATATCATAGCAAGACTAAAGACATCAATAGAACACTCATCTAGACAAGAATTCATATATTTTGTACGAGTGAAACATAAAAGATAACAATTTTTATCTCCATATGAAAAATGTGAGTTTAGCAAATCATTTTAAGATAATGTGAAAAAGACGAGTTCGGAGCTAAATCAGAAAAAAATATAAAGAGAAATGCCAAAGGGCAGTTGGTTTGGGTAAAGTATCAAAGGGGGTAAGGCATGAGAAGCTCAGCGCCCCATTTGTTATCCCGTTAAAAGGGACGGGACGTTAAGTTGTCTTCCTGATCGTGGCAATTTCCACGACATGTGTTGACCATATTCTCTTTTTGGTCGTGTAGTGTCTTGCGACCCATTTTTTTTTTCTTGGTCGTTGCAAACCCAACGCCCCATTGTTTTTTTTTCCATGGTCTTCTTTGTCGCGCAACCCCAGCGCTCCATTATTTTTTTTAAATATTTTTTTTTATTTTCTTTGGTCTTCTTGGTCGCTAGAGCACGGCCTTGTTTTCTTTCTCTTCGTCGCTGCACAATGCACGCCCATCTTTATTTTTTCTCTTTGATCAATGCAGAACAAATGAAAAAGTTTACTAATATTTGAATAGAGTTATATAAATATTTTAATTTTGTCAATACAAATGTATTTTGCCGTTCAGCCTTTACCATTTATAAGTTTTAGTGCTTTTTAATTTACTTGCGTTAATTGTTAATAAAAAATTTAAAAAAATGATTTCACATTAATGTAATTTATAAAGTGATAAACAATGTGAGTTGAATGAAAAATTGAAAAAGAAAATAAAATAAAAATAATTTTAAAAATATAAATGTGCTATGAAATAATAAAGAAAGAACAAGAATATTGTAGAGAAAGAGAGAAGGGGAGAAGTTTTTATTTCTCTTGATTGGATCCTCTTGAGGAGTTAAAGGGATCATTTACAATGAATGGAGAACCCCTTTATTTATAGGGGAAAACTAACTTGGGAAAACTAACTTGGTCCCAAAGTTACAAACCCTAACTTTCCTTCTCTAAGAAATAGACATTCACCATAAATAGAAAATATATTTATAACACTCCCTCTTGGATGTCTATTTGATAGACATACGTGCTTCGTTAAAACCTACTAGAAAAACTAAAGGGAAAAATCTAGTGAAGGAAAAGAGCACACATATCTCACGCATTTTGGTCAGCTTTCTTTAAAAACCTTACAGGAAACCCAATGTGACAAAAACCTCGTAAGGAAAAAAAGAGTACAACACGTATTAACTTCCCTAATTAGAACATCCTGAATCTTTGCATCCCGATTCTCAGGCACCATCTTCTTGAAAGTTGCAAATTGTTAGAGATTTGGTGAATAAATCACTACTGGCTACTCTGAACTTTATCCGTTGCACATTGATATCACCATTCTTTGAGCCTACGTGTGTGGTAGAAAACTTTGGCGAGATGTGCTCGTTCTATCTCCTTTTTATGAACCCTCCCTTTAGTCATATATGCATGCCGCATTATCTTCATACAAAATGTACTTTGTCACATTTCAAACCACATTTTTCTAATGATGTATCATGGACCTCAACTACACACATTCTCGCTAGTTTTGGCGAATAGCTATTATCTCAACATGATTTGATGAAATAACACTTAGACTTCTTTGTAGATCTCCAAGATATGACAAGACTTCCACATATGAACACGTGAGCGCTTGAGATCCAGCCTTTGTAATGGTCGATAAACACCGCAGACGGCATAACTAACAAGACTTTGCTAATAAATTAATAAAATGTTATGCTCAGAGAGATAGCAAGATATATTAGCACAATTGCACTAATATATGGTACTTCAGACCAAAGATTTCTTCATTCCTTTCTTAGCCTAATGGATCCTTATTCACATCAAGTGATCAAACAACCACGGAGTAATTTAATGGATGCACCATCCATATAAAATCTTTTCAACACTTTCTCTATAGATATTGATGAATAAAGACACTATTTTCAAATAATTCAATTTTCAGACTCAAGACATAATTTTGTCTTTCCAAAGTCTTTCATATCTCAAATTCCTTTTTTAAAATAATCAAGTTGCCTTCAAGCTCTATCGAGTTCCAACAAGGTTTATGTCATCTACATAAACAAATAGTATGACAAACTCCGATGTTGTTTTCTATAAAAACATACGGGCAAATTTTATCATTTATATAACCTTCCTTAGATAAATATTCACTAAGACTGTTATACCACATGCTGCCTGCATTGTTTCAAACCATACAATGATCTTGAAAATCTAATTGAATACATTTCCGAGACGCCGAATGATATGCTGTGCATTTGAATGAGATTTTCATGTATATCTCATTAATGTTGATAATATCTTATTAGTATTTAAATGCAGTGACATCTTCTAGTGTGCTCTGACCACAGTCCAATAAGCTTTACACCTCTATCAATACGCATCATTTCACTTGATAATTTTTTCTACATCAACATGCTTTAATAGATGTAGAATTCATATCCTCACAATCTTTTACAATATTGCGCGCTATATCAGACAAAGGTATCGTTGACGATCATTTTGATATTAGTCTCAAACTTACATAACTTATTGAGATCTCTTCATTTTTCGTCATTTTCGTGCACTGAACTTCCTTTGCCAAGGTTTTATGGAAGTGTTATGTCGTGGTGCTTTAAAGCACTTGGCTCATCATTATGACCATCTTAATCATTCGCCTTCCTTCTTCAAGGAGTTCTATATTTGGAACTGCTGTCTATCACGCCTCAGCGCCCCATAATTTTCGTCCTTCTGCCGACCTTCACTGAGCATTTAAATCAATTATAAATAGAGTTAGCAAATATATCTAACAATTGATTTGCAATATTTTTCAAGTGAATATCTATCAACTTTGCTAATTTTTTCTTTTTCCCAAGGATCTAGATACTCCATCCACTCACTGCCATAATCAGCTCTCCCCAATGTTAGAAAAACTAAACATTTACCCCCAAGCTCATTTGGGGACCCATCTTTGTGCATCAGGTGGAGCAAATTGAATCATATATCGCACATTCAAATTTTTAGATGGAATTATTTTGTTCCCGACCGAACCACCAGATAGGGGAAACCTTGTTGGCTTGATGCATTCAAGTGTTGCTATATGTTAAATAAACATACCTCATACCAAATTTTATTTGGGAGTTTTAATCTTCCCTATAATCAATGATTTAGCTGGTAATTGAGGCATACAATTTTGCTAAACCAACATAGATATGAATCAACACAACATGATTTTATAATTTTGAACTATGCTCACTTAATAATTCGAGAAACAACCTTACAAAATCAATCGCGTAAACATATCAAAACACATGCCACTACTGCATAGATGCATCTATTAACAAATCCGCTCACGGTAGGTGAACGGTTCATATTCACCCTTTATAAGCTTCCAAAATTTCAGTAATAATTTCAATCTAACATCAACATCATTCTATCACGAACAGTTAAATACAAGAGAATTCTTGAAGAATCTTTTATTTCTTCAAATATATAGCCACATGAATTCTCAATTATTTTTTGCATCACATTTTGAAACCGTGGATGACCAACCAAGAAAGCAACTTATTTCAAGAACTTAGTTTACTCTCGTATGTGATTTCATCATCATACCCATAATTATATGTACTACAAATAAAATGCGGATGGTAATCTTTTACATAAATATTTATAACCCGCTTCAATTTAGTAAAGATGAAGATATTAGATCTTCCCATAATTTATAAATACCTCATTTTCTTTCAATGTCCCTAAACTTATAAGTTTTCTTTTGAGACTTACTACAACAATTTCATCCCTAGTAGTAATACATTAGCTCTTCCGAAACTTTCAATTAATTTTGTTCACTACCACATATTCAATCATATCAATATCATTTATAGTTTCTCCACATAGTTTCAACTTAGAAACAATTTTGAATGTTGATGAGCTATACTCATGAACACTTATAGTCTTGATGGATCCAATCATATCGTGCCTGGGTGGGATGACCATCTTCGTGTGGTCATACCTTTTGCATATTCCACAAAAACAAGTATCCTCTAATCGTATATTCAATTTTAAGAATTTTGGCCAAATGATGACGCAAGAATATCTTACAAAGACAGCTAATGCATCTTGGATTTGATGTTTTGTTTTCACTTTTAATGGTGTCTCCAAGACCCATTGCACCCATATGAATTTTTTGATGCTTTGTTTTCACTTTTAATGGTGTCTCCAAGACCCATTGCATCCATTTTTGATGCTTGCTTTGAAGTAAATTTCGTATTTACTACTTCTCGGAGTAAATTTCATGATTATTGGTATTGTCACATTCACTTCAAGGACTAGATTTGTAGATCTATATTTGTAATATTTATCAAAAGCTCTCAATTTCTCATTCTTCAGAATGTAACATGATTATCTAAATATGTCTTAAACACATAAGGTAGGTATGATAACTTTAAACCTCTTTTAAGATATTGCTACTCTGAGCAAATCGAGGTATGCATATAACATAGATGATTTCTCTTACATATTTTGTTGTAATTGTAACAAGCTCTCTAAAATATTATCACTTCTAGTGATCATATAACTTTTTGCAAATTCATTTCTACTTATTAATGGATATTCAAAAATATTGTTCTCATTGGAACAAATATATTTCCACAATGTTTGTTCTTCTCCGGAACAATTATGAGGCATGAATTGCCGCGAATCCAGTCAAGTCGTTTCATCTATAAACAAAATCGATATTCTTATTAGATATAATATCAAGAAATACTAACCTTCATCTTTTTCAAAGAAACTTTGATTTTCTTACCCTGGGCGAGTGTCATGGTGGTATATTTACCGATAACGCGTTATGAAATAATAAAGAAAGTTAAATGTGCTAATATTGCAGTAGCAGGTATGTGGAGAAGTTTTTATTTCTCACGGGATCCTCTTTGAGGAGTTAAAGGGATCATTTACAATGTAAACGAGAACCCCTTTATTTATAATAGAAAACTAACTTGGTCCCAGAGTTACAAACGCTAACTTTCCTAAGAATAGACATTCACCATAAATAAAAATATTTTATAACAAAATGTACATTTTACTTCCTCAAGATAATGTGAAATCAAGGCTACGATTAGTTGGTTTGTGTGGCCTAGTTGATTTTTCGAGGAGGATTTGGTGCCGCTTCAGACATGTTGAGAATATACAATATGAACGGGTGACGCTCAGACAATATTCATATTTTAAACACGTTATAATAAGTTAAAAATTAAAAGAGCTTCTAAAAAGGAAAGAGGTCTTCTTTAAAATTAACTAAAAAGAAAGAAGAGCAAATGAATCAAAACATGTAACGAAGGTAGTATATGTTAGCATATTATGTTGTTGAATAGTAAGTAAAATTGAACAAGTTTCTTGTAAGATTTTTGCATACATTATCTTATTGTGTTGTTTTTCTTTATGGAAAAGCTAGTACTGGATGCATAGTATAAGAAGTGGGCACGTTAAACATTCTAAATTTAATGTGTTCTATTCTTACACTATAAGTTTCAGTTCAAAATAAAATTTTGTGCTTTGAAATTATTTGTGATCAATTGTTTTGACTCTAATTTAAAAATCGAATTAGAGGTGCACTGATTAATATGCTTCAGAAACTACATGATCTCAAATGTAGTTTTCTATAAAAAAAATTAAGAAACTTCAGGGAGGAACAAAGGACAAAGGCTTTTATTCAATGCAATAAAATCAAGTACTATAGAATATGGATATACACCACACCTAAAAGAACTGTTAAAATTATAGTTAACAGAAACAGTTCCTGATTATAATCCAAAAGAAACAATGGGTCGTGGAGTATTCAGCATCATGAAGACCAAAGCAAAGAAAAAAAACAAGAATGGGACGGGCTGACTTGCAACGACCAAGAGAATATGGCCAACCCATGTTGTGGAAATTGCCAATGATCAGGAAGACAACTCAACGATTCATCCCTTTTAATGATAACAAATGGGGAAGGCTTCCCACGCTACTTCCTCGGTATACTTCACAACCACCTGCCTTTTGATGTTTTTTTATATTTTTACCGATTTGGTTCTGGACACACTTCTGTATTCATTAAGTGCAAGCTCCAAAATGTCTGTTAGAAAGCGCTTTGGCCTCTGACATAGTGTACTGGATTCACGTACTCCAAATACGGATATCGTATACTGAATGGAAAACCAGAAAAGAACAAATAAATGAAACAACTTCAAACGGTAGATTTAAGTATGATCAACACATAACCAATTTATGCCTTCATAGCAATAGAGATTCGGTTTACTAACATTTTTGGCTCGATATATTATTATTTACCTCTCAAAAACACAAAATAGTCACTGCAAATTACATTCTATAACAAAGAGGGAACCTTTTAGGGCGCTCCAAAACCCGATGTTCACACGAAAGACCACGACTTCATGATCCCATTGCGAATTTCTGATGTAAAACTCTAATTTCCAAGGGTTCAAATCATCAAGAAAATCGCTTACACCATGATAAAATTAGGGATGAACAGCAAACTGCAAACTGCAAACATTAGAGAAACAGAAGCCGATACAGGAGGTCAGCCATGCAGAGCAGCTTAAGTTTCGGCTGACTAGACAACAGCCAAACCAAGAGATATTACATTCAAAACTGTTTAAAAGTTATTGACAATTGGAATTTGGATTAACATCAAGCATATGAAAATGGAAACAGAGAGCAGCTCCAAAACATGGGAGAATTTAGATATTGAAAGAATCTAGTGATTCTCATTGTGAACACATTCAGTTCTGTTTGAAAAGAACTAAAGTTGATACACCTTTACAGATTCAAGAAATAAAAGACATTTATCACAAAGATAGTATTTAACGAATAAATGTAGTTGTCTAGATCTGCAAATGTACACAAACATCAAACACAGACAAATGTAGATACCGTAATAATATCAAATTTTCTTGTGACGAAACACTATTAAAAACCACTACACAGAAAAACCAAACCAAAGATGCAAGATACAATGACTGCAAACTTCAAAGTATAAATACCACCAAGGAAAAGTTTTAGTTCGATGATTCACATATTGAGGCTTCCAAAAGGGGATCTAAAGTTTTCAAGTTTAAAGATCTCATCTCACTCTTCATGCTTGAAGAAGAAAATAGAAGAATGAAATATAATGGTCTACTTTATCCTAAAATGTTAGCATCTCTTATATTTATAAAAGAAACTTCACCTAAGATATTTGATCTTTGTCCTAGATCTTAATTCATCTTGAAATGGATCATTTGCAATGTGCATTATCTCCCACCTATAGCCAAAGTATAACTTGGAAGAGAAGGTAAAGCAACATTTAAAATTCTAGCATTTCCCTTTCTTCCTCCTCCCATCATGAAGCATTTTATGAGCAAGGATAGTCGAAAAACCAATTAGTTAATCTCATTCCAAGAATATCCACCAAAATGTGGGAAACACTCCAAGTGACTCAGTTGCAATAACAAGTCTCCGTTTCCAAATATTCATATTAATCTCATTCTAAAGTTTGTCTTACACTAGTAACATGATCTGTCAAGACAAGAAGGCATTGTAAAGTCTACTATTCAGAAGCAGATTCAAGAATCAGAAACAAAACGATGTTTAGTTAATCCCATCTAAACTTTGTTATATGTGATGTGTGAACACATCCAATGATTTTCAAGATTTAAGAGCTTTCATGAATTCGTCATTTGAGAAGGTTTTGAGGATTAAATTAATCCTAGTGACATGCGTCATTCATCGGGTTACTTCATTTGTATGTGACTTCCACTGATCAATAACACATTTCTTTTTTTTGATGAAGTAATGTAATTCATTGAAAGGCATCAAGGAGATGCAATAATACAGGAGGCTATCATAAAAAGAACAAAAGCAGAGAGAATATTGGTTTGCCCAGATACAATGCGTTCCTGCCAAGAACCAAAGTGCTAAATAAAAGTTCAGGGAAAAGTTTGTTATAATTAGGATGCATTATCCACAAAGAGGCTAACTAAACATTGTAGCTTTAAGAGAGTAGCTTGGAGTTGGAGATGCCATCAAAAACACTTTCATTTCTTCTCACCAAAGGTCCAAAAAATCGTGTAGCTAATCATTCGCCAGCCTTCTTGGCGACATCTTGTCAACTTTCCATAGATTCCAGCTCGTATATGTTTCTTTAGTTAAGTAGGCATTACCCATGTTAATCCTAAAATAAAAACAGGATTCCAGAGGTCAGCGGCTACTGACAGTGCAGAAAGAGATGAGATGATTGACAGTTTCAGGTTAGACTTGTAAAGATAGCAGACGGCTGACCAGCTGGAATCCCTTCCTAGATTATCAGAGGAGGCCAGCACTGCTGGAGAGCTAGCCGCCAGGAAGCAATATGATAGGCAGGTAGCTTGGTCCTCCAAACCAATTTCCAGGGCCATGAGACAACAACTTGGTCTTGGTGACCCAGTTGTCTGTAGCATTCTTTAACTAAGAAAAAGATCTTTGCTGCCCCATCTCATTTATCTAGGTGTTTGAGTCAATGCTGTAAGCTTCCACTCTGGCTAGCAATTCCAGTAAGTTCTGCAGCTCCTAATCTTGAGGGTGTCTCTGAAGTGAATATCCTTCCAGATGTTGTTGTCTGTTTTGAGCAACTGAGGAAGCCTTGTCTAGTGCAATGTTAAAAAGATCAGGATATTATAAGGAATTGATGCCAAGCCATTTTTCTTCCCAGAACTGGACATGAGCTCCATTTCCTAGCTTGAAATGAACCCTCTGTAATTCCATACCTAACTTGCTGATATATTTCCAGATCCCAACTCCATAGGGAGCACTGGAAGTCTGGGAACTCCAATTGTCCTTTGCCCCATGGATGGATTTAATCACCTCTTTCCATAGGCCTGGTCCTTCTGTGCCATACCTCCATAGCCACTTCATTAGCAGACTTTGTTGTGAGTTGACGATCTCTCACCCTTACCTCCCTCTCCCTTCGGTTTCAAAACTTTATCCCATTTTAATAGATGGAGCTTGTTTGAGCTGTTGTTGCCTTCCCATAGGAAGTCTCTCCTTATCTGTCCAGCTTCTCTAGTACCTTTGCTTGGGATAGGAAATAGAGACATGAAGTAGGTGGGTATGCCATCACACACTACTGATGAGAGTGACCCTGCCCCCTAGAGACAGGTATTGAAGCTGCCAGAGGTTAACCTTTTTTCAAATTTTCCACAATCATTCCAGATATCACAGCTTTTGAATTTTGCTCCCAGAGGTAGACCTAGATATGTGCAAGGAAGAGTCCCAATGTTGCAACCTAAAAGAACATGTCAATGTTTGGGACATCATTGACTGATAGGATAATGCTCTTCCTCTTGTTGGCCATGAAGTCCTGACAGTGCTTCAAATAGGAGAAGAGTGGGAGGTTTAATATAGCAGTTGAGACCTAAGTTGCTTGGACTTTTTTGATAAATGGGAAATTAAAAATGCTCGATAGAAATGATCGTTGCAGCACACCCGTGTTCACACGATGTGGTGTGGGTAGTGGGTATTGATCCGTATTCGTATTCGTCAACCAATTTTGGGGTACTTTGAACAAAATCGACCGAGAAATTTTGAATAGATCTGAATGATTTTTAATCAAACCAAAAGCTAAGGTGAAATTGAAGAAAATTGAATACCTTGTATATAGAAATTTCTATGTTACTCTTTTTTCTTGATCTCGCTCCCCGATTCTTCTCTTGCTTAATATTTTCTCCTCAAATTTTCCACATAATATCTCATAATCTAGGTTTTATAACTCTATTTTTAGATATTTGAATTATTTTTAGCCGAATCCCCACACCCGTATCCATCTTGCATCTGTATCCCCGAATCTTAAAATTTAGACCATGAAGGATCCGATCCGCACACGTATCAGACACCCGCACCCGAGTCCAAGCAACTTAGGTTGAGACTCTTCAGCTTCGCAGAAAACCAAGGTGTCATCAGCATACAAAAGATAAGAGACTGAGATTGTGCTTCCTGCGCTTCTGCCACCAACACTAAATCCTTTGATCCAATTCAGCTGATTGGCTTTCTCCAACATTTTGCTTAATCCTTCCATGGCTAGGATGAACAAAAAGGGTGGGAGTGGATCACCTTGTCTGATCCCACTGGACCACCATTTACCAGAATTGAGTATTTGACTAGTGATACAGTATCTCACCACTTCAGCCATTTTGCACCAAAGCCCATCTTTTTCAGTATTGCAATAAGATAGGACCAGTTTAGTTGATCAAAAGCTTTTTCAATATCTAATTTGCACATAACTCCCGGAACCCCCGACTTTGATCCTCCAGTCTAGTACCTCATTTGCTATGAGGGCTGCATCAGTAATCTGTCTATGCTTGATGAAGGCATTTTGATGGGGGGAGACCAGCTTACCAATAACCTTCTTCAGTCTCTCTGTTGACACCTTTGCTAGGATCTTGTACATACAACCAATGAGACTTATAGGCCTGAAATCTCTAAGCTCAATGGCTCCCTTCTTTTTGGGGATCAGGGCAATGAAAGTGGAGTTGCAGGACCTTACCACGTAACAGTGCTCATGAAAATAGTTTAGGGCATCCATGATCTCATATTTGACAAAACCCATGATTTTTGGAAGAAAGCCATAGTGAACCCATCCGGCCCTGGGCTTTTATCCGGAGCACATGATTTGATAGTTGAAAACACTTCTTCTTCCTCAAAAATCCCCTCTAGCATCTCACTCTCCTCTGTTGAGAGTCTTGCCACATCCTCAAAACTTGATGTTGGTCTCCATGGTTCAGATTCCATATAGAGATTTTGGTAGAAATTTAGTATCTCCCCTTTGATATCTTCTTTGTCATCTGTGATATTATGTCCTACTTGAAGCTTATCTATGGAGTTGTATCTTCTGTTGGGAGTTGGCTATAGCTTGAAAATATTTTGTGTTTCTGTCCCCTGCTTTAAGCCATTGACTTCTGGACTTTTGCTTCCATGAAATCTCCTCAGCTTTTGCGATCTCTTCAATTTCCTATTTCAGCTTCAAAAAATTTTCTTTTTCAAGTTGTGATGGAGTCCTGAGCTCTGTTGCTTGTTCTAAAGTGCTAGATCTTCCAGATTATTTCCAGCTTACAAAACACCTCCTTGTTCCAATTAGCAATGTGCTTCAAGTTTTTCAGCTTCTGGATAAGTATAAAATCAGGGCTGCCTCCTACTGTGTAGCTCTTCCACCAACCCTTTAATAGATCAATGAATCCTGGCTGTTGTAGCCACATGTTTTCAAACTTGAAATAGGATGAGGTTGTGTCCCAGTCACCACACTCCAGTAGTAAGGGTCTGTGGTCTGAAATTAATCTTGGAAGAGCGACTTGTTTAATGGCTTTGAAGCTGTCATTCCATTCAGTTGATACAAGGAATCGATCGATCCTTGAAGCTTGTTGATTGCTATCTCCCCTGGACCATGTGAACTGTGCTCCTTGTAAGGGGATGTCCCTTTACTGGAGGTCTTGGATCAGCTATGAGAAACCCCTCATGGCAGTTGATCTTCTTGTACAATTCAACCTCTCAATCGCATATCGACAAACATTGAAATCACCTCCCACCACCCATTGTTCACTCCAAATCCCTCTTATTGCACCCAGTTCCTGCCTGAACTCTTCCCTCTCTATAACGCTGTGAGGACCATAAACTCCTGTGAAGGCCCATCTAAAGTCCTCCTGCAAGCTCTTAAGAAAGCATGTCATAGCGTAGCACCCGTGGAGAGCATTAATGCATTTCCACCATCTTTTGTCCCATATTATGACGATACCACCTCTAGTACGCTGGTCTTCAATTCTGCCCACTCAGCCCATTTATTCCCCCATATTTGGTAAATCATGAAGTCTGTTAAAGCCTCCATTTTTGTTTCTTGTAAGCACAGGATGTCGGTTTTCCATTTGCGAACTAATGATTTGATGGTATTCCTTTTCCTCCCATCATTTATCCCCCGAACGTTCCAGCTAAGGATTCTTACTCTCATCTGATCGCCAGACTGCCTTGCCTGCCCCTGTCACACTTATTCCTCCCATCATAGTTGATGCCACAGATTAAATTTTGGACTTCAATTTCCCCTTTTCTCTTCCCTTTGCCCTTGCTGCTAGATTCTCCTTTTTTCTTTTGTTGGTCTAATCCTTTCTGATCCATTCTCATAATAAGATCAAAAATCTCATGTTCGAAACCTGTTGCATTGATTCCAAAGGCTTTGCAAGCTTTACCCATCACTAACTTTGACCACTTGGAGGTTTCAATTACTGAAGGTTGTTGAACACCAAGTTGACTATCGAGCAGCTCCCGATTATCCTCTGCGTGCCAGGTTAGAGGAAGAGGTTCATTGCATGTGTCTGTATCTGACCATGTCGCGACCGTTGATGCTATTTCCGGCCAGTTAAGGTGATGAGAGAGACCTCTGAGGATGTTAACGAAAATAGAAGAATAGAAGATAAGACTTTTCACTTTCACTAAATAAATTACTGCAGCACAAAAAAATTTTAGGACTCTTTGTATGTGACTCCTCTGATATATTAAATGATTAGCTGGTAAAGCCGTAATTTACAGAAACAACCTTTGGTAAAGCCGTAATTTACAGACAACCTTTGTAGCAATTTCAAACAATTTACAGACAACCTTTATAGCAATTTCAAACACAAAAAGCACATAAGAGACAAACGAAACTTAATTACATGAATCCCAGTCAATTTTTCAAAAAGAAATAGTCATTTACATACTGTGATGCTGACCTCTTCATCTCTTTGATAGGTCAGTCCCTTTAACTTCAAAATCATACTTTATCCACTCTCAATGCTGCATCTAAAAGATAACCAAATATTAAGATCAAATTCACTTACTAACTCATTCAACCAAAAACAGCAACAGATCTTACAAATCACACAAAATAGAGAGTAAACAAGAGAAATGAACTACAGTCTATACCTGATACCACTATGCAGATCAGCAGTTTATTCTCTTTTTTTTTTTGGTGTGGGATGGGGATAAAGACAAAGATGACCAAATCCTATACACAAACAAAATGATGAGAACACAAAAAATCACAAAAGTACATAAGTAGAAAACTAAGGAAAGAATTAGCTAATATGGATTGATAGAGCACAATAAAGATGATCTTCAACTTCAATAATGTAGAGCTCTGAGCGAATTTGTTGAAGGTCGAAAGACTCTTTTCTGAAGCTTCTGAATGTTGTGTTAAGTACGTGTTTTTCCTTTTCTATGTATTTCATACAAAGTTAATGAATACGTTTTTCAGTTTTATTCAAACATATCACAAGAAAAAGAAATATGGTTGTTTCCCTTATTTTAAATATGTGACCTCTTTTTATCTGAAACAACTCAAGTGAAAAGAGAGAGGAGAAGAGAATTAAATATGAATGTATCATATTTGGCTCAAATTTACATTCTTTTCCTCTAACAAAGTTGCAGAAACTCCATTTTCAGCAGACCCAAAGGGATTTGGCAATGAAACAGCAATATTTCACTGACCTAACAAACAGTTTTTCTCCAACATCAGATTTCAGACTTCAATTAAACAACAATATTCACTGACATGGCAAACAATTTTTTCACCAAAATCAGATTTCAGACTTCAAATCAGAAAAATCATATAAAACCCCAACTTTACAGTTTACACCCCAACCAAATAACAGAATTTTGGAGGAAAAGAGGTATAAAACCGCTGTATGGAGCATGGAAAGCAAGATTTAAGAGAAATAAATGCACAAAAGACTAATCAATTGACAAAGCCTCTGGATTTGTTGCAACAGACCTGTCTTGTAGATTTGGCTTTTGGATTATCAAAACTACACATGCTGATTCCTGAATAAAAATCAAGCTTATGCTCTGACAATTAGAAAAATAACACATACCTCTGAATCTGCAAAGATGTTCACAGATAATTGTTAAGACCTATCACAAGCACAAGTGTGTGAAATGCAGAGATTTCCAGCACATGACCATTTAATAGAACACATGCGAGCATACATTCTAATAATAATATCTTCAAAAGAGAGTTTCTTGCTTGTAAGTCCCAACCAACAATTCAGGATCAGAGGACAAAGGAGAAAAGAGTTTATGCAACTTTAGTGAAGAACTTTGTTCCCAAAGAGAGAGAGAAAGGAAACCAAACACAACAATCTGATAGCAGAAGGTTGATACCATCAGTATTCAGCTTGAACTTCTTTAAAATGAGGTCCAAATGGATGCACCAGGACCGTGACATCTGATCTTTGATCGGCCGACACACATCTAAATTGACAGTTACAAAGCGTACAAGTCACAACCAGGCTAAAAGCACAAATTCCTCAATGCATTTTATACCTGTTGCCAATTCCCAAGAGGAAAGGGTGAAATGTTATATAGATTTACAAGCTTACAGCATTTTTTCATATCAAAATTCTTTCATTTATAATATGCCAAGACATCAAAACCACTATTCTTTCATTTATAATACGCCAAGACATCAAAACCACTTGCAGCAAAGGTACATGGCTTAGCAACATGCATTAATCATTCATCTATCAAACCTACCCAACTATCCATCCAGCAGGATATTTTCTCTTTAAGCAAAAATAAAAATAAATGAACGAAAAAAAAAGCTTTTTTATGTAACAAAAATTCCGATCTATGCCATAAAGCATTCTCCTATTCCTCTGGGCTCCATAGGCACGAGAGAGCTTCCTTCCAACCTGCTATTCTTCTATAACATCCCACTGCAAGATCATGGTTGCAACTGCTCCACCATTGAGCTTGATAACACCCAATGATGTTAAATAACATGCAAAAAGATCCAGAAGTTGGTCAACTAGTCGTTGAAAAGGTAACTTAATATGTTGGTCAACTAGTCATTAAAGCTAAAAGTAACCCTCTTCTGTGTTTTTTCTTCTCTCCAATTGTACGCAGTCCTCTGTACATCACCTTGAAACCTTGAGCTTTTGTACCTTGACATATGTTGTGAAGAACCTTCCCTCTTACGCGAACCAGTATAAAAAGTTTTATCACCTCTGCTAGGTCTTCCAAAGTCCACATTTCTCTCATTACTCTGCCTTGGCTGTCGCTGCCAATCCCAAGATGTGAACTCAGATTCTCCCCATCTTCTGTCTTTTGAGGTTGTTCCACCACCTCGACTAAGGTTCCTATTCCAGCGAGAGCCATAGTCTGAATTCCGCTGCTCATGCCCCCTAGTATTCCAACGGTTTCGACCCCAGGAACCAATTCTATTATTAGTCCATTCATTTCCTTTAGCACCAGAAACACTTTCACTACCTTGATGCCACAAATTGTTAGAAGTGTTATCAGCACAAGCAAATCCATTCTCATAATTCAGCCCCGTGTTCCAACCCCATGACTCATTTCCACAGCCTCCCCAGGCAGTGTCCTTCAAGGTCCCCTGGGTTTTAGGGAAACTCCTTTCCCACGGATCATCGTTTTTGATGTTTACAGGGTTATCCCATTCATTCCAAGTCTGCCCCCCATCCTCAAAAGTTTTAGAGCCCTGCACATTACCACTTTCCCAAGGATTTTCACCATTATCACCAGTTTTAGAGCCCTGAACATTACCACTTCCCCAAGGATTTTCACCGTTATCACCAGTTTTAGAGCCCTGCACATTACCACTTTCCCAAGGATTTTCACTATTATCAGCAGCTTTATCCTCCCATACCAGGGTGCATCCAGAAACTAAGTTGTTCTCAGACTTGACAGAGTTTTCAACTTCATTAGGGTTAAAATATTCTCTATCCAAATCTAGTATCAGCTCTGGATCGATATTTGAATCCCAATCAACTCTATCGATGTACACATCTGGATTGGGAGGAGGACTCTGAGAGGGGAGACCACTTATCTCCGCCCAATATCTCCTTTTTGCATCGTTGAGTGCTTCTTGACCTGCAGAGTCATCCCACTTAACCACATTATCATAACAGTACATGTATTTTTTTGCACTCACAACCTTGTGCCAAGGAATCCCGGCTGCTTTGCAGAAATCTATTTCCCATGATGGGACATTATTTTCCTGGATAGCTTTAAAAGGACAAAAAGAAGAAAGTTATTAGATTTTGTAGATAGTACAAAACTTGATAGAGATCAAGCAGATGTGCGGATGACAGGACATAAGACTTGATAGAATTCAAGCAGATGTGCAGATGAAAGGACATAAGATGACAATATTTTATGCAAAATAAACTTTCAAACTCTTTTTAAAAAAACTGGGGGAAATATATAAAGAGATGTATTTTATTAAAATGACCAAACATCCAAAAGAATCAGAATTCCAAGCATGTCTATCAAGATCTCTTATATATACNGTGTGTGTATATAACTTTTAATGCATAGAATCTAGGTACAAAAATTTCAGAGGAAGATTGGAGCTAACCCAGCGGGGCCAGCTGGCTTCAACACTCCGAGATTCTTGCAATAAATGAGCATTCCTTGTACAAGAGATTACAAATGTTTCTTTATGACCGAGCAATTCTCTATTTCCTGCTTCAAAAATCAGTAGATAATGGATCGACCTTCTACATTCTCCATTTAAATACCAGACTTAGTTCACCAATTAGGATTTAAATTGTGACTCGTGCTACAATCTCGAGCCCCACTGACTTTTCCCTTGAACTAAAGCTCAATATTCCTTGTTCAAGAGATTAACGTATAGGACAGCTACTCAATGCTTGTTATTTTCCAAGTCAAAACAATGACAAATTTGAAACATGAACCAATTTACCAGAGAAGGTATACATTGGCTTCCTATTTACAAATTCATCTAGTTCCCCTTTGGATAATTCTCCTTCATATTATTCACTGTAAGTCAGTAACCCAGACACCTCACATGCTTCTGATTCAAATATTTACCTTCCTAGCATAATTACGGTCCGAAAAGTGCTCACAATAGATAAGAATGACATGTATATGATAGAACTTGAACATGAGGAGAAATATATTCAATCGCCAGATCGATAGAATAGATCTATTATGGTCAGATGCTCAGCTACTGTAACCATAAAACTAGATGCTTACAAATATTAAATTCTTGGTGCAATCTGACTTTTGTAAATGATGTCAATTCTTTTGTAGATTTAACAGATTACTAGCTGTGATGGAAAGTAATTTGTGATCCTTCTGCTGTACATCTTGACAATATCAACCTGGCATACCACGAATGAGGAGGACCAGCCACTTCTTCCTGTTCGAGCGTGATTGGTGCTTCATATGGGAAACAATTCTCTCCTAGACCCTAGTTGTTTATGATCGGATTGATTTTAATTTTCTCGATTTAATCTGCACGTGGAATTACCTCAATTTGTTCCACTGGTGTACTAGGGTAGAAAACAAACTTCAGGATGTACAAATTAGTTATTGTTTGGCATAAAATATATATGTACTTGTCAAAAGTACAATGCTTACTGTGGATGAGCTTTTAAAGTAGCAGGGCCATATTTTCACAAGTTCAAATTAAACTCGCTCAACTTTGGTATAAAAGTATCGGGGAATAAAAGAAAACAGAAACCCAAATGTTTAGGCATAGAATATAATCGAAGAACCATGACTATTTTCATCAAATAAATATTAAAGCAGGTTGTTTAATGGATCCTCTCAACACATACAGGGGCAATCTCTCAACTAAAATTTAAATTCAATTTTCCATCGAATCATCCAGATGAAAAAAAGCCAAAATCTTCACCAAACTGTAGATCAAGAGAACACCACAGGCATTAATCAATACACAAAAATTCATAATCAACAATAGCACGACACTGTAACCCCAAAAAAAAGACGGGTAATGTTTAAAAACACAAAAAAGAAAAAAAGAAAAAAGAGGAGTACCATGAGAATGAGATTGGTCGTAACGGTATGGAGGAGAAGGTGGAAAATCTTCGTACTTGTACTTTTTTCTTGGTATCCATC
>JACEIK010000118.1:112133-205980 GCA_018107945.1 Datura stramonium | reverse complement strand
GTGTCATTTTAAAAAAATATTTTAATTTTTTTTTAATTTTTCTATTAGTAAAAAAAAACCTTTGTGAGAATTCTACTTTTTAAGCAAACAAAAAAAATATTTTGCTAAAAATAATGTAATTATAAGTAACTTCTTTTTCATATTTTGTCAAAAAAAATTACCGTTGAAACAGATAGTCATTATATCTAAGTAAAATATAATTAAAATTATATAGTTGAAGCTTCATTATTCTGCTAAAATCTTTTATATCACTAAAAATAAAAGAGCTCTAACCGAACTTTTTTTATTGTTCTAGATTTGGCTTTAAAAAAATAAATAGCTATTGCATCTTAACAAGAAATAAAAAATTATACAATTACAACTTCATTATTCGGGTTAAATTATTTTTCATATGAATAAAAATGACGGAACTCAAAGTTTTTTTAATTGATTTAGGCATGAAAAGAGAATACACGATTGAAATAAATAGTATTTCATCTGAAAAAATACATCGATGATACTTCATTATTTTTTTTAAAAATTAATTTTATTTTGCTAGAATGATAGAGTTCGAGTAAAGTTTTTTAGTTGATCTGAAAAATCAAAATACACCATTAAAATAAATAATTGAGAGCTGATTTTTATTTTTATTTTTTTCATCCATACTTAAAAAGAGTGTATTCACTCTCTTTGCCACATCAACACTAGGGAGTCAAAATTTATCAAATAAATAAATTAGGGGGGGTAAGACCACTGATAGTTTATAAACAATTTGAAAAAAATATATCAAATTTAGAGGGATTTTTAAGTATTCTTGTCATGTGTAACCAAAAGGTAAAGATGCTAAGATAGTGAAAAGTATTGGAGTTCGGTTTATTTTGAGGAGAATGGCCAAATTGTACCTAACCTTTTGTACTAGAATGGCCAAAATTGTACTAGAATGGCCAAAATTGTACCTAACCTATTCAGTAGTATATGTATGTGTTACTTTCTGCAACCACGTATTTTAATTTTTTAAGCTATAGATTTCACTCGTCTTCACTGAATTTGTTTTCGGTAGTTTTACACAAGTTGTATGATATAGGGGTATTTTGGGATCTGATAACAGCTTTTAGGTGGTTGGTGAATTCTAATATCTTGCGATAGTACAATGTCACGGTATGAACTTCATCACGCAGTAACGTAGTTAAAATTTTCGTTAAGGGTATTCAAATTTCAAAAAATAAATAAAAAAATTTGATAGGAATAAATGCAAGTGAAAAATTTAGTTTAAACTTCATACTCATTTTTAACTAAATCATAAGAATACTTGAACTAACAATTGTATAAACCAAACTAGCATAAAAGTTGACAAAACAAATTCTTCAAGCAAAGCATAATTAATTTGGATATATTAGTCTTGACACGTGTAAGGAGAACTTTTATATTGAAATCAATATATNGGGTAAAATAGTCATTCAATATTTCATGAACACTTGCTTATATATCATATATTTTTAATTTACTTTCATAGTAATCTAACTTTTCACTTTTTAGCTTTCCACTTATTATTATATAATAATATGATTATACTAAAAGTGGAAAGAGCCTACTCTAAAGTTAAAAGACCAAAATATCCATAAAAAGTTGAACGACCATATTTACCCTTTATTTCAAACATATTCATCTACTGAAATGTAATTTACATTTCAAAAAATAATAAAGTGATAGAAAGTATTTGGCGCGTAGCCAAATACTAATATTTTAATATTATCATGTTAGAAATAATACTTGATATTTCTTCTTACAAAACCCACTACGAAATCTTCTAAAAATTTATCGTCCGTTATTGAATTTAATATTAACCTAAAATTATTTGATATTTAATAAAAGTATTTTTCTATTGAAATTTCAAAATACTCCAGTTAGGAAAAATATTTACAAGACTTGAACAAAACACAAAAAATATGTAAAATATAGTGCACAAACATATATTTCAATCACCAAAATATTCACAAACAAACAAAAAGTGTTTTTTTTCTTTGCACCTAATTTTATTATGCTTATAAATCAATGTTTTTATAAAAACATTAGATAGCAATAACTTAGTACTTTTATTTAAATTTTAAAGTCCTTAAAACTATAAATCAAAGAGTCTTTAATAAGAACAATGTTATATAAGAATATCATTCTATTAAGAAACATGAAAAATGTAAAGGAGGAAAAAATATTTCAATAATAATATTAATAAATAAAAATACATAGGCCTTAAGATGTGGTTTAAATTGGAAAAAATTATTTAGACACACAATATTACTATATTAATTATCTAGAATATCATTGATTTTATCAAAATTATCATATTTTTATTATCAAAACTACTAGATAAGTATAAACAATTGTATTAATGAATTCTAATTAAATTATCCCTAAATAACCATAATTTTTTCTGTGATTATATCGTATCTGTCCTGCTAAAATTATTCTGATAAAATTACTCTCTTGTAATTGTTGCTTCTCTCTAAATATATACATTCGAAATACAAAACAACAAAAAACTACATAGCAAATAAATCAGTGAATATAATTTTTTTTTAAAGTATAGAATGAACACATAAGATTAGGATAACAGTACAATGTACATCAATAATATTTCTTAAAAAAACCAACAGAAAAACGTATGTCATTTTTACATACAAAAATGTAGTATTTGTGTGTGTATATCGTGCACTTTATAAAATATATAATTTATACTTGAGAATACAAAAAGTATGAACAATTTTGGTGTATTAGATAAAATTTAGTTATTGGACTTGCGGATAAATATAAAATCAAATGGCAAATATATATACCTATTAATTAGCTAAAAGACAGAAAGGGCGATATTTTGCATTTTGGTATGTTCTATAAAAATTCAGTTATGATACAATTATACTATCTAATACATTAAAGAGATTTCTAGTACTTTAAAATTATAAATAAATGATAAAATAAAGTTAACTGCTTATACAAAGAAACACAAAAATAATAATAATGCGTTAATAGTTAAAATCACAGAATACATTAAAGTGAAAAGTAGTGCCCTTATTTCATACATTTCACAAAGTAAAAAGTACATTAAATATGAAATAAAAATATGATAATTTTGATATGATTTATGGTGATTGTAAGAGGTTGTTTACTGCTTCTGGTGAAGCCTTTTATTATTTAGAAGCTTTATCTCTTTCTGAATGTCTTGTTTTGGGGGTTAGTATTAGGATTCGTTGGTTCGCCCATCAGGGGGAGTAGTGTGGGTGCCAATCACGGCCACCTGAGTCGTGACATAAAGGCAAGAGTATCAACTACTTTTAATAAGGCAAGTTCTTACTCTTACCATTTCAAAATAAGTGGTGTTTGACATAATCAAGAAGACATTAATGATGTTCTTCCAATTTTATTTTTATTTTTATTTAAATGGAGTGTTATATAATCAAAAAAAAAATACTAAAGAGTTACATCATTTTCAAGATATTTATTATGGGTAAAAGTATATTTTTATTTTTAGGATTGAGTAATTTTCTTAAGGGGTGTGCCAAAATTAAAAATACCACTTATTTTAAAATAAAGGGAGTATCTTTTTTTGGTAACATAATACCGTCTAAAGTTTTTGGGTTTCTTGTTTTAAAGTAAATAACAACAACTTTTAAAATGCAATTTTGAATTTTTTTTCTTTTTGGTAACATAACACATTATAAATGGTAAAAAAAAATTGGTATTTTTATATTAAAGGAAAAGGTCAAATCCAATTAACAAGGTATTTAAAATACAATAATTATTTTTTATTTGAAGAGTATATTAGTCTTTTAGTGTTTAGAGGGTACTTTAGTGTTTTAACTTTTCACTTTTTCGGCTTTTCACTTATATAATAATATAATTTTTAGATACTATGTTATTTTCAGGAAATGGCTCGAAGGCTTTGTAGTTGGTCTTCAGTTATTAAAGGCTCATGAGTTATCAGTGAGTTAGTTTTTTAAAATATTTTTACGTTAGGTTTCTAAAATTAGTTTTTTAGGCTAGTTTAAACCAATACATGATTTTAAATTTTATTTTTAAAAATAACGTAATATCTTAATTTATTAGTTTGTGCATGTACGAGGATCCATCATTATTTGAAAGACTATTATTAAATTATCGTAACTAATTTAGTGTAAGAAATTTTATTACTACTATTCGATTTATTGAAGGAAAATAAAAAAGAAAAAAAAAGAAAGATTAAATCGAGTATGGTCCCTGATCTAATCATTTAGGCGCAACCCAAAAATTGCTATTATTTGGGAGCTTATTTTCTCTGGCATAATCATTTGAGGCTCAGATTCCAATTCGAATCTCTCAGAGGAGTGTGAGGAGATAGAGGGAAACAATCTTTTGATTTATCTTTGGTGGCTAAACACAATTTAAATATTAAAAACTTTTGATTTGCTTGTCTTAAAGATAAGAGAACCATCTACTTTTAATATCACAAGTTTTTACTCCTCCTATTTTAAAATAAGTGATGTTTTAATTTTTTAATTTTATTTTAAAATAAATGGTATTTTACATAATCAAGAAGACATTAATGACATTCTTTTAATTTTACCCATATTTAACTGAAGAGAGTTTTAAATAATTAGAAAAATACTAAATAGTTATTCTTTTTCAAGATATTTGTTAAGGGTAAGTGGGTAAAAGTACAATTTTATTTCTAAGAATGAATAATTTTCTTAAAAGGTGTGTCAAAGTTAAAAATACCACTTATTTAGAAATGGAGGGAGTATCTTGTTTTGGTGACATTATAACGTTAAAATTTTTTGGGTTTCTTCTGTTAAGAAAGAACACCAGCTTTTAATAGGGCAATTTTGTATTTTTTTCTTTTTGACAACCAAACACATTATAAATGGTAAAACTTTTGGTATTCTTGTGTTAAGGGGAAGAGTCAAACCCAATTAATAAGTTATTTTTTATTTGAAGAGTATATTAGTCTTTTAATATTTAGAGGGTATTTTAGTATTCAAACTTTTCATTTTTGTGGATTTTCACTTATACAATAATATAATTTTTAGATACTATGTTATTTTCAGGAAATGGCCCGAAGGCTTTGTAGTTGGTCTTCAGTTATCAAAGTCTCATGAATTATAAGTGAGTTAGTTTTTTTAATATTTTTACGTTAGGCTTCTAATTCAGTTTTGCAGACTAATTACACCTAAACGTGATTTCAAATTTTATTTTAAAAAATAACATAACGACTTGATTTATTAGTTAATGCACGAACATCCTCATATTTTTTCATTTTTTTAAATCAAGGTACTGAGAAGAAACTTTAATAAGAAAAAAGCAGAAACTTGAACGCAACTACTCATCTAAAGTGGATGAGGATTCATCGTCATTTGAAAGACTATTGTAATAACTAAGTTTAATGTTGAAATTTTATTACTGCTATTATGTTTATTGAAGTAAAAAAACAAGAAACATCAAAAATTGAGCATGGTTCCTGATATAATCATTTATGCTGCAACCCAAAATTATTGTTGTTTGGGAGTGTATTTTGTAATCATTGGGGAATCATATTTCAATTTTGATCTCTCAGAGGAGTGTGAGGAGATAGAGAGGCACAATGTTTTGGTTTCCTATCACACCTATATATTGTAAGTTTGATCATATTATCAATACTTATTCTATTTTTATGGATCTAGGCTTAGCCACAAATTTAGATTTTGCACTTGAGAATATACACAATGATGACAATCTGATTCTTCATGTAGCATTCAGACCGAATAGATTTTGAGGTTGAGAAGATACACAATGATGACAGTCCTTCAGATATGCTAGCAAAAGTGGTTATTGTAGATAAGCATGAGTATTTTAGAACTTTGACAGGCATGAAGCCTGTCCATAGTTTCTCTCCTTGACGATCTATTTGGCCCCTTGGTTGAGGGGGAATTTGTTGGGCTATGACCCTTATTCAGCCAAAGGTCCAGTGGGCTAATCCTATTCTCTTTTTGGTGCCAATCCTATTTGCAATTGGATTTGAATTTTTATTCCTATTTGGAGTTGGTCTTGGCTTTAGAGAAAACACTAGTGATTATCTATAAATATAGAAACTTCGAAGAATTGTTGAATGCTCATTCATATTTATTTTTGAAACACTTTTATCACATAAGAGTAGTTTTTGAGAGGGCATCCACCAACAGAGATGGGAGAAAAAAGGGATTCTTTTTTTCTTGTAGCTTTACTCTCCGACCAGCCACCTTTAAATCAAGTTTTTCGATTCTTTAACTATTAGATCGGGCTGAAATTTTTACTCAGTATTCTATCATGTTGTTATAGGATTTGAACGGTGGAAGTTGGATTTGGAGGCTAGTAGTATCTGATTTTGAGTCCGAATAGTAGCTTAATTTTATGTAATTTTCCTCAATTTATTTTTATTCATGTTTCTATAGCTGTCTTTGTGTTTGGCACTTGTTGTGTAGCCATCTAGGAGAACTTTTAGTACCCTCTTTGTGATCCCGTGGTTGTTACCTTCAATTTGATGGGTTTCCACATTAAATTTGATGTTCTTTATTTTCTTAATTTTTCAGATTTGTTTTCGTCCGTCATATTGTTATATCTTTTGTAATAAAATTTCTTTTTGAGACTTCTAAAATTCTCAAAACAGAATGGATTCAGCAAAGTGCCACAAAAATCACGTTCCTTTTTCTTCCCTATTAATATGTCTCCCTTCTGTCTTACGATCAAATTTTTTTAGTTTTGAATTTTTTTAGGCCTTTTCCTTATGTTTTGAATCTTATTTGACGTATTTTTTTAATTGCTACTTGTATATATCTCAATTTAGGCAAAGCTTATGAACGTTGTTTGGATTGGATTCACGTCCTTCGATATACATAAACATATCATTTGAGACAATTTCAAATTTTAAACTATATCAATTCAAATTTAAAATTCTATTATAGGCTATTATATTTCTTCTAATATAGAGAGTTTTTTAATATATATAAAGAATTTGAACCAAAATAAGTGTTAAAGTCTAAAGATGGCAAGAAAATCAAAAATAAAATATGCATACAAGGATGGAACAAAAGTAGTCAAAAAATAAAAGTAATGACAGTGATATAAATACATGGAAGAAGTGTATTTGAGGTAGAAAGAACTGTGACGGCAAATGGGGTTCAGCAATGCTGTGAGGAAACTGGAAGTGTGCTTTAGCATATAAATATAGGATAGAGAAGACATACTTAAATGTGTAAAAACTGTTTAAATTGAAAGAAAAGACATTCCAAAAGTTGTTTTAAATTGTATATTATGATTGTAAATAAGGGGAAGGTTGAAGTAACTGCTATAGAGAAGTCCAAACAATGGATTTTATGTCTACCTTAAATGACTCTGCAATTAAATAGTCTAAGTTGTGGTGTAAAGTTGTTCTCTTTTTCTTTTGAAATGTATCTATTTAAGTTATTTTGGAATTTATTTTAAGTCATGTTGGAATTTGACATAAGAGTACTATGTTAACTTTTTTTCTTAAATTTGAATTTATGTATAGTTTCGGTTCTAATTATTTGTTTTAATAGTATTGACTTGTTATTTCACATTGCATATCATTCAGTTTTAAATTAGAATTGGTAGATTATTTTTTGTCAAATATTTGAATAACTTTCTGATATTATATTTATAATTTTAATATTTTTGTCAAACATGCATTCTATGATGTTCTTAAAAGATATCTTAAAAGATATGTTTTAGTATTTTTTAATTAATTAAACTAAAATATTATTAATTTTTTTAATTTTTTTAATTTTTTTAATTTTTTTATATTTATTAATTAATATATTTTCAGCAGACAATATATATCTTATTAGTCTAATTTAATATAATTTATAAAGATGTATATTTGTCAAATATTAATTTTTATTTAAAAATTTTAATCTTAACTGCGTAATTACACTTGTGCAACTTAAATAATATGCGCTTGTAATTACAATCAGAATTACATTATGGCAAACAAACAGGTCATCGTGGATTACTATCTTGTATAATTACTAGGCTGTAATTGTTTACTCTATTAATTATACTAATTTCAATTACTTTGTGGCTTTCCAAATGCATTCCTAAGTAGGCAAAGGGGTGTCTACGTTAGTTTTATTCCTGGCTATTATCAAAATCAAAATCAAATCAAATTATAAATTGAATTAAATTAAAAATATAAAAACAGAAAAAAGAATATTAAGTTATTTTTAATTTTATATATATATATATATATATATATATATATATATATATATATATATATATATACATATATACATACATATATATATATACATATATACATATAATATATATACATATATACATATATATATATATATATATATATATATATATATATTGGATTTGGTTGTTACCGGTTTCCAATTCGGTTGGGTTCGATTAATATTCAATTATTCATCATATACGAAAATAAAATAAATGAATAATAAGACTACACAATCAATGAAGAAACTACATTACTAGAATAAATATATAAGAGAATAACTATAATTTGGTTTGTGTATATGAACCAAATATTACCTGTACATTGCATGAAGAATCTGCAAACAAAACCAACATTACGCACAACACAATGTTTATTGTGGTTAGTTGTTTTAACATTTTCATCATAGAAGACAATAACCTAAAATTTTATACATCTAACATAAATTTAAAGTATTAAATTGGCAAATACTTCTTCAAAACATAAAAATAAACTCTACTTCCTCAACTCAACTTTCCAACATAAAAATAAATAAAACTATGAAGGCAAAAACAATCATCTTTCTCAATTGAACTTTGTTGGAGAAGCAACTGGGCCGTGAATCAAAAGACAAAATGACCCTACCAACTTTCCAACACAAAAATAAATAAAATCTATAAAGGCAAAATACAATCATCTTTCTCAATTGAACTTCTTGTTAGAAAAACACCGCTGTGAATCAAAGACAAGATGACTTGTTGCGCTTCTTCTAAGGTTTGGAAGTGCTTAGCTCAACAATGACCTTAGTGCTAAAATTTTATTTATTATTTTATTGGGGTTGAATCTAATATAGGCCTTCTTTATTTCTCTTCTTTGCTGTACAAACTTGTAGTCTTTTATTTGTTAAATAAAATTTTAAATACAATTAGTAATAAAAAATAATATATTGTGTATACATAATTATATATACATACATATATATATATATATATATATAATTTTATTGTCTACTTCAGTTATTTCTTCAGTTATTTTGAACAAAACCAAAATCAAATCAAATATTATCGATTTTAAAAATATAAATCAAACTAAACCAAATAAAAATCGCTTTATTTAATCGGTTTGGTTCGATTTTGTTACACCCCGTAAAATTACTGACACCTAGATGGCCTATTAAGGCTATTAAGTATATTTGAAAGCCATACGTGCTAGAAAAGGCCCGGAAAAATATTTGACAAGCGCCAAGCTCAAGCGCTGCTGGGTAAGGCAAAATGTGATTCTTATAAACGTGATTCCAGAATGCATTTATAGTGTCCATTATATATAAGCACCACTTCGGTTTAATTGATCATTTAACATTATAATTTCCAGTAAAGAGCGAGAAAACAGGGGAGAGAGAGACGAAGAGGGTAAGTAATTTATCGTCCGATTACGCCGTCAAACGTAGTCCAAATCCAAATTAACCTCAGATACCGAGGTATTTAGCAGCAGTGAGCATTCCTAATGGATTTTGTTTCGCTAAATACGGCTGACGAATCATCGCGCTACCGATAAGTGGTGTAAGTAGAATTGCTCCAAACTAGTGTCTATGTGCTCCTTAGCCGTAAAGTGAATACTTTCTTCCTTCCTCGACCTCTGAAAAATAGCAAGTTTTCGACTGCTTCGATAAGCCCCAAGTTTAGGCTATAAATATACCGAAAGTGACGCGTCCTTCGCAGTAGTGTTGTATTTAGTACTAATTGACATGTATAAGGAATGCAGTTGGGAGAAAGAATGAGTAATTACCGAGCCTCGTCCGATAGCCTGATAAGTCAAGGTTAAGGTATGTGGAAGGTTTCCTTAGCAAGTTAGAGGTTTTAGCCGATAATCATAGTAAACTCCGATTTGAATTCCTTTGGAGTTGGAATGTTGAGTATTGAGTAAGTTTAGTAACTGGTTTGCGTTGCCATCATACCAACCCGAAAGCTAGTAAAGCATGCGCCAAAGGGCGAGTTAGCATTCCAGATCTGGGTGATAGCCTATTGTATGGATTAGTGCTATGTTGTTAGAATAAAAAAATACATATTATGAATGAAGCTTAGTGTAAAATAAAATCGTATAGATATGCAATATTATACATGTACTAGCCATCCAGATTTTCTATGGCTACAGACTAGGCCATTCAAACAGATGAGATAATAATACAGATTAGCCATTCAGATGATAGTATCCCTGCCATGACAGCTGCCAGCTTAAATAAAGATTGGCGTAATTCGCATAACTGCAAAGAATCGCATAGCACACAAAGAGACTGCAATAAGAAATCGATTTATATTTTCATTATAATGCTTGCTACTTATATGTGCTATTTGTTTGTTGAGACTTGATGTGGCGTGAGGGCCCTTATTGAGCGTCCTCGCGCCCTAGGTTGGTAATCGTGTCGCCCACCGAGCTGGTGGGTTTACGCACTCCGGCAAGTGGCATGCCGCCCCTGGGCCTTGGACGAAGATGCGGATGAAGCTTTCCCATACTGAGTGATCAAGATCATGCAAAGCATCGACATAAAGCCCTCGTTGAGTTTGTGTCCAGTGGTACCGTCCAAAAGATAAATATTTCGTTGAGTTGTCTCCAGTGGAACAGTAGCGCTCCCCGTTTCAGGTAGCCCGTTGAGTGTTCCGGGAAATCCGGGACTGTATCTGTTGCAGATATTGTATGGAGTCCTCCGGACTCGTATACTTGCCATTTGTATCGGAGGCCAAGGCCTGAGACGGAGAATCTGGGGGCGTAGGAGGAGCTCCGAGTGAGCAAGGTGAGTGGAGTGACTTATTTTTACCGGTTTTGACTCGGGTAGGGGTCTGTAGATTGTTTGCTTGCTTGGTGTCATCCGGCTTATGGGGGTTCGTATTGGCTCTTGCTTGCTACTTGTATATCTATTTATGTGCTATATACTAACTAACAGACAGCAGCCTTCAAGGCCTACGTACGCTCCCGCCTTATCAAGATGGTAGTGCTTGATTCACTTTATATAAGCTTCTTCAGATTCGCTATCTCCCCGCTATGTTAATTTGCTAGTTATGCCATCTATTCAGCTTGTTTTCGCTTTATTATTTCAAATTGCTTTGCATACTCGCACTAATGTGGTACCGACACCCAAAGGCGCCGCATTACTTGCCTCGTGTGTGTACTCATAGACGAGGAGGCGATCCTCGTGATTCCAAAATTCTTGGCCTATAGGAGTCATCGGCTCCCATAATCCAGAGTCCGATTTCCAGAGGTGTAGCTCTTTCCTTTTGATGTGGCAAGAGGTAGGTTTCCAGGCTCCCATCTCCATCATTTCTATTGAAACTCATAGAGGCTTGCAGATTGTATATATTATCTCCCTGCGGGCCGCTGAGCCATTGTGAGGCTGCAGCTTTGTTGGTAGCCGTTTAGTATTTCGTTTATGCTGGGCGTGTGGGGCCATAGTTTGATAGTAGTAACCCTTGCCGGTCACGTAGCCTTACAAGATTTTTTGTTGAGCTCGTATGACTAGACAAAGATGTAGGCTTTGTCGGCCCGCATAGGTTCCTTTGTAGTAGAATGTTTCTGTTAGATGTTGTTGCATTCATTGACCTAGCTATAAACCCACAATGAGTATCGTGTTTATGTACTGCTATACAGCCCTTTGCTCTGTAACCCGAGACAGAGCTAGCCAGCACCGATGTGCCTAGGCCCACCAAAGTCTGTGTCCTACTAGGGCAATTGTGCCGCCATACCCCAAGGCGGGCGTGACAAACTTGGTACGTGAGCAGGTCGTGTCCTGTGGAGTCTGCAAGCCGTGCTAAGTAGAGTCTTATCTATGGATGTGCTGTGCACCACATACTATAGGCGTGAGGCCGCGAGCCATGATAGGATGCATACCCTTCCTTCCTACCACAACAGGCTTAGAGCGGTACAAGATAGGCTGAGTCCCAAAACTTTACCGCATTCTTGGATTACGTATACAAAGGTAGATCAGCATTACTCTATCACACGTGTAAGATCAGAGTATATAGCAAATAAAAGAAAGCATCACCAGCTTACAAGGTAATTATGTAGCAGGAGGAGGCATTTGGACTCACCGAGATACCTTACTCCGCATCTATCTCAAAGATATTTCATAACTCGTAGCAGGAAGCTAGAACTGGCAATGCACATACGAGCTGGACTTATTTATTTATTAGCTGTATAAGATCTGATTAAGGTTATAAGGTCACTCATCAGGATGAGAAGTGAGAAAGAGAGGGAAATGCAGATTCCCAAATCCATCTTATCGATGTGGCATGCTTATATGTTTCATTTGTTGTAAAAAGAAAAGGGATACTTCTACCTCTTGACTTTGATTCTAGTACAAAGAAAGGGGCATAAGACTTGAGTGTGGAGGTTGCCAATCACAGTAAGTGAAGATAGATTGATTACTACTCAAGTATATGTTAGAGAGCCGAAAGAGCCTCTATGATTGGCCGTAGTTATGCGTAATCCTCATGATAATAAGCCTAAGAGCAAGTAAGACGGCTAGCTTACTCGAAGCAAAAAGACCTGTCGGTGATGAACGCCTAGTAGCCAGCCGTCTGAGCTAGAAAAAGGCCAACCGCCATACGTTAAAGGGTCAAAACGTAAGACACACCAAGATAATAGCAGGGATTTGTTGTGATATCGAAGGTAGGAGGTCATTTGAATCGGCGGGTCCGACTCTATAAGCCAGAAGAAGTGCATAGGCTGAGGCCTGACTTCGCAATCTTATTGGCACAGAAAGGCAGGCACCTTTGAACCCGCAAGAAATGTTTCTAAGTGAGATGAGGGGAGAAAGCAAGAATACTAGATTTTGTGGGGAAACTAAAATCACCCCCAAATTGATAGAATATCGTATTAAGGACTAAGCCCTGACTACCGCTAGAAGACAAGTAAGATTGTGGTTCAGAATGCTGCGGTATGTCCTCCTATGGAGAAGTTAAGAAATTTCCGATACAGCGACTCTAACTTAGTGTGGCCTAGAGATAAGACCCACAGACAAATGTGGGCTCTCAATAAAATGCCAAGTAAGGCCACAAGATTCGAATGTTGACTCCACATCACAAGAATGGCGAAATTCCCCAAACAGCAGACCATACTAAAGTGTATTGGTTCAGCATTTCCGTATCGGTGACAAAGATAAATGAAATGATAAGAGAAGCCGCGTGAGGTACATAGACCATA
Organism: Datura stramonium; assembly: GCA_018107945.1. Lineage (NCBI taxonomy): Eukaryota > Viridiplantae > Streptophyta > Magnoliopsida > Solanales > Solanaceae > Datura > Datura stramonium. Next base: position 192,587 of record JACEIK010000118.1, on the reverse strand, counting down.
GAAGCAAAAATATCATGTACAAGATGAATTTAGCAAAGTGGGTGGCCGAGATTACGTATCACTTCAGAATCTGTGATGTATTGTACGAGTTATTGATATATATATGCATGATAATAAATATGTCAGGAATGTAAATTGCCAATAGGGGCTACAATCACACAAAGATGCTGATTAAAAGCAGGAAGCATATACAGATTGTACCGCAGGACCCTTGCCAAGAAAAAAAGAGAAGAAAAGAGAAAGAAAAAAAGGGGGGCAGGTTAAGTGTAATTCATGTATGAATCCATAGAAACTGTCTCACTCAATATTAAGTTAACAGACTTATATGTTGTTGCCGATCTAGGTTTTAGAAGCCCATAAGAGTTAGTAACTAACTGTAGTTAGATGATAAGTGGGCGTAGTTAGACTGGCTCACCGACAAGTCAAGGCTGGGGGATAAAGGTGGAAGCCATCCCTAAAGATCAAGAATATTAGTGCATGTCTCTAGAACCAGAATCAGGAGACCGAATAGGCATACTTCAGAGATTAGCAATACCAGAATTAATCTAAATATGTTATGGGCCGTGTACATCATTTTCCCATCCTTGTAGGGGAGAGTCGGCCTTAGTCAACCTCAGCGCGCTATTACGTGAAACACCCCGCAAGTCACCAGCCATCCCGCAACAGCAAAACCTGCAGGTACCCCAAGGAAGGGTCCACATCAGTAGTCAAAGTGACAGACTAGTACTTCAGCTGTTCTCGTAAGATATCTGGATACGAGCCCTAGCGTGGCGCGGCCTTTGAGGTAATAGCTCATAAGACCGAGAATTTCCCAAAATAGCAAAGATAACCATGGATACGCACAAGGCGTAGAAATTGCGGTACTCTGCTAGTACAATGTTTACTAAGACTAAGAGATCAGTAGACTCCCGCGTGAAGATCCGTAGATTGATCGTCGAGAAGTCCATTGGGCCTTAAATTTTTACAATGTCTGCCAAAATAACAAAGTAGTTAGATGCCCACAAGTCTCAGCTATGCATGAACTATAAGTACTGAGAACAGTTAGGAGCATTGCTAGACTATTTCGCTACCCGGGTCATTCAACCCGGCTATTCAGCTTATTCAAGGTTATGCAAGCTGTGATTATTAGAGATCATGACTGGCCATCGGATCCTCCGATCCGATAAAGGCACAAGGTGAGACGGTCGTTTAGGTTATCCCATCAACATCAAATAGCCTTAGTATGCGGCCAGGAGACTAGATAAGCTCTAGCTATACCGCAAATTACCTGTCGGTTTCTCCGCATAAATAGCCAAGACGCATCACAATTGTATGCCAAGTTCTCTAAGTATGAATATGTTGTATCAATCAAGAAGAGGCAATGAAGTAGCAAACGTCCTTAGCTATAAATCTATTAGGAGTTGGGCGTATTTGCAACTGAGCAACGGAGTTGGTCAGAAATATATACCTATTGGATTAATTTAGGCCGTCATAATGTAGATGAAGGACAACAGAGCGTAGTCTGTAACACCGCCGTGTTGTCCTTAGTTGTGGAGGTAAGAGGAATGGCAATATGGAAGATCCCGACTCGGTCCACTAAGGATAGAATCAGTAAGGAAGCGCCAGATTTCCAGATAACTGAGGATGAGGTGTGGCGATGTAAAGGATGTCTCCGTGTTCAGATGTTTCAGGTCTACTACAGATTATGAATGAGGTGCATTATTTACTCTCTCCACCTTTGCCACACATACAAAATGCACTATGATATCAAAGAAAACTACCGGTGGCCGTGTATGAAAAGAGAAATTGTCAATCTATAGCCCATCCAACTCAACAAAAAGCAAAAGACACTAAAAACTGTATGGTTAACTCACAGACATAGCCGTGCCTCTCCGGAATGCAGTGAATATGGACTTTGGTGGTGGATTACCCCGGACTAGACATAGACATGACTCTATATGGGCACATAGTTGATGATTGACAAAATCAGCTCATTTCCGCCAAAGGAGGAACTACTTTCTCGGCCGAAGATTATGCCGATTTGTATATCCGAGAAATAGTCAGATTGCAGGAGGCAGGATCATTATTTAGGGGATAAGGGCTTACGCTAGATTTTGGCAGTCATTTTAGAGAGGTCTGGGTACGCAGATTAATTTGAGTACCGCATTCCACCCTTTAAATAAGACAGCCGAACGCATTTTCATTTAGACGCTCGAAGACATGTTGCGAGCGTGTGTGCTAGATTTCTGTGGTAGCTGGGATGAGCATTTGCCCCTAATCGAGTTTGCTTATAATAATAGTTATCACTCCGCTATACTGCATGGCGTCGAGGCACTATACGGGCGGAAATGCGCATCGCCGATTGGCTGGCTCGAGCCAGGAGAATCGCTGATTGGGCCGACATTGTCTGGGGCAATGGAGGGAAAAGGTAAAGCCTATCGCAGGAGCGCTTACCGATCGCACAGAGCCGCCTTAAAATCATATGCATGTGCGGCGCAAAACCTGGAATCATGTGAAATGACTGGGTATTTTGAAAGTGTATCCATGAAAGGGGTGATGAGATTTTGGCAAGAAAGGTAAGCTCACGTCCAAGATTTGTTGGGCCTTAATGTGATTCGGCCAAGAATAGGCCAAGTGGCAATGAGTTGAACTTGCCTCCAGAGTTGAATCCAACTGCTCATCCAAACTTTCTTCATGCATCCAGCGTCGAGGAAATGCTTAGAGACCCAGCCCCCGTCCGTGATATATCCAAAGCTAAGGTAAAAATCGGTTTGATGTTTAAGAGGTCTCCAAAGAGCCATCCCAGAGCGTACGTATCTGCCAAGTAGACGGGAGAACTAAAGATATTGTGTCCACAAAGTATTGTGGTATAACAGAACCGAGAGGAGATGACGTGGAGGCGGAGGAAGATATGAAAGCTTAGATATCCTTACTTGTTCCAGCTTTAGACAGTTTAAGGTGTATGTCGCATTGTTGCTTATGCACTACAGCTTGTTTATGTATAAATGAGAAAGATTGATGTTTAGCTATCAAATGAATCTTTATAGTATTGTGTGCAAAGACTGTGATGTTGACTCTTTTTCCTGCTTCAGGTTTTGGATAGTCCATATTAAGGGGAAACTCCGCCAAATTTTCCTAAGTATTGTTGAGTAAGTTGAGAAGTCCTCTAGATAGCGCATTCATCTTCGAGGACGAATATTCTTAAGGGGGAGAATGCTTACACCCTCAGAATTCCTGTGCAGACCTAGGTGGCCTATTCGCTGGTTACTATATTTGAAAGTCATACGTGGCGAAAAAGGCCCGAAAAAGAATGGACAAGCGCTAAGTCAAGGCCGCAAGGCAAATGCGATTTATGGGTCCATTATATATAAGCACCACTTAGGTTTAATTGATCATTTAACATTATAATTTGTAAAGAGCGAGAAAACAGAGAGAGACGAAGAGTGGTGGCAATTTATCATCCGATTATGCCGCCAAACGTAGTCCAAAATCCAAATTAACCTCGAACCGAGGTATTTAGCAAACAGGGAGGATTCCTACGGATTTTGTTTCAAGGAAATACGGCCATTTGCACCTGGGCCGAGCTACCGGACTAAGGTAAGTGTGAATTGCTCCAAACTAATGTCTATGTGCTTCTAGCTGTAAAGTGAATACTTCAACCTTCTGGACCTCTGAAAATAGCAAGTTTTCGACCGCCTTCGATGTTTCCAAGTTTAGGCTATAAATATCGAAAGTGACGCTGTCCTTCAGAGTAGTGTTGTATTTAGTACCAATTGACATGGCATGAATGCAAATGGTGGGAGAAAGAAATGGAGTAACCACCCGAGCCTCGTCCGACACTTGAGCAATAACTCGAAAGTTAAGGCGCTAAAGTAGCTCTGCAAGTTAGAGGTTTTAGCCGAGTAATCATAGTAAACTCCGTATTTGGAATTCTCTTGGAGTTGAATGTTGAGTATTGAGTAAGTTTAGTAAATCTGGTTTACGTTGCCACATCGTACTCACCCGAAAGTAGTTGGTAGCTATAAAACAAAGTGGCGCAGTTAGCATTCCAGATTCAAGATAGCCTATTATAAGGATTAGCAAGCATGTTGTTAGAATAAAGATAAGCATATTATCAGAATGAAGCTAGTAAAGTAAAATCAGATAGACAGCAATATTATGGCTACATCAGCCATCCAGATGGGCTTTATGGCCAGCAGACCAGCTATCTCGTACACATGAGATATTGGCTACAAGATTAGCTATTCGTGACAAAGAGCAGTATCCCAAGCATGACAGCAAGCAGCTAAATAAAGATTGGCGAACGCATAATCAAGAAAGAATCGCATAGCATGCGTAAAGAGATCATAATAAGAAATCCGGGATTTATAGTATTTTTCATTATACATGCTTGCACTTATATATGCTATTTATTTGTTGAGACTTGTTGTGGCGTGAGGGCCCCTTATTGAGCGCCCTCGCTGCCCCTGGGTTGGTAATCTGCCGCTCTAATCGAGCGGGTGGGTTTACGCTACCCAAGGGGTGGCATGCCGTCCCCACTTTGACGAAGATGGGATGAAGCTTTCCCCATATCACCGATTAAAGACTGGCGCACCGACAAACTTCGTTGAGTTTGTGTCTGTGGTATTGTCCAAGCATGTATATTTTCCTATTGAGTTGTTCCAGGAATAGGTACGCTCTCGTTTTCTCGTAGCCCCGTTGAGTGTCTCCGGAACCATACTCCTATCTGCTGTAAATATCGCATATGAGTCCTCCTGACTGCACACAGCTTACTTATACGGAGGCCAAGGCCCGTGAGCGTAGACCCAGGGGGCTAGAGGAGCTCCTAGTGAGCCAAGATGAGTGGAGTGACTTATTTTTGGCCGGTTTTGACCGTAGGGGTATATAGATTGTTTGTTTGCTTGCGCCCATCCTACTTTTGGGATGGGGTTGGTATTGGCTCCTGCTTGCTACTTGTATATCTATTTATGTGCTATATACTAGCTACTAGACAAAGAAAGCCGTCCTGTTTGGCTGTGTGTGTACGCTCCGCTTTATCGCATGCAAAGCTTGATTCAGTTCATATCAGCTTCTTCAGATTCAGCTTATCTCCGCTATGCTGCACTTGCTAGTTGGTGCCATCCATATATTCATTGTTTCTATATTGTATTATTTCAGTTGCTTTGTGGTATACTCAGTACCAGCGATACCGACGCCAAAGGGGGCGCCGCATTACTTGGCTCGCAGTGGACTCATAGACGAGGAGGCGATCCTCATGATTTCAAATGCAAATCTATAGAGCTTTCATCGGCTCCGTCATCCGGAGTCCGATTTCCAGGTGTAGCTCTTTTCTTTCCTTTTGATGTACAAGATGGGTAGATCGGGTCCCTATCCCGATCATTTCTATTGTTACTCATAGAGGCTGCAGATTGTATATATTATCTCCGTGTGGCCGCCTGAGCCTGGCCGTGTGAGGCCGCAAGTGCTTTGTTATAGCTGTTTAGTATTTCGTTTTATGCTGGCCGTGTGGGGCCATAGTTTGATAGCAGTGGTGACCTTGCCGGTCACGTAGCCTTACAAAAGATTCTTTTGTTGAGTTTCAGATGACTAGGATAAAGATGGTGGCTTGTCGGCCCGTATAGGTTCCTTATAGTAGAATGTTTCTCTGCCACTGCTATTGTATCTACAGTGGCTATAGGCCTGGGGCTTGGTCAAGGCCGTGGCTTACACTCTCGTTATATAGCCCCTTTCTTTCTTTGCTCTGTTAAACCTCGAGATAGAGCTAGCTGTGCACTGCATGTGCTCTAGGCCTACCAGAATAGCAAGTCCAGCCCTACTAGGGCACTACAGTGCGCTCATACTCTAAGGCGTGATGATTTTTACCCAAACCGTGAACATCTTCATATGTAGGGATTTGTTCATAGGATTTAGAGCCCCAATTTGAAATCAACATTTGTTTAAGAAATGTCTGATAAAACTTCATTTTACCTAAATCATATTTGAAATTTCAAATTCTCCAAAACGTAGAATTTCAATTTTAAGTTGTGATTTTATTTTTTTTTAAATGAAGAACTCGATATGTTTATATTTTGTAAAAAAGAAAAAATAAATAACTCATCATTTAAAAATTTGATAAAAAAATTTAGTGCCCTCGACGTGAGGAGATTATCCATACCATGCTGAAGGATTACATTAAAGAACAGCTTAGTTACTACTATTGTTTGAATTACAACTCTTTTGTAAAATTAAGTGTGAAAATTTGTAGATGTAATCACAAGCATGTAATAATATGTAATCACAAGCATTTATTTATAATTAAACATCGAGATATGATTTATTAACGCGGTATCTTAGGATTTTCTGATATCTTTCTATGAACTATGGTTTGCTTATTTGTAAGATTGTATAATAATCGGAAAAGTTTTGATAGTTTTCTACAAATTGTGGGGCTCTCTATAGTTTATGAGAAAAAAAAATACAAATAAAGAAATTCAAATTACACGTTCAAATAAAATTTTAATTTTTCGTTTAAAATGATTTCAAATCATGATGCTGAAATTCTTTTGGACATGCAATTTAGGATTTCTTAAGTTATATTTTATAAATATGAAAACCTTGCTATTTGTGAAAACCGCCAAAATTTCAACTCTTATACAATCTTAACAAATGAGCAAACTATAGTTCATAAACAGGGTATCAGAATATCCTAAGACATCGAATTAATAAATTGCATATCTCTATATTCTTGTTATAAATGAATATTTGTGATTACATGCTATTAGGGATATTCATGACTTAGTTAAAAATATATCCAAATCATTAACCAACTCAAATTGATTAAATAAATCGACATACTTTTTTAGTTTGATTTTATTAATTTTAAAAGTGCCAAATAAGTATTTGTGAATTTAAATTTTTTGAACTGAACTGATAAATTAAATATATAATTTTATAATTATATATATTAAATTATATATATAATTTTAAACATTTTATATTTTTTTTCTATCATTTTTTTAAATTTGGATTTGTAATTTTTCTATTATTTATGAAGCTGAAGTATGCCTAATTTATATTTAAGTAGATTGACTTATTTATACAGTTATTCTAATTCTTTTTAACCTGTAAAAGTTTCAATCTGCATGTTTATTTTGGGCTTTAAATCTCTATTTATAACTTTTAAAAGTAGATCAAAATTACAATAAGATCCATGAAGTTTAATTACTTTTCTTTCATAAGGATTAGTCAGGTAATGACACAATTTCATCTTATTGAGGTTATGATCTTAGATAGTAAGGTATGAAGGTCGAGAATTAGAGTAGAAGGTTAGTAGATAGCTTGAATATGGTTACCTGGCTGTGGGAGAGAGGGAAAAAGGCATTACCCTCTACATCCTCTTCCCCATTTATTATTAGTACTCCTTCCGCTCCATTTTAATTGATAGGTATATTAAAAAAATGAAGCTATTTCCAAAATATTAGAAGTAGTTTCAAAGTTCAAGAGATATTGACCGTGTCTTTTCAATTTTATCCTTAGTACTTAAAGTCATTCTAAAATGTGAAAAGAATTATTATTATATGTTTCCCAAAAATTAATCGGGTTATACTAGTCAAATACTGTCCTTATTAATTTTTAATGGGTAAAGTAAATTTATCCTAACAATTAAAATGAAACAGAGGGAGTAGTGTTTAGTACTCATGTAATTTCTTATCCTTTTATGTGTGTTTCTACTTATATGTTGCTTCATTTTGTCTTTTATTTTGATATATATTCTTTAGTGTGTTTCTATTATCTATTTTTTCTTGAATAACTTTCCCTTTGAGGCCGAGGTTTTACCGTAAACAGTATCTCTATCCCACAAAGGTAAGATAATGTCTGCATATATCATACCCTCTCCAATCCCACTTGTGGGCATTATATTGAATATGTTATTGTTGTTGTTGTTACAAGAAGTAGTCAATCTTTCCTGCGCTACAAGAAAGATAAATTTCAAAATTCTTAGTTTTTGTGCATTCTAGCTTCCCAAAATTATCATTCAATGTATCTACATTGGAAGCCTCCTGGTTCTAATTAAGACACTATATAGTTAAATATTTTGATTTGTTAGTATTTTCAAAGATGTTTTCGAGGAGAATCTCCGAGGTAGAGCATACCAAACGCTTCGAGGCACAAATGAAAGTTAGATCTAAAGAGCACATCCCCTAGAATTTGGGACATGTTGTCGAGCGTAAAAGCGTAATCTCGGGGAAGAAATTAAAGTCTCCGTCATAAAAGTGTATGCCCTAAATTTTAAATTTAATTTTCATTATTTTTAAAGTATTTTTTCTATAACCCATTTTTTTATTACTAGTGTAATAATATTTATATTTTATTCTACTATATTTTACGTTATGGTGATTTTTTCTAAAATATATAAATAAAGAAGATAACTCTCATAGAAAATGACATTAATATAAATAAATTCTTTTAAATGATTATGTCCGAAATTGATACGACAGAGATTCTATGGCACTATGTTTCCAAGAAAATCCTTTATTTATATTTTGTCATTGTTCTTACACTTTTATCATTCTCGTTCTTTTTGAAGTATAAATAATATCAAGGCAAATATTAGTTGAGAGGAAGCATTAGTAGACAGAGATTGATGATGAAATGGATGATGATTTTATTTCAAAGATTATTTTGACTATATTTATTTTTTACGTAGTTACATTTCTCAATAATTATTATAATTTTTTATATTATTTAAAAAAAATAAAAAAAATAAAAAAAATATATTATTAAAATTATAAAATTAAAGATACATGATATATATGCCCCACTATAGATCCATGAGACTTACACCCAGGTCTCCGTGCTTACGCCTCACCCCATGTTGTAAAACGTCTCGCTCACTCCTCGGCCTTTAAAACACTACTTCATTATAAGTATATTTTAATAATATGGTATCACATTTACCTAATAATAAATTTTTTCACTTTATTTGTTTATTTAATGTCAAGAAATAATAATAAACAAATAAGAAAAGAGTATATATTTATGTATGATTAAAATTGAACAACTGAACTAAGCTAGTAAAATAACCAAACCAATATATGTCTATTATACTTGGATTTGTTTTTAGCTTTAATAATTTAAAAATTGATTAAATTAATTTGATTTTGATTTTAATCAAAAGTTGACCAAAGAACTAACTGTGAAACCCACATGGCATTACAAACTTATAAATATACATAATTTTATAAAAATTCATTGTCCAATAAATCAATAATAATAGTAAGTAGATATTTTTTGATATAATCCCTCTCACATGATACAAATAATCTCTTTGAGTCTAGTATGGGCGGATTCTTATTTTTTTTGCAATATTTAAAAAAAAAATATTTTTTTTGCAAAATACAAACTTAAGAGTCAAGTTAAATATTTTAAAAAAAGTTAAAATCACAACTTGAATATAAAAATCTACTTGTAATTTTTGGGATTTTAAATTGAAGTTGATTTTTTTGTGCAAATTTCATAAACAAAAATTGATTTTAAATTGGGGTCCCAAATCCATGGCCATACACTTTAAAGAGAAATACTTACATTTCATTTCAAAATATGTGGGTGTTTAAATTTTTTCAAAACCTATTAAAAACATAATAAACACAAAGATATTATCTACTAGTTTGTCTCTATTTATTAGATGTTTTTTAGAATTGAACACCATTAACTAAAATAGTTCTCTAATACAAGAGTATAGTTGAAAATAGTTATTGATTATTGTGTTGAATTTTTAAAGCAATAATTATTTTGGTGAAGATATTTTTTTTGCTAAAATGACATTTATTTGAAGATAAAGGGAGTACAAATATATAATAGATTCACTAAGAATTTTGAATATTAACCCATGGGCACCCAAATACCATCCTTGAACTCCTGGGCAATTTGTTTGGATGGTAGTTATATGTTGTATTGTATTGTGTTGTTAGTTTAAATATAATATATTTTTAATTGTTACTTAAGAGCTTGTTTGGATGGCTGTTACCTATTATATTGTATTGGAAGTTGTTAGTTTAAATGCAATATTTTTTTTAATTGTTAAATTTTTATTGTGTATCATACTACTAAATTCCATCATTAGGTAACGGTATCAAAGTCTCATTTTGTGTAAACTTGGTGTGATTGCATCATAACCTTTTTTTTCTCATTTTATCTTTAATTATTATTTAATAATCCTATTTTATCCTTTACCCTTCTTTTTAAGGGTAGTTCTATTCTATACCCTAGTTTTCTGGTAGGTTTATCTTTTAAATTATCGATGTATATACGATATTATGTAAAGACTTAAAACAATACTTAGTTATTCAAATATTGTATTCATTAAAATAATACAACACAATACAATATGATACCTGCCACATCCTCCCTTTTTTCTTTCCCATTTCAACGAGAGATTTTAAAAAGTGTTTATTCCAACTAAAGTGACATTTTGAAAAGGGACCATTCAATTACAGAATCGCCACTTGAAATTGAGTTTTGGTGTTTCAAGTCACCTTGTTGAATCCCTATAATCAAAAGGGAAAGTTTGACTCTAAAGTATTTGATCTACGTACTAGAAATTCATGTAAGAAATTCTGTTGACCGAGGGGAAGGTATCAGGAACCCTCAAGTCCCGTGGTTCTAGCACGATCGCTTTATTGACGCATATCCACTTTAAATTAATTCTTGAATAAAATAAATTTTTTTGGTTTTATAATATTATTTTCTCGCCTGCTTTGTTTATTTATTTCTTCTTCTTTTGTGACAGGGTTTAGATTAATCTTGCCAATCTTTCGCCCCTCATAATTATTTGATAAATATGTAATTATACGACTTTTTTAATTTTATATTTTTAATTTTAATTAAATTACATGTTTTTTTTGTTTTTTTAATTTTTTCTTTTTTTAAATTATATATATATATATATATATATAATTATATATTTAAATTAAGATAAGACTATGGTGATTTATAGATATGTAATAAAAATATAATACGATTTATATCGTAATTGTAATATTACTATAATTCATAATACATAATATAAAATAATTGATAAATTATTATCATGCTTTATTGTTAGATATTACAAATCGTAATATTACTATAAATGTTGATCATTATATTATCATGAACTATTATAAATTATAATTTTAATATAATTATTTAATTAAAGGGGCTAAGGAGCCGTAACCGGCCACATAGCCTTTCAAATTATTTGTTTGGGCTGGTCAAGGAACGAATGCACATGGTCAACACATTTTATTAGGGAGTCGTGAGCGTGACCGAAGACACATGACGATTAGAATTCAAGTTGATATCAATTAAGAATCGTAAAATAAAAAAAATAATCAATAAAATTATCTAAAGCTAAGTTAATTTTCGTTAAAATTATGAAAACTTCAACGCTAAATTACTAATAAACGATAAAAACAGACTAGTGCTTTAAACTCATGAACAAACTCCAATAGATACTACTTTATTCTTAAATATTTGCTTATTAATATTACTACCATAATAATTTCACTTTGAGATAAAAATACAAGATATTTACCATCATTAGCAAAATAAAATACAGTCATATTGTATTATAAAATAAAATAAAAAACATAATATCAACACATAAATTAATTATTTTATATTATTTAATCTTCTACATAAATTTATTTTAAATTTATCTGAGTTGGAAAAACTAATGCTCTTTCCCCTTCTTTTTTCCTTTCTCTCCCTCTATATTCTGTTACTTTAGCTGTTACTTGTTTAAAAAATTATATCTTTGTTTCTAGCTCTGCTCCCCCGGCCTTGCTGTTGCTTTCTTCTTTCTTTTCTTTTCCCCTTCTTTCTTTACTGTTTTCAGTTTTTTTCTTTTGCTTTTTTTCCCCTCCTTTCTTCTTCTTTTTGACCTGTTTCCTTTTTTATTTTGTTATTTTGTTTATTTTTAGTTTATTTAAACTTTTGGCTAGATTTTGTTTTGGCACTAAAAATCAACAAAAGAAATCGGTTAAATAAAATCTAAATCTTGCTAGTTTTATATTATTAATCCTACTAATAATTAAAAAAATTAAGAAATTATTATGTTTTCTAGAATTTGATAATCTTGAAATTCATGAGAAAGGACCACTATTAATTTCTCTTAGATGCAAAATCATTTCATATTTATCTAACTAAATCAAATATTTTGTTATTTAAATCAACATCCAAATACGCTAACTCAAAATATAAATGAATAAACATAAGAATATGATTAATAATCTACTCATAAATAATATAATTCAATCAAAATGTAACATAAATAAATTCTTATAAAATAAAATAAAAATTGACAAGACATGAATTAAACTTTTACTAACCGAATACCTGCAGCAAATGGGCTCTCAATAAGAACAACAACACCCTTGACTCATTCTTCGCTTTTTTCGCTCTTTCCTTTTCTCTCGTCTCCATTTTTTTACTGCATTCATTTTTTTTAATCTCTCCTTTTCCTCTTTTTGTGTGTTTAAAAAACTAAGATATGTGAGAAGGGTTGATGAGTAAAATAAGGAAAGAAATTTGCCTTGTGGGAGTGTGGAGGTGAGAGATGTGAAGGAGGTTTGTTGAGAGGTTTTTAAGTTAATGTAGGCTAATTAATTAAATTAGTGTTTAAATTTTTTTTTCTTTCAACTGTGTTCCCTCTTTCTTTTTTAGGCTTTTAGCTGTTTTCTTCTCTCTCTCTTTTTAATGTAATCAAAACAATATATATATATATATATATTAGCTAAAATTAAAAATATATCTATATATATGTAAAATAATCATAATTATTTGAATTTTTTTAAAAATAAAAAATAAAAATATTAGCAAAAAAACTTATTCTAAAACCGACTTCATATATTTTTCAGGTTTTTAAATCTTTTAAATTTTTTATTTTTTTTAGTTTTTTTAATATTAAAATATTTAATTTAATCCTAAAAGGAATATTTAAATAAAAATAAATATAAAATAAAATAAAATAAAAAATAAATAAAAATACAAAAGCGTAGAATTTTAAGCTTGGTCAAAATTGGTGTTCATGAAGATGCCCCTCTTTGCTTGGAAATACAGAGTTTTCTTGTGCAAAGAAGTGAAACAACGTGACTAATTTTTTTACCTAACTATTTATCCAAAGTAAGAGAACCACAATGTAGTAAAGAGGTGCCACTCAAGCTCCTTGTGCTTTAGGCAAAAATTACATATCTCGGGTTATAAAGGAATCAGTCACATGTAGTTCGGGCGACGGATGGATGCAATGGGAATAAATTGAGAGTCGAAAAGGGTCCTGTTGTTATTTTCTGGTTTGTTGCTCAGTGTTACTATATCAAACTGAAAAATACAAGGTCCTATCTACTCTACTTGTCTCTACTTCTCTTTCAAGTCCCTACCTTTGGAATCTTCAATTATCACAACATCTTCTTTTGGTGGGTGCCCTTAAACTTCAAGAATTGATCTTGGAAATTAGGATTTGAGTTTCTGAACTCTTGTCACTTGATTGAGTCATTGATGCTCTTCCAAATGACAACTGCTAGATATCCTTGGATGTTTGTTTCTTGGGTTAGATTTAGGGCCGGAAAGATGAATCTTGAGATACTAGGCCACCGCATCCGCTGTAATTTAAAGTCAGAATTTATTTCTTTGAGATTGAGTATTCTTGAGCATCCAATTTGAGTTTTCATTAAACCCGCAAGCCACCAAAGACAAATAAAACGTAATAAAATTTTTTTGTTCTAGTTTCTCACTAGGAAAATTCTTGTAGGAGTTAGTAAAATTATGAACTAACCCTACCTAACATAAGAAAGACAAAAAATTAAACTAGATATGACAAATAACACAACTATGAGGTTTTATTTTCAAAAATGCAATCAAAGAATGTCGACTGTGAAGCCATGAAAAGAAAAATAAGGGTTTTTGTTCCTAAAATGCAAATTAGGAAAGTCGTGACTCTCGTGGGAAGCCATGAAAAGAAAATTGGGGTTTTTATTCCCTAAAATGCAACCAGGGGATGTCGTACCCTTTGAAGCCATGAAAAGAAAATAGGATTTTTATTCCTAAAATGCAACTAAGAGATTCGATACCCCTGTGAAGCCATGAAAATAGGTTTTGTTCTAAAATGCAACCAAGGGATGTCGTACCCTGTGAAGCCATGAAAAGAAAATTGGGGTTTTTTCACTAAAAATGCAACTAGGGATGCCGTACCTGTTAAGCCATGAAAAGAAAATAGGGGGTTTTGTTCTAAGATACAACCAGGAATGTCATACCCTGTATAGCCATGAAAGAAATATAGGGTTTTGTTCTTTAAAATGCAATCATAAAATGTCGTACCCTGTGAAGGGATGAAAAGAAAATTAGAGTTTTTGTTCCTAAAATGAATCAGGGATGTGGCACCATGAAGCCATGAAAAGAAAATAGGATTTTTATTCTCAAAATACAAACTGTGGGATGTCAGACTCTGGTAAGGCCAAAGGAAATGAAATATAGGGCTTTTGTTTCCAAAATGCAACCAGGGATGTCAAAATTGTGAAGCCAAGGAAAGAAAATAGGATTTTTGTTCCTAATTGCGATCTGGGACGCTGTGATCTCAATCCATGAAAAGAAAATAGGGTTTTATTCCTAAGATGAAACTGAGATGTCGTAAAATTCCTGTGAATCCATGAAAAAAAATACGAATTTTGTTCCCTAAAATACAACTAGAGAATGTTGTACCTTGTAGCTTCATGGAAAAGAAATATAGGAGTTTTATTCCCGAAAATGCAACCAGGAATGTCGACTGCCAAGCCAGAAAAGAAATACAATATTTTTTTTAAATTTTACATAGTGTAACAACACTACAATGATCATATAGATAGCAAAGAAAAACAAAGAGAGATTCCGAGAATTTCACTTTGTGAAACTCTCATTTTTGTTCTTTGTTAAGTCGCTTTCACAATTGCTTTGCTCCTACTTTAAACAAATAAAGATTTGTGAGTTTTAAAATTGATGGCCGATTTGTGGCCATGATATCTTTGTGAAAACTGCCTTTCCTTTCTCCCAACTTCTATAAAACCGTTTTTGTTGTTATGAATGTACTTGTTTGGAGGTCTTGAACTCGTCTTTCAATACTCATTTTGACTATTTTGATTCTTAGTCATTTTCTATCCGTGTGGTGAAGCGTATCTCGCTCTTGAGTCACATTTTTGGTGATCATTTTCTATATATTGGAATAATTCTTTTCCTTTTGGGCCTTGCACTTATCAAATGGTTAACTAAGAAATGACTTTATATTGCTGTCAATGTCGTGCATGCCCAATAGTCATTGCTCTGCACCACTGAAAAATCGTAGTCAATTTTAAAATTTTTCTTCATGTGAGTTTGATGCAACATTACTACCAAAAGGGACTATAACTATTTATTATAGATCATGACAAGGAGATGATAAAAATGAATGTAAATAGATTTAGTTTAAACAAAAGGTGTCACTGTCAAGAAAAGAAGGAAAAGGAAAACAAAAATGGGGGGAAAAAGTTATCTGAAGGTATGTGCCGACTCCAATGAATCACAACATATGCATTTTGAGTGTAAGTTTGATCCTTTGAGTTGTCTAATCATAATATATCAGTCCCAATCAACCCGACTCCTCTACCTAATGTGCTCTTGCCGAGATAGAGACCCTCGTTTGATCAGTGTCATTTGTGGGTTTCCACCCACCAGCTCCCCAATTTAGTTTTCTTAACTTGCCATCACCATGTCACAGAGGGCTCTCACCAATAAGACTCTTTTCAACTTACCATTGCCTTGTGGTGTGTCCTGGTAGTTGTTTCTACCAATAAGACTCTTAGCCTTATTCTCCTCAGCCTTTGCAACGCCTTGTGGTGCCCATTAGGATTTTCACCAACAAGACTCATTCTTTATTTAACTTACAATCTCCTTATGGTACCCATGAGGGTTTTCACCAATTAAACTCTCATTTTATTATATATATATATATTTTTTTTTTCTCTTTGTGGCCCTAAATAAAAGTAATATGTGGCATATAGTTAGATATGAGCGGCACGTTAAACTTAACATTCTCAAAGGTTGATCAGAAGACCTTTACGGGACAGGAAAAAAGGACTTTGAAAATGAATTATAACTTTGGAACTATTTATCGAATACTAATAAATAAATAAAAACAAATTATGCCCACATCAAAAAATTTGATTTTTATTTATTTAAGTGGTTGGACCGCACTCCAATATAAGACTGCCTATGTATCCTTTTAGGAATCAGGTTGAACGTAGTTCAATATGAATAAATGCTTTTTTTTT
Organism: Datura stramonium; assembly: GCA_018107945.1. Classification (NCBI taxonomy): domain Eukaryota; kingdom Viridiplantae; phylum Streptophyta; class Magnoliopsida; order Solanales; family Solanaceae; genus Datura; species Datura stramonium. Next base: position 176,313 of record JACEIK010000118.1, on the reverse strand, counting down.
TTATTTTTCTTTTTTCTTTTAAAATTTATTTACTTAAGCTAATTATTCCAAAGAGGGAAAACAAAGGAAATTGAGTAAAGCTCAAAAGGGGTAGCAAGGAGTAAGTAGTGTTTGATAGAGAAAATGATAGCTCTTTCGTCATCCCAACCTGAGAATGCTAAGTAAAACAGTTTCATGAAAATGTGTCAGAGCTATAGTATCTTTGCAGACCGACTCGCATTAATGGATATGTTCAACACCTTCCTTCTATATCCATAACTGTAAAGATCCTTTTGACAACACCTATTTAATAACATAAGGGCCCTATTAATTTGGGGGGTAACTTCCCTTCGCCTCCTCCTAGTGTGGAAGGATGCATTTCAAAGCAAATTGATCGACTTCAAAATGCCTTGAACGCACCTTTGTTATAAGCTCGAGCCATCCTTTGCCGGTATAATCAATTAAAGCAAACCGTTGCTAGCCGTTTTTTCATCTATCGCTGATAGTTGTTCTAGCCTAGCTTTAACCCATTCGTCATCAATCTCTGCTTCTACAATAATTTGAAGGAGAGAATCTCAACTTCTGCAGGTATGATAGCTTCAGTCCCATAAAACCAATAGGTAGGGAGTAGCGCCTAACCGAAGTAAGTACGCGTAATGGTACGATATCCCAAAAGAACAAAAGGTAGTTTCTCACGCCTACTATCTGAGACTTCTTGACCATCTTTCTAAGAATCTTCTTGATGTTTTTGTTCACCGCTTCAAATAACCCATTAGCTTTGGGCTCTATATGGGGTAGAATGATGTATGGGTACTTAAATTGTTCATACTCTTTATCGATTACTATTAAGATTAGATGCATTGTCCTGTATTAATAGTCCTTGGAATACCAAATGACATATGATATTGGTATGTGCTGGGAAGTTTGTCACTACTTTTTTGGTGACTGATTTGAGAGTAACAACTTCTACCCATTTGGTGAAGTATTCAATGGCAACCAAAAATGAATCGGCATCCATTAGAAGCTTTTGGTTGAATTGGCCCAATAATATCTATACCCCAAGCAACGAAAGTGTCACGCCTTGGGGGGTATGGATTGGCACCGTGCCCTAGTAGGACCCGGATCGCTAATTGGTGAGCCTAAGACATCTGGTGCCTCGCCAGCTCTAACTCGGATTTCTGGATATTACGGCTATATAACAAATTTGTAAATACAGCCTCCGGCCGACTCCGTCTTATAGCCACCTATATATAACTCAGCTAACCACAGACATACTAATAAAGTGGGAACTCTATGGCCGACAAGGACACTACATGCTGTCCAAATTATCCAGGACTCAACATAAAGAATATCGTATAACTACGTGACCGGCAAGGTCACCACTACTATCGATTATGACCCTCACGACCAATACAATCAACAATAATAAACAACTAAACAAGACGCACGGCCCTGCCACGACCGGCACAACTAACCACAGGAGATGTATATACAACTGCAAGCCTCTATGAGTATCGATAAATGGTCGGAACAGTGGGTCTCACCTACCCATACTGTACAACAAAAGAAAATGAACTACACTCAACATCAAGCTCCGCATGATGTGGAGCTGATGACTCTATAAGCTGGCTGGAATCACGAGGGATCGCCTCCCCGTCTATGAGTACTCCGCAGTAAGCAATGTAGCGCCCTAACGGGCGCGTACCACTGGTACCGAGTATGCAAAGCAACTGAACACATCTGGATAATAACAACACAACTAGCAACTCCGAATAGTAGGAAATAACCGAATCGTAAGAACCGATATAAGCCGAATCTGACACTTTCAGACCGGGTGATAAAGGGTGAGCGCATTCGCCAACGTGTGCGACTACGTCTAATAGCTCATATATACATATAAATACATATATATAGCAAGCAAGAACCAATACCAACCGCCCAGTGTCGGATGTGCCAACCAATCAAATAATCTATATACTCCCTACCCGGTTAAACCATCCAAAAATAAGTCACTCCACTCGCCTAGTAACTACGAGCACCTCCGCGCCCCGGGTCTCCGGGCCAAGCAGTGGCTCTATATAACACCGTGTCTCCGAGTCCGAGGACTCCTGTACCGTATTTGTAACTGTAACCGTATCTGAAATCTTGCCTCGTGGCGCACAATGTAAATCAGACCGTAATGTCAGACACCCCGATATGGGGAAAGCTTCATCCCATCTTCGGGCCACCATCATGGACGACATGCCACTCCCTTGGAGTGACGTATACCCAATTCCGCCCAGTGGGCGACATGGGCACAACCTGGGGCGGAGGATGCTCAAAAGGGTGCCTCACGATACAATCAAGTCTCACCAATCAATAATCATATATATAGCAAGCATGTTTAAACTAAAATACTATTTGTATTCCGATTTTTATCTCGAACTCTTTTTGTTGTTATACCGATTTTCACGCTATACCGAATCTAGGATCTGTATCTGACTGTATGGCCGTACTGTAGCCAAGATACTATCCGACCGTATGGCCATACCGCAGCGAGATAACACGCCACCGTATGACTCATATTGCAGCCAAGTTACTATCCGCTTGCCTGATTTACTTTACTAACTTTTATTCTAAATATATGTCATGTTATTCTTAAAACATGCTTGCTAAACGCAGAATCGGGCTAAAACCGAGTTCGAAATGATAACTCGCCATTTGGCGCCGTTTACTAGCTTTGACCTAATACGATATAATGCAAAATAAAGTTACCGAACTTGCACAAACTCAATATTCAACCTCGGAATCTCTATTATGGAGTTTAATGTACTATACAAGGCTAAAATTACTAGCTCCGAAGAAACCGGCTTTACATACTTTAACCTCAAGTTATCCGACTAACTGACGAAGCTCGATCGGACGGTAAATTTTATTTCTCCCAACCGCATTCACATATATGTCAATTAGAACTAAATACACCAATATTCAAAAAGAAAACGCTACTGATATATTTATAGCCCAAACTTTGGCTTATCGAAAGACGGTCGAAAACTTGCTATTTCTCGAAAGTCCGTATGAGAAATATTCACTTTAAGGCTAGGAGTATATTGACACCTAACTTGGAGCAATTCCACTTACCTTATCCCGTGAGCACGACGATTCGTCGGCCAAATTTCGCTAAACCAAATCTGTAGGAATGCTCCTGCTCTAAATACTTCGGTACCTAAGGTTAATTTGGGTTTGGACTATGTTTGATGGCTTAATCGAATGAAAATTAAATATCTTACGCCTCCCTCCGCTTTCTCTCGTTTCTCTGAAATTATCCGATTTTAATCAAATAAACTCAAGTTGAGGCTTTATATACTTGTGTTCGACAAGACCAACGTGTCACTTGAGCCAACGCGGAGGCTCCCCTCCGCGACACGCTGCCATCACTTCGGGAGGGGTTCCCGCCCACCCTTCCGCGATGGTCTGACATGCTCTTATCCGGGTTCTTTCCTCGGCCTTTTCTAGCATGTGTGAACTTAAATACTCTTAACCAACATGGCTGGGCTATCTAATATGTGTTGGGAATTTTACGGGGTAACATTCTCCCCTTAAGAACATTCGCCCCCGAATGTAACCTTATCTATGATCAACTTACTCAACTTATTTCAAGAAAAATTCTAAGCGTAGCTCTCAGAATATGGACTATCCCAAAAAATCCGAAATGTAGAAAAGTCCAATACATGTACTCTACAAAATACTATAATATTCACATGACAGATTAAGATCGATCATTTCACTTATATATAAACCGAAGGCAATCGGATAAGATAACAATACTAACATACCTCTTGACTGGCTATGCCTTGAATAAGTGAGATATCGTTTCATATTCCTCCGCCTCCTGCAAATATCTCCTCTCGGTTCCTATCCACAAAGATTTGATTACGTAATATCTTTGGTTCAATCTACTAATCATTGTCTAAGATAGCTAATGAAACCTCTTCATAGGCCAGCCTCCGTGAATCTCGGATATCTCTGACTGAAACTGCTTCCCGGATGGGTCTCCTATGTATTTCGTAATAGATACGGAAAGACTCGCATGACGGATTCTAATTCGGAGGCAAGTTCAACTCATATGCCACTCAAATTTATCCTTCGATGAATCCGATAAGGCCCAACAAATATCGGACTCGAGCTTACCTTCTTGTCAATCTCATCACCCCCCTCTTAATTGGAGATACCTCTTAAATACCCAAATATCTACATCACCCCGTGTCTCGCCGCACATCGCATATGATTTCCGGTGCCTCAGGCACTCGGGTGCAGGGCTTCTCCGATGTTTTACCTTCTCCTCCGACCGTTGAATAATGTCCGCCCAATCAACGCGACCTCCCACTTCAAACCAACAATCGGCGATCCGTATTTTCGCCTCGTACAATGCTCAAGGGCGCCATCCTGATATCAGTGATAGCGTTATTATAAGCAAATTCAATTAACTGCAAATGCCTGGCCCCACTACTCTAAAATCTAGCACACACGCCCGTAGTGCATGCTCCGAGTCCGAATAGTGCGTTTAGCCCGTCCATCCAGTTCGAGGGTGGAATGTCAGGCTCAAACTAACTGCTGCGCTGCTGCACTTTCTTCCGAAATGACCGCCAAAATCTAGTCAGAGAATTATGCTCCTCCGTCCGAAATAATAGATACCGACACTCGTGTAATCTAACCATTTCTCCACGATATACAAACCGGCATAATCTTCAGTGAGAAAGTAGCTTTCACCGTGTGAAATGAGTCGATTTTGTCACTGGCCAACTATCACCTATATGGAATCGTGGTCTATGTCTGTACGGGTAATCCTCGCTTACAAAGTCATGTTCACGGCTTCCCATTTCCAGAGAGGCACAATATGTCCCGAGTTAACCCGCCCGGTTTCGTGTCTCGCTTTTACTCGCTGCGCTAGGACATCAAGCAAATCTGTGCAATCTCTCTTTCATACCGCCGCCGTAGTTTTCCTCTGGTTATCATGGTACATTTTCGTCGTGTGCGGGGTGAAGAGAGAAGCGGGCGTAATGTACCTCACTATAACTGGCCGGGCGGAGCCCCGATATCTCTGGGAACACGTAGGCAAAATTTCTTTACATCGCAAAGACTTCATCCTCATTATCTTAAGATTCACGCTCCCGCTGAATTGGCCCTGTCGACCAGCCGGATCCCTAGCATTGTCGTTCCTTTACTTCCACAACTAATGATGACACGACGATGTTCACTACCGCTCCGTTGTCCCTCTGTTTTTGCTACACGAACGACTAGGCTAGCTAATTGATGTATCTCCCTGACCAGTTCCCGCTGCTTGGGCTGCAAATACGCCAAACTCCCCATAGATTTACTACTGAGAGACCGCTTACTATGTTGGCTTTCCCGAATGATACAATATCCACGTCATAATCTTTTAATAACCTCCAACTATGACGCTGTCGCAGATTCAACTCCCTCTGGGTGAAGATATACTGTAAGCTCTTATGATCTGTGAAATATCCACATGGACGCGATACAAGTGCAATGTTTCCATATCTTTAAGGCGTGATCACTGCGGCTAACTTGAGGTCGTGGGTAGGGTAACTCTCTTCGTGTTTCGCTGTCTGGAAGCATACAATCACCTTACCATGCTACATCAACACACAACCTACCAACCCAACGCCTGATGCGTCGCAACACTCAATAACCTTCGTACTTTCCGCAATGCTAACACCGGGCTGAGGTTAATCTGCCTTTAATTCCCGGGAAGCTCTCCGCTTCACATGCCTCCGTCCACCGAAACTTTACCGCTTCCGCGTGTCAGCTTGGTCAGAGGTGCCATAGTGGAGAACCCTTCAACAAATCTCCTCGGTGAATATCCCGCTAACCCTGCAAAACTGCTGGACTTCACCGGATGGTAGGCCTAGGCCATGTTTTGATCAGTTTATTTTCTCGCGTGTCAACTCGTATACCAAAGATCCGGCTACAATATGCCCTAAGAAGGCTACTGAATTAAACCAAAATTCACGATTTGGAGAACTTAGCATATAACTCCGACGGTCCCCGAGAATCTGAGCACTGTCCGTAAATGAGCCCGGGTGGTCCGCCCCCGCAGCGAGAATACACCGAATATCATCACTAAACACTATCACGAACAGTCCGTGTATGGTCTGAAATGCTATTCATCAAATCCACAAATATTGCTGGGGCATTCGTCAACCTAGCGATATAATCTAGAAATTCAAAGTGTCCACTGTCCCAAAGCCGCTTTCTGGGAATGTCTCTTTCACGAACTCAAACTCGATGATATCCCGACCGCAAGTCAATCTTGGAAAAGTATCTGGCCCCCGTAACATCAAACAAATCATCTATTCTGGGAAGCGGATACTTATTCTTTATCAGACTTCTTATTCAATCGCTGCATCTATACACATACGGAGCGAGCCATCCTTCTCACAAACAGAACCGGGCGCATCCTACTATGAGGTACTCGGCCCGATAAAATCCTTATCTAGCAAATCTTCTAACTGCTCCTTTAACTCTCTGAGTTTTGCAGAGTCATACGATAGGGAGGAATTGATATGGCCGAGTGTCCGGCAGCAAATCAATTGCAAAATCTATTTCCCTTTCCTGGGGAATACTGTGCAGTCTATCTCGAAATACATCGTGGAATCTATTCACCACCGAACAATACTGGAGTGTCGGAGACTCCTACCTGAACATCCTGAACCCCGACTAGGTGGTAAATAGCATCCTTATTATCAATTTCCTCGCCCGAAGGTAGGAAATAAACCTACCTTTGGCGTAGCCGTGTTGCCTTCCACTCTCGCACCGCCCTCCCTGGAAAGTGGAATTGACCGTCTTGGTCCAACATTCTACGTTGGCATAGCACAGAACTAACCATCCATTACCTATAATGACATCAAATCAATCATTTCTAGTTCTACCAAATCTACCGTAGTCCGACGACAAGCAACCTCTACCCACACCCTTGATAAATTCCCGCTAGCTATAATAGAGTCACCGACGGGTGTGGATACCGAGAAGGGTCGTTGAAGAATTCTCAAGTAACACTAAAATTTCGAGCCACAAATGGGGTAACATAGTACAAAGTGGACTCGATCAATCAAGACATGTGCAGTATGAACAGAGAGAGCCACTTGGTACTGCTACTTTCACGTCCGGAGACGCCCGAGTCTTGTCTCCCGGTAATGCATAGGCATGGCCGAGCCCGCGTACCTCGAACGAGAGGCCCCCATCTACCTCGGCCTCTACCTCGTCGAACTCCGAGGGCCCACGCCCGGGTCGAGGCCGCCGGAGCTCGTGGCCGTGGATCCCCCCGTCCCGACTATCTCGCCTCTTGCCCCCGCTCGGACAATCTCTCATCCGGTGCCCCTTCGCCCGCATATAACATCCCGAGGAGCCATATCTACAAGCTCCCAGGTGAGGGCCTGATGCAATTAGGGCAGGTGGGGGTGTGAATCCGCTCTCCGCTCTGGCCTCCTCCGCAAGGGGAATCTACTATTCGAGAACCGCCACTGCATCAACGCCCTCGACGAACAAATATATCCTGGCTGCTGCTGTGGTGGAGGTGGGGTCTAGGGGGTCCTGGCTCGACAACCGGCTCCGGGTCCTCCGAACTCCCTCTCGTATCATCCGATCCGTCTCTCTCACGCCGTTCTCGATTTGTCCGTCTGCACGCCCTGCTGCTTCGCCGTCTAAGGCCCTCATTAGTTCTGGGCAAAGGCCTCGTGACTCTGGGCACATCCATATTTCTCGTAACGTAGCCGTCATGCATGCCTCAATGTATTCGGGTTTAGACCTACAATAAACCCCGTGAACTCGGACGGCATAAGATCTGGCACAAAATGGAGACAGCGGCTAAGGAGTCAAATTGTAAGTGTGCATATTCTCGTACGCTCCTCGCCCGTGCTCCAAAATGTAAAACCGATCCATCCGGGGCTCCGCCGGATCTCCTGGCAATTAATCACCCAGGGAAGGCCTCCGGTAGTCGTGGACTGTGTCGGAGGGGCAACATCTCTCCCTCGAGACCTTCCAACCTCGTACCATAATACAACTATGTCCCGCAACCGGAAACACTTCCCATCCCGATCGATTCTCAGAGGGGTCAGCATGCATAACCTGGAAAAATCCTCTGGCATCCGATCTAGGAAACTCGGGGTCCTCTCAGCCTCACTCCGACCTGAACCCGTGGGGACCCAAGGCTAAAAACCCTCGATCCCCGAACCGCCGGTGCACCCACCCGATGGCTCACGCCACCGGTGCACCGATCGCGCCGGTGGTGGGACCATCATTTGTGCCACATAACCACCGCACCGCGAACTTCCCGATCCGATGGGCGAGGGGTACTGGGTGGAGCTATCGGAGGCGTGTCGTGCCAAACGGGCTCCCGGTGAGAGAGGTGGACTGCTGAGAGGGCTGTGATGACGCCTCTATATCTCCCCGTGATCACCGACTGGACAGAACCGAGGCATCCCCGCCGGTGCCTTCTCCCCGCTGCTGTATCTAACCTCTCTACTCCGTGGCAGTGGTGTCGCTGGTCCGCCATCTTTATCCTGTAGACAAAGAATATGATAAGTTTTAGGACTCAACCCTATACCGGTACCGCCGCCTATAAGACGACCTAATGAGAAGAAAGAGTAACCATCCTATCATGCCTTGCAGCCTCCTGCCTATAGTATGTGGTGCACAATACATCTATAGACAAGACTTTACTTAACGCTGCGACTCTCCGGGATACGACTCCGCTCTCGATACCAAGTTTTCACGCCCCGCCTCGGGGTATGACTGCACCGGTGCCCTAGTGCAGGGACTGGATCAAGCACTGGTGAGCCTAAGCACATCTGGTGCCTGGATAGCTCTAACTCGTGGATTTGGAATCACGCTATATAACGGCCGTAAACATGCCTTCCGTCATCGCGCCTATAGCCAATTGGGGAGTATAACTTCAGCTAACCAGACATACTTATAAAGGGAACCTATGCGGGCCGATAAGGCCACTCATCGCTGTCTAGTCATCTGTGACTCAATAAAAGAATACATATAACTACGTGACCGGCAAGGTCACCACTACTATCGATTATGGCCCTCAATACCAACAATCAACAATGATAAATAATCAAACAAGACGACAACCTCACACGAATGCACAACTAAACCTTGGAGATGTATATATACAATCTGCAAGCCTCTATGAGTATCGATAAAATGGTCGGAACAGGCCACGACCTACCCATACCGTACAACAAAAGAAAATGAACTACACCTCCAATATCAAGCTCCGATGACAGGAGCTTTATGACTCATAAGCTGGCTGAATCACGAGGGATCGCTCCTCGTTTCATGGTACTTGGCGGTGCAGTAATGCAAATACTTAATGGGCGTCAAGACAATCGCCAGTATGCAAAGCAACTGAACACATCTGAATAATAACAACATAACTAGCAACTCCGAATAGCAGGAAATAACTAAACTGTAAGAACCGATATAAGCTGAATCAGAATTTCCTGTACTGTGATAGGGCAGGAGTGATCTGGGCCAACGTGGGCACTCGCTGATCTAATAGCTCATATATAACATATAAATACATATATAGCAAGAACAAATACCAACCACCTATAAGCCGATGGTACCAACCAATGAAACAATCTATAAACCCCTCCGTCAAAACCATCCAAAAATAAGTCACTCCACTCATCTACTAACTACGAGCAATTCCGCCGCCCCCTGGGTCTCCGCCCGGGCTATGGCCTCTATATAAATAATCCGTGCCCGAGTCCAAGGACTCTGCATTTCTATCTCGTAATCGTAATTCATTCAAATCTTTCTCGGGCGCATGCGCATAATAAATCAGATCGTGAATGATGATCGTACTGATATGGGGAAAAAGCTTCATCCCATCTTCGTCCCATCGCGGACGGCATGCCTCCTGGAGTGACGTATACCCACCCGCCAAAGGGGCTTGGCTACAATTACTAACCTAGGCGGCGAGGACGCTCAAAAGGGCAGCCTCACGACACAATCAAATCCCCAATAACTCACAATCACATATATAAAGTAAGCATGTTTAAACCGAAAATACTATCCGTGTTCTGATTTCTTATTCTCGAACTCTTTTTGTGTTATACTAATCTTTTATACCGCTTTCTTTATACCGAATCAGATCAGATCTCCGACCGTATGGTTGTACCCGTATCCAAGATACTATCCTGACTGTATATTACACTGCAGCCAAGATACTATCACCCTGTATGGCCATACTGTGAGCTGGTTACTACTTGTCCTCGATTTACTTTACTACTTTTATTCAAATATATGTCATGCGGCTCTAAAAACATGTTTTCAAAATGCAGACTGGGCTAAACTGAGTCCTAAATGATAATCTCGCCATTTGGGCGTCGCATTAGCTTTCTGACCGAATACTTATAACGCAAAACAGGTTTACTGAACTTGCACAAACTCAATATTCAACTCTGGGAATTCTATTATGGAGTTTGCTGTATTATACAAGGCTAAAATTACTTTAGCTTGTCAAGAAACTGGCTTTACATACCTTAACCTCTAAGTTATCCAACTAACTAATAAAAGCCTTACGCCAAGATCTGGCTATTTCTCCCAACTGCATTCTATATATGTCAATTAGAACTAAATACACCAATATTCTAAAAGAAACGTCACTGGAGCATATTTATAGCCCAAACTTTGGCTTATCGTAAAGACAGTCAAAAACTTTCATTTCTCGAAAGTCCGTATGGAGAAATATTCACTTTAAGGCTAGGAGTATATTGACACTAATTTGGAGCAATTCCACTTACCTTATCCTGGTAGCACAACGATTTGCCGATCGAGTTTCGCGAAACTAAACTGTGAGGGAATGCCCTTTGCTGCTAAATACCTCGGTATCTCAGGTTAATTTGGGTTTGGACCGCGCTGATTGCATAATCAAAAGGAAATTAACAATATATTACGCTCCCTCTGTTTCGCTCTATGGAAATTATCTGATTTTAATCAAATAAACCAAAGTTGGAGGCTTTATATTACTTGTGTCGATCGCCAACGTGTCACGGGAGCCAACGCGGTGGCTTCCCCCCGTGACACATTGCCATCGCGGAGGGCGTTCCGCCCGGCTCCTCCGCTGCGATGGTTCGCCATGTTTCTTATCCGGCCCTTTTCCTGGGCCTTTTTTAGCATGTGTGACACTCAAATACCCTTAACCAACATGTAATAGGCCATCTATGTGCCGGAATTTTACGAGGTGTAACAAAGGCCAAGGAGAAGACATAGGGTGCAAATTTCTATATGGGCGCAGTGAGTCACCACTATGAATCTGGCATTGATGACACTTGTGAACAAAAAGGGAAACACAATGCTCCATGGTAAGCTAACAGTGTCCTGCTCACAAAATCTTCACTTATATAATATATCCCTGCTCAAAAAGAAACCATTGCGAGTCGCCTAATAGTTTTTTGATCTCCATATAGGCGTGTATTGGATATTCTTTTATTTTCAAGAATCATTTAATGTCATGATACCATAAACACTTATATGGCTCTACTTGCATTGTATTGCAATAACCATGTTGATCTCTAATATGAATTTCCAATGGATCGATATAAGTATTACTCCTGGGTACGGAAGCATTGATGCTAAAGTAGCCAAAGGCCAGCCAACTCATTATGAAATCTGAAATATATAAGAACTTAATGGACTTGAACCTTTGCCAAGGTCCTCTAGACATTGTTTGTATGGAATAAGCTTAATGTCTCAAGTTCTATCTCACCTCTAGGCCGACGAATGAGCTTGGTGACAGACCCCAAAACTACTAACATGTGTACATCTAGATTTATCTCCATGTTTAAACCCATGAGGCAAGTTTCATATTTTGCTATATTATTAGTACAAAAAGAAACAAAGTCGCGGCTAAAAGGTAATGATGCTCGCTTGGTGAAATAAGGACTACCCCAATCCCTACACCTTTAACGTTGACAGCCCCATCAAAATATATCTTCCAAACATAACTGTCATCTCTCACTTATTCCTCAACTTAATTTATTTCTTCGTTAGGAAAGTATGTTTCCAATGGCTCATATTCATCATCCACTAGGTTTTCAAGGATGATCAACCAATGCTTGTGCCTTCATAGCGGTAGGGGTGACATACATAATGTCGAACTCCGTAAGTAAAATCCGCCATTTTTCTAGCCTGGCCGCTGGCAAAGGTATATGAAAAAGATATACTTCAAAGCATCCATTTGAGATATGAGGTAAGTCATGTAGAACGAAAGATAATGCTTCAATTTTTGAGCAACCCAAGTTAGGGAACGACGTGTCTTTTCTAAAATAGTGTACTTTACCTCATAGCTTGTGAACTTCTTGCTCAAATAATAGATCGTTTGTTCCTTTCCCGCGTGGGCATCATGCGTTGGCCCCAAACACAACCAAAGAATTTATTTAACACTTACAGATACAAAACAAAAAGCCTACCGTGCCTGTAAGGGACCAATAATTTGAGGGTTTGGCAAATATTTCTTAATCTTATCAAAGCTTCTTGACACTCGCTTGTCCACATCCCTACCGCGTCCTTTTTTAATAGCTTGAATATAGGCCTACATGTGGTTGTGTTGAGCGATGAACCATATTGATTTAGTTTAACCTCCCAAGAATGCTCTATAACTTCCGCTTTTATTCTTCAGGTATAAATTCGTGAAATGGTCTTTATCTTGGAGGGGTCTAATCAATGCCTCCATAACTATAAATCTCAAAAGCTTCCCAGGTGGAACTCCGAAATGCACACTTGGCCGGTTGCTTGAGATTATACTTCCGCAATCTTTCAAAGAACTTCTCTTAAATCATCCACGTGGGCCGCCTTAGCGCTCGACTTAATAACTAAGCATCATCAATACATACCTCAACTTCTTGGCGTATCATGTCATGAAAGATAGTAGCTATGGCTCTCACATAAGTTTCTCCTGCATTCTTAAGACCAAATGGCATGTAACTTACAATAACAAGTACCTCATGGGTGGTGAGTTTAGCATTTTCCTCGCATCCATTTCATCCATCGAATCTGATGATACCCGCATAACAATCCACAAAAGATTGAATCTTGTTTGGTACATATTATCAAATCAGATATGGATGTTGGGCAAGGGAAAATTATCCTTTGGGCTTGATTTATTTAAATCCCTATAGTCAACGCAAACTCTGATTTTTTCATCTTTCTTTGTCAACAGCACAACATTGGCCAAGTACGTGGTATAATTGGATTTACCTAGACTACATTTGCAATTTAATTGCTTCATAATTCTCTCTTTTAATTTTCACCACGTCTGTCTTAAACTTTCTTTGCTTTTGCTGGATTGGTGGAAAATTAGGATATGTGGGGAGTTTGTGAACTACCAAATCACACCAACTCGACACATCAACAGCAGTAACGCCAAAAATATCTTTATACTCAAACAGAGCCTGAATTATGTCATCTCTAATCTTTTGTTCAGCATGAATGCATATTTCTCTTTGTTTCCTTTCTGTCTCAATTAATTGCCTCAGTTCCATTTAAATTGGCTTAGGCTTATTCTCAAATTGATCCAATCTCTTTTTATCTCTCTAAAATCTTCGTCTTTATTATATTCATTAACTTTTTGACTCATTATTTCGAGATTAGACAACTTTTTAAGATCTGATGTGAATTCCGCATGCATGTCATTTTACTAAATGGTATTAACATAACTGAAACAGAAATAAAATAATAAAATTAGAGGAAAAAAAGTATAGAATTTAATATGGAACTAGAAATTCATTGAATTGAATTGGAAAGGATAGAAGGGTTAACATCAGAAAGAAAAATATCTTGATTACAACCATGAGAATAATCCAAATACAGAAAAAAGCAACAAAATAAACTACTCCAGACTCCTCTCCTTGTAGGAAAAGGAGTGGCTTCCGGGCTGGTGAGCTTTAACTCGGGCCAATGTTGCACGCTCTCCATGAATAGGGTCTTTCACCAATCTAAAACTGCTGTTTACCCCATGTGTCATTTCGCTGAGACCTTGACACATTTTCTACACGTCATCTTAGATAGCCAGGATCTGGATTTTCTCATATCGTTTAGTAAAAAGATTGAGCAATGTGTGAATTGACTTTGGCAACTTCTAAATTTTCTTTCCATTCTTTGCCCATTTCCTATCGCCATTGGTCAAAACCCAATCCAAAAGTATCTTGACTATCCAATAGAGATATTGGGTCCACAATTCCTTGCAATGATACTCCCAAACCTTTTCCTAGTTCATAACCATTTTGTAGCATGTGTGGCCACCATGATTGCAAAGTAGGGCTAGAGATGAGGCTTTGAATAGCCTTCCTTCCAAGAATTGACTGCCATCACTGTCTCAAATGCTTGATAAATAAGGGACTCACAACCTTCCTTGGATTTAATGCATGCAATAGAGGGGTCCTGATATATCAAAAGTCATCTTCCCTATGAACAATGATTTCTTGTTTGTCATATTCAAATTTGACCATCTAATGCAAAGTAGATGGCACGACTTAGCCATATGAATCCACGACCTTACTAAAAAGCAGGTTGTAGGAAGTGTCAGTCCATGTTCATTACTTGAAAAACGATTCCAAACTCAGTAGGTCCAATTGTCAAAGTAAGGTCAATCTCTACCAATTGTATTGTACCATCAAAAGCTCGAACACACATATCATTAGCCCGAATTCTGTCTTCGTGTTGATTTTCAAACTTTGCAAAGGTATAGGGGGCATATTTCCACACCCGAACCTCCATCAATCATGACTCTCTTCACGTAATGTTCCTCACATTTCACAATTAGGATGCAAATCCTGTTGTGCAGATCCTCCTAAGGGCAACTCATCATTAGTGAAAGATTCTATTTACCTCAAATATTCTATCACCATCTTTCCAAATGACTCACCGTAGTATTTATGAGATATATACTTCATTCAAAACTTTAATCAACGCTTGACGATACCTTTGAATGCATGAGAAAAAAGATAGCAACGAAATCTGGAGCAGGATTTCCACCGATCAACAATGGAATAATCTTCGACTTTCATCTTTTCATAAATCCTCCGCCCTTCCTCGCTGATAGGCTTTTTCACTGGCCACTGACTTTCCTTAACTGGTTTGGGTCTTCCTAATTCTTCTGAGCGTAACATCTTCCAGAACGAGATGAAACCTCTGCCTATCTGCATCTTCACAATCTCTTTCCTGTAAGTACAGTGGTCTTGTTATAGTTCCATGGGACGGTTTTTATATTTGTTATGGAAATTTGTGTTGGGTGGTTTTATCACAACTAGCTCTATCATCTTTTCTGCTATTTCGATTTTGACTCAAACCTTGAAAAATCACCAAGAACATATAATTCTTCTGTTAGCCATCGGTACTCCTTTTCTTCTAGGGACATACAATATTAGCTTTGTTTCGAAGTTTTTAGACTTGAACCTAAAGTTGATCCTTTTGTACTAATGGTAATTTTCGTATAGGTTTATGTCCATACTCATCCCTTTTTCTAAGGAGCTAAGTGTTGTTATCATTCCACCCATTTGTTTATATTCCTTGTCATCAGATATCATACCAACAACATGCGCATTGTTGTGAGCAAAAAGTGGATTGTTGGTGACATTTCCTCATTATGTATCACAATTGTTTTACCATTAATTAAATTCTCAATGGTTCTCTTCTAAAGTCCAATGATTTGTACTATGACCTTGGGTGTTGGAATGATACTCACATCTGATAAAGAGGATCAAACATTTTGCGTTCATTGACATAATATGGAGTGACAGTTGGAACCAAACCTAACCGCATTAATTTTCACAACAAACTTGTGTATGATTTCCTTCAATCGTAAAGTTTTCCTCTATCCTCGCTCTCTCACATAATCTATCCTTGGATTGTATTATATGGTGCTTGAAAATTCTTTTGTTGGGGACTTCCAAAGCCTTGTGGAGTCGGTGCCACCATTGTGTGGGCATTGAAGAGGTTGAGCATATGCCTGTGTGTTAAGGACCATACCTGGGACGCGAGCAACTGAGTAATGGAGATCCCGATGAGGGTAATAATGTTTAGAGAACTAGACTGTCCCCTCAAGTGTACTTGTGCATTAGAGTGGTCTATCCTCCAATGGGAACCCCATGACCCCGATGCCATCGTGGGTCCTTCCTCTTCTTTGCGATTTGCAAAACCATCCGAACCATTCTAAATTGCTTGTGTAGTGCCTTGAGGGTTTCTGACTCTACGATTTTCCTGAATTTATACCATTGTCCACCATTTCTCCAATTTTAGTTGTCTCATAAAGGATTACCGACCGCGACGAGCAATGGATTGGAGAAAAACGCCAACTGGGCCCATGATCTTTCATTGGTGGTTTAACTTTGGCTGCCTTCTCTCTCTATTTTATGGCATATTCTCAAAAACTTTCAGTTGATTTCTTTTTCATGTTAGCGAGGGAATTGCAATTGGGAATAATGTCAATATTGTATCAAATTGTTGGACAAAAATCCCCGAGTCATGTGTCATCCTAAACATTCCAATGAGAAATATCTTGATCAATAAACTAATTCAAAGGCTACCCCTGTCAAGCTCTCTCCAAAATAAGCCATAAGTAATTCCCTCTTTTCCCCGCTCCTCCTTAATTGATTAAAAACCCTTCAAATGAGCCACAAAGTTCACTATGTCCGCTATACTTGTCAAACTCGGGGGTTTTGAACCCTAAAGGCAAGTGAACATCGGGGGACATGCACAAATCCCTTGAAAGAGACACTTAGCCCTCCTAGTCCCTGCATATTCCTTATAGCCTTTGCCCAGACTCTACTTTCTTGGTCATCTCTTCTTGTTCCTCGCTCTTTGGTAGTTTTCACATTGATCTGGAATTATAATGATGAGTGGGGTAAGATCCCGAGACTCTTAAAGTCACTTCAGGAGGATTATATTGATCATGATGCACCTTAGCCGAAGGCTCATTATTGGATTTCTATACCACCGCTGGTTGAGGCAATCGTATTAGCTTCCATATAACGTGTATAAAGAGTGTGGGTTACTTATGAGGTTGCATTTAGAGGGTGGCAACATGAAGGTCCAATGGTTTTGGATGTGTTATCATATGGACCAAACCCAGGAGGATAAAGTGGGTCACTTATCGAAATTTGAAGAGGGACAGACATGGTCATATCCCATAATCCAGGTGGATCAAGATGGTGGAGCTTGTCCATTCATCCAAGCTGGGTACATTCTTAACTTCATTTGTCCTGCCCCAATATCCTTACTTCCTCCATTGATGCTTATTCTCATGGAACCAATTGATTCGAACTTCTTCATTATCTGACTCTCTGTTCCATCTTCTACGAGCCATTGTTCCTTTTCCTTTCGATCTTGTATTGTATGTGGGTGAGACACCATTTTAACTAAGCAACCAACCACCTTTTAAACTATCTTTAATAACAAAACAAAATGTGTTAGGGTTTAACATTTCATAGATATTAATCACACGTTGTATGTCTTGAGCTTAATGTTATTCCCATTTATAAAATGAGCTTGAAAGGCTTTTGATGTGTCATCTTGACTTTAGTTTGAAAATATTACAATGCTCTTTTTTTTAATTAAAAATTCTCCTTCGGTGGCTCGGAAAGTATTTCGATTGGAGCCCATTAAAGGTTGCCTACGTATCATGTTAAACATGAATCAGACTGCATAGTTCATAATAACAATATTTTTTTAAAATAATAAGAAGAAAAAACAAATAAAGAAAATATTATAAATTACTCAATCAAATAAAATATAAAAATTCATTCATTTTGAAATACCTTAATTCAACAGTTTAATCAGAACCAGAAAAAAGAAAGAAAAGAAAGCTAGTTGAAAATGCAAAACTGACTTAAATTGCCGAAAATAAAATAGATAATAATAATAATATTAACTCTAAGGACTCCACAAAAAATATCATAATCCAAGATGCCTTCTCAAGGTGCTTCGGGCCTTAATTCCCTCCTAGACTCGAATATACTCTAGACAAAGTTGTCGGTAAGTGTGAGGTAAGGGCACGTGCATGTTTGTCCCAGACTCTCATCATCCTGGTGGAGATAAACATCATAAACATAAACCAGGTCTCCTCGTTAAGTAATTTGTTCTTTGGCCTCCTCTCCATGCTTATGACACTCTTTACAACCATTGTTGAGCAAAGATTAACCATTGCTCTTCGATTTGGTGGCGCAGTGCACCTCGTTCACCCATCCACTGCATCTTTCAGCCTCAACTTCTGCTCATTGCTGTGAATCACCTTGCTATTTCTCTTTCTCGCTCCATAGAGGCTTTAATTGAGCTTGAAGCCTAGATTGTGTGCACATTAGTATGGCCTTTTCTATTTCAAAGTCATCTTGTTGTTGTTCCATGGCCACTCTGATGATACCCAAATCTTGCTGCGTTTCTGATAGAACGTTTGTCTACTTTGGCCTTTATTTCGCCAACTCCAACTTCAACCCCTAATTCTTTCCCAATTGGTTGTAGTTTTGCTTGACGCGTAGCAGGTCTTCCGCCATAACTTGTAGATTCCGATTGATAGTCTCTTTCCAATTCTCTCCTGAGTCTTTGTGATTCTTGTTTCATTTTCAATTTTATCATTTAACCTTTTAGAAACTCATTCTCCACCTCTAGATGAGCTTGTCTAACTCTAGCCCGTATCTCCGCCCGTCCCATTTTCCTGCATCCCCAGCTTTTCTTCAAAAGAGGAGGGCTTGTGTAGCCATAAGAGATACTCTCAGAAATATTCTTCCTTATCGTGATCCTTTACCATTTCACAATTCAAATGTACTGCTTCCATACCAAATTTTAGTATTTCATCACTATCAAAAGAAAAAATTCGAAGGAGTATCATACATACATTCATCCATGCTTTTGGTTCGAGGAATCTCTCAAGTCGAC
This sequence comes from Datura stramonium, assembly GCA_018107945.1. Classification (NCBI taxonomy): domain Eukaryota; kingdom Viridiplantae; phylum Streptophyta; class Magnoliopsida; order Solanales; family Solanaceae; genus Datura; species Datura stramonium. The sequence continues at coordinate 157,389 of JACEIK010000118.1, read as the reverse complement.
CTAATTGACACATTACTCGAAGTGGTACATAAGGTTGGACCCCTCTAAGTCCAATCAACACCAGATATGGGCGATGTGAAGACATACAAATAATTTCTTGAGCCGAGAACCAATAGTAATTCCAGGTAATCCACTGCTACTAAGCCAAAGATTTTTTCCTTCCATACCTTGATCCCAATTGGTAATTTACTTTATTGACTCTCTCCTCGCGACTCGTCAATGGATTTAACCAGTCAGTAGTGAACTTTGGTACAAAGTGGTGATCATAAAAATATTCCAAGAACTATATTTATAACAAAATGTTGCAACCTTCAAAGTAGGTAGCTACCCATTTTGAACTTGGTTAGAGCGTGAATATGTCTCCAAGAATCATAGGTAATTAAGAGTGGGATTATCCATTGTGTTTAATGCTTGCACTACTCTGTCCAAACTAATATCAATATTCTCATCCCTCTCTGAAAAAACCACACGCCCCAAGAATGCAACCATGAAAGCAAAACGCTTGTATACTTCCATGTTTGTAGGTCCCTTTTGTTGTTTAGTTGGCCTCGATACTCGTGAATGCTTCCTCCTGTCCATTCCTCGTGGAATAAAACTCCAAATAAATCCAACCCTCTCTCAAACTTTCTACCTCCATCTGATTGATTTTCAGTAATCTTAAGGACTTGTTCCTATCCACATTTTGGGGACTATAGGCCTTGTTTCGGGAGGATCAAACTGAGACTAGATCCTATTCCCATGAAGCCTTCATTTCCTCCAAATGTCAAGCCATTTCAAATTTGAAAATGAAACACATTAATAAGGAGGATCCCAGGTATGCTAAATCAACGGCTCAAAAACATCTCTGGGGCTAATTTCCCATCATATGTATTGATGTCCTAAATGATCTTTTACTTCCTATGATGGTATCCATCCGTTTCCACCATCGCCATAGAAGTGGTGGTATCCTCGATCGACAACCATAAATTCCTTGAATCCCTTCTACTCCCCGAGTCTTTTATCACACTTTCCTCTAGTTGGTGGAGCCATATTGTATCTTGGAATATAAATAAATAAATAGGCAAATTATCACCTAATTGTGACTTAGTTGAGACAAAAATTTATTCTTAAAGCAGAGAAAACGCTTTGAAAAGAAGTTTTATTAATAAGGAATAGTATCGTCACGAGTAAGCACTACATCACTGTTTTCAGAAAAACATCTTTATGAGACCGAGTTATAAAAAAAAATGATTGAATATGAGATAAAATCGACAAAATGGATAATCCTGCAAAAAACGATCCAATATTTGTAAAAATCGCAACCGTTATGCAAAAATAATCACATACAAATATAAATGATGGACATATATGTACATATATACATACATACATGCATACATACATATACATACATACATACATACATACATATATACATACATACATATACATACATATATATATATACATACATATATATATATATATATACATATATACATATATATATATATATATATATATATATGTATATATGTAAGTGGGGCTGAATTCGAATAGGTTTTCCCCTATCACAATTAAATAAATGGAGTATTATAGTAATAATAAATAAATGAAAAATGCATTTGTGTTATAAACATATTTGTATTATAGTGAATGTCTATAAAGGTATTTGTATTGAGTAGGATACAGGTGTTTATATTATAGTGAAAGTCTATGTTTTGGAGAAAATTAGGAGAAATTATCCCTATAAATAGAGGGGTTCCCCTTCATTGTATTTTATCCCATCAAGAGAAATAAGAACTTCTCTCCTTCTCTTTCTCTACAATATTCTTGTTCTTTCTTTATTATTTCATAACACGTTATCAGCACGAGTCTCCGCCTTGAGCACTCACTTTGAAAGATCCGAGGTAAGAAAAATTAAAATTTCTTTTTCGAAAGATGTATTACTTAACCACAGGAGTGATATTTCTTTGGTGATACCGCTGCTCTACAACTCTACTGTCTCAAAATTTGAAGGCCAAGGTATTATTTTTCCTTTCTTTTAATATGGGCTAATCTTTACGAAATTTGATTTCACGCTCTTCAAAATTTAGGCAAGAACTACCTTTCATGGGTGTTGATGCTGAATCCATATGGATGTAATGGTCTTGCAGACACCATTAAAAGTGACAACAAAGCATCAAAAATCCATATGGATGCAATGGGTCTTGGAGACACCATTAAAAGTGACAACAAAGCATCAAAAATCCATTTGGATGCAATGGGTCTTGAGACACCATTAAAAGTGAAAATAAAGCATCAAATCAAAATCGTATAAGACTATGATATTCTTTGCGCCATCATATTGATGAAATTCTTGAAAATTGAATATCTCACGATTGGCGGATCCACTTATCTTGTTGAATAGCCTAAAAAGAAAGGTATGACCACTTTGAAGATGGTCATCCACCCAAAGGCATTTATATGATTGGATTCATCAAGACTATAAGTCTGCTCATGAGTATAGCTCATCAACATTCAAATTGTTTCTAAGTTGAAACTATGTGGAGACAACTAAATGATGTTGATATGATTGAATATGTGGTAGTATACAAAATTAATTGAGAGCTCCGGAAGAGCTAATGTATTAATACACCTCAAGAAATGAAATTGTTGTAGTAAGTCCTAACCATGAAACCAGAAGTTTCCAAGGACATTGGAAAAAAATGAGACTATAAATTATGAAGCATCTAATATCTTCACGCTACTACAATTTAGCGGGTTATAAATATTTATGTAAAGATTACCCGCCGCTCTTTTTATTTGTAGTACATATAATTATGGGTATGATGATAAAATCACATACCAAAGTAAACTAGCTTCATCAAATAGTTGGCATAACCGGTTGGCCATCCCGGTTTGGGGAATGTGATGCAAAAATAATTGAGAATTCACGTGAGGCTATATGTTGAAGAAATAAAAGATTCTTCAAGAATTCTCTGTGTTGCTTGTTCTCGTGATAGGAATGATCTTGATCACTTAGTTGAATTAATTCTGAAATTGAACTTATAAAAGGGGTGAATATGGGCCCATTCACCTACCATGTGAACTGCTTGCTAATAGGATGCATCTATGGAATGGTCACATGTGTTTTGATATCAACTTGCAATTGATTTTCATAAGGTTGTTGCTCGAATTATTAAATTAAGAGCATAGTTTCAAATTATAGAATCATGTTGATAATGCCGATTCATATATATGTTGGCTTGCTGCACCAGTATGCCTCCACCTAGCTAAATCGTTGGTTATGAGAATAAACTCCCAAATAAAATTGGGTATATATATGTTTATTCAACATATAGCAACACGTGAATGCATCAAGCCAACAAAGTTCCCCGCTTTATCTTCCTGGGCTTGTATTGGACAAAGATTAGTGCAATTGAGGCATACTTCCTATAGTAAACTGTTTACTAATTCCAATACTTTGTACTTTGGCATGATCGTCTTGGGGACGTCCTGATCTATAATATGAGACAATTTTCCCAAAATTAGGGGAGAAATCAGAAATCAAAAGAGAAATTTTGTGGAAAATCCATCACTGCCTCATCTTGATCCACGTGCTTCTATTTGTGAGCAAGAAGTACAAAAGATTATTCATCTACAGAAATTGCAAAATTAAATGTCAGACGCATTTACAGATTTTAAAAAGAATTACTAAGTCATATATTCCCGCAGAATGTCCTAATTCGAATTGATGTCCTTGAAGGACCATCTACTAGTGTCATAGCCAATGAGTCCAAAGCACGCTAAAGCGTGGTAGACCATTGCCATAAGGATCGAAATCCAGGAAAAAAAAAAATAAAATGGTCAAGATGACACTACGATAGAACCACATATGGAATTCAAGATTGAGCAATTTTGATATTCATGAAGAAATCAATGAGCCTAAGACTCAGAAAATGAAGGAATCATCCATAAATTCAAGTGATGTGGGAATTAATCGATCAAAAATAGTGGTGGATTATGTCTTTGTATATAATGTTGCAACAAAAATCATGCAAGATAGTGAGGATCTTGAACCTCAACTGGCATAGAATGTCGATAAATAAATGATTGGCCAAAATGGCAAAAAGCAATTTAACTGTAATTGAATCTGACTTGTCAAGCGTGAAGTTTTTGGACCCATAGCTCAAACACCTAATGGTATTAAGCCCGTTGGCTATAAAATGGGTTTTTTGTGTGAAAAAGAAATGAGAAAATGAAGTACAAAGGCATAGCACGCCTTGTTGCACAAGGATTTTGCACAAAGACCTAGTGTCGACTATGAAGAGACATACTCACTAGCTTATGGATGCAAATTACATTATGCTATCTTATTAGTTTCACTGTCCATGAGAGGCTTGAAATGCATTTGATGGATGTAGTTACAGGTTATCTTTATGGATCACTTGAAAATGAGATATACATGAAAACTCGAAGGATTTAAATGTTCAAGCATATCATTCAAAGTCTCTGGAAAATGTATTCAACTAGATTGCAAAAGATCATTGTATGGTTTGAAGCAATCTGACGCATGTGTGGTATAACTGTCTTAGTGAATATTTATCTAAGGAAGGTTATATAAATGATGAAATTTGCCCATGTGTTTTATAAAGAAACAAATATCGGAGTTTGTCATACTTGGCCGTTTATGTAGATGATGACAAACTCCGTATTAGAACTCCGCAAAGAGAGCTCAAAAGGCACTTGATTATTTAAAGAAGGAATTTGAGATGAAAGACCTTGGAAAGACAAATTATGTCTTGGTTTGTAAATTGAGCATTTGAAAAATGGGTGTCTTTATTCATCAATCAGCCTATATAGAAAAAGGTGTTGAAAAAGATTTTATATGGATGGCGCACATCCATTAAGTACTCCTAAGGTGTTCGATCACTTGATGTGAATAAGGATCCATTCCGACATCAAGAAAGGAATGAAGAAATTCTTTGTCCTTGGCGCTCATATCTTAGTGCAATTGGTGCACTAATGTATCTTGCTAACACTACAAGGCCCTGGAGTATAGCCTTTTCGGGTTAATTTGTTAGCAAGGTATAGTCTCGCCCTACTAGGAGGCATTGGAATGGGATAAAACAGCAATGCGGCATCTTAAGGGACTACTGATATGGGCTTATTTTATTCTAATAATTACAAATAAATTCCATCTTGTTGGCTATGCCGATGTCAGTATTTATCCGACCCACAAAGCTCGATCTCAAACTGGGCTAATGCGGTTCATATGTGGAGGTACCGCAATATCTTGAGATCTACAAAGCAGTCTCTCGTAGCTACTTCATCAAATCATGCTGAGATAATAGCTATTCATGAAGCAAGCCGAGAATGTGTGTGGTTGGAGGGGTCCATGTATACATCCATTAGAGAAAAATATGGTTTAAACTATGACAAAGTACCCACAATTTTTGTATGAAGATAATGCCGAATGCAAAGCACAACTAAAGGGAGGATTCATAAAAGGAGATAGAACGAAGCACATCTCACCAAAGTTTTTCTACACACATGAGCTCCAAAAGAATGGTGATATCAATGCAACAGATTCGCTCAAGTGACAATGTGGTCGATTTATTCACTCAAATCTCCTACCAACCGCAACTTTCAAGAAGATGGCAAAAGATCGAGATGCAAAGATTCAAGGATGTTGTCATTAGGGGAGTTAACACGCGCTGTACTCTTTTTTCCATGAGGTTTTGTCCCACCGGGTTTTCCTTTATAAGGTTTTTAATGAGGGCAAACATAATGCGTATTATTAGATATGTGTGTACTCTTTTCCTTCACTAGATTTTTTTTCCTAATCGGGTTTTTCTAGTAAGGTTTTAACGAGACACATTATCTATCAAATAGACATTCAAGGGGAGTGTTATAAACATATTTGTATTATAGTGAATGTCTATAAAGGTATTTGTATTGGAGTAGGATACATGTGTTTATATTATAGTGAAAGTCTATGTTTTGGAGAAAAACTAGGAGAAATTATCCTACAAATAGAGGGGTTCTCCTTTCATTGTATTTCATCCCATCAAGAGAAATAAAAAACTTCTCTCCTCTTCTCTTTCTACACATATTCTTGTTCTTTCTTTATTATTTCATAACAGTTTGACTTTTTTTTTCCTCTTTTATTGTTAGCTTTTCTTTTTAAAATGACAAATTACAACTTTCAATTTTATTCCAAATGATTTTTTAATTTTTTTTTGTTTGAAAGATAATATTTTTAAAATAAATAAATAAAATGATATCAAACATCTTTCAAGATTTATTTCAATAATTTTTTTGTGTTTGAAAGATAATCTTTTTTTAAAATAATAATATAACTAGTAAATAAAATGATACCAACACTTGTGTTTTATTCCAAATGGATTTTTATTTGAAAGATAATCTTTCTTATTTCCTTGGTTACTTAAAAACTAATAACATACAAAAGCCTTTTAAATAAATGCATTTCAGATAGCACATAAAATGAGCATGGTGGTCTCAAAAGGTACCTATCTTAGATGATCTAACCCTTGTGCCAAGTCCTAATTAGGTCAAATGCAAAGTGATGCAAAACAAAAAGTAGACGACAAAGGATAATCATTGCTTGTGGTTTTGTTCTGCTAGGTTTAGCATCCTAAATGGAAAGGTGTCTAGACCGGCTTATCTTTGAGTGACAACTCGGGTCGGGAGGGCCGCCACTGCAGCGCAGCTTTTCCTGGCCCACCGATGATCCAACCTCGCCTAACATGTGTGACTCACAATCCCGAACCGGGAGTGTTGCCGCACACATGTGCTCATCTCAGATAGAAAATTTTTGTGGAGGTATCCGACACAAAGGAATGTTATGAAATGTGTCTGTGAGACTCAGAGAGGGTGCGGAGAGAAGATAGTTTATACATGATGTGTTGTGGATTTTGCTACCATTGACGCTCAAAACTAAGAAAATAGCATGGACTTGTGTGTATTTATGTGGATAAGGAGGCACTTTTCCTTTGATTTCAAGATAAATAGGTGTTGGAACAATAAATTGCAAAAGGAAGCTGTAAGTATGTACAAAGTCCACAGTACTTATCCGTAGGATGGACCTATGAGTCGACTGAGGGTCTTGATGAGAAGTCAAAGTTTAACTTGGAAGATTGATCCTCGAGACTTGTCACGGATCGTAATACGATGGCATGTCGTGGTAAGTCAGTTGTGATAAAATCCATAAGAATTGCACAAGGGCTGATTCTCAGTACGAGAGTACCACACTCGTGAGATGAAGGTACGTGTCGTACCATACTAGTCGTGGTGAAGTTCAAACAAAGTTCAAAGTATCGTGATCAAGCCACGGGCAATGTATTGAGTCGTAGGATGTTTGTACGAACTATACCTTGGCCAAATACTTAGCCAAAATTCAGACAATACTTGGCCAACAGAGTTGATGCCATGGTCCATGAGAAGCCCCTACGAGTCGGGTGGACCTGACGAGGCCGACTTGGCATATAGTGCTGGGCCCCGTTAGTTTAGGGAAAAAGGACTTGTGTCTCTATAAAATGCTTTTATGTTTTATTTTTCTACAGGAGGACAATGAATAGACTTAATTCTGGTAGGAAAACATTGTAAAGCAATTTTACATCAATAAAAAGAGAATTAAGTTGGTTCAACCTTGTGATCAACCTTTCTTGAACTCATTATTCTCATGCACTTGTTGTCAAGATTGCATAAATTGAAGGAATCGCTTTTCTCAATCATCTTTGTAAGTATTATTTTATGTTTGCAATCATGAATACAATTCACAACCCTGAAACTATGAGAGGCTAAAATCCACAGATAGGCTATGGGAATCCATGGCGGATTAACAAGTTAGGTTGTACAAAGTGAGCTCCAAAACTAATACTAATTACTTATATTGTAGTCTCTTCATTCCTTAATGATTCTTAGTGATGCACAAATAGGAAGTGCCTGAATTTCTTTATTTGCTTTGGCTTGAAGAGGTAGATTAGGAAAAGAGAATTGCAATGTGAGAGCCTTGATCTTGATGATCATTGTATTAACTTGAGCCGTGGTCGCAGGATAGCCATTTGGAACTTAGTGATAACGGTTTGTTTGCAATCGCTCATGAAACTTGGTCGAGAAATTGAGGATAGTCATTCAATAGGGATTGGTCGAATGCTTGAATGGAACCTAAGCACAGGCCTAGAATCAAGTGCATTGGTAAAGATCACGGAGTGTATACCCAAAGCCGTTATGAATCCATGGGAAACATAAACCCTAGTTATTCCTTTAATTACTCTGCAACATAATCTTGACTGCTGCTTATTTCTATTATTGATTTTAATTAGAATCCTTCCATTAGGGAAGGATCCATACAAGTTCATCTACCTACTGTAATCTAGATCTTCATATTTCCTCATGGGGTTCAACCTCAACCTCTAGTTGGGTTCTTATCGATAACGTCCTCTTCATATCATTTGAAGTGTATTTGAGCGTTATCAAAAAGTGGTGTCGTAAGCATGGGCTCATTGGCTAAGACTAGGTTATTTGCTTATAGTTGACTTTTTTTGGGTAGTGTATTTGCCTTAATTATGTTTTTTTTTGTGTTTTTGATACTCACAAAGCCGTCTTCCGGTGAATTCCAAGCACTCGTAGTAGAGGAGACCCCTTGTCCCACTAAATCCCAATCCCGAACGAGCACTGCATAGAATGGAGAACCCTGAACAGAGAGAAGCCCACTTAGTTGAAGAAGCTAGGGCTCTGTTGTTCTGCTTAGCCGCACTCTCAAAAGAGGGATTGTGATAACAGAGATAAGGTGGTAAACGCTGGTCGACATGGGAGGGGCAACTTGAGCTAAGAGATTTTCCCTCAGTTCTTTGAGGACAAGGACCAAGATATTGATGAGGCTAGGCCACTGGGCACTGTGCCGCCACCATCGCACGCTAGGGCCAAATTTGACATTAGGAGTACCATGTTTCAATTGTTAAACATAAAGGGGGTGTTCAGTGGCCACGCAGCAGATGACGCCAACCTGCACTTGATGAATTTTGTAGGAATATGCAAGGCATACAGGTTGCCCGCAGTAAGCCAGATGCAATAAGACCCGACTCTTCCCTTTCTCTCTAATGTGGGAAGTACTCAGGCGACTGAGTTGCCCAACGACTCCATAACCAATTGAAGGGAGTTTCTAAATGCTTCCTTGTTGAGAGATTCTTTCCCCATCAAGGATTTTACGGTTAAAAGATGAGATCTATACTCTCGGGCCAAATTAAGACTGATACCTTCAGTGAAACCTCGTTGAGATTCAAAAGAAGTTGATCATGCCCAACCATAAAATCCTTAGGATGACAGTTTGTTGGAAATCTTTTACGTGTCTCTTAATAATAGCATCAAGGCTGCAGGGTGACACGGTGGCCTGAGTGTTACTGATGAGTCACACTTTGGAGCAGCTTAATTCACTATCCTCTGGTATGGTGACTAAGACAAATGTGGTCCGGCATATGAGGGAGGCTGATGCGCATAGGCTGGGTGCATATGTTGTTGGTTTGATCGCAGACTAACAAATGAAGGAGGAAGAACGCGATCAGGAGTTGTTTGGCCATGTGTACATCAGTTTAAACTTGTTGATCGCCATATCATGGGAGCAGGAGCCAAAAAGTAAATGCAAAGTGGGGAACTCAAGGAAGGGAACAAGGAGCAGATCACTCCGACTCCGAGAAGAGGCAAACTTCCTAGATAGCTAAGTGGTGGTTTTGAGCCAATGCCCAAGCCTCTGGACAAGACAATTAGCACTATGATTCTGGAAACTGGCGGTTGGAACCAATAACAGACAACTACAATGGAATGGATTCAAAGATAGGAGCTATGGTCATGGAGTGAGAGGGAGAATGGAGACTAAATGACTCAGACGCAGAATGACGGAAGGAGTCATGTGCCTTCCAACGCATGAGAAGGGAGGCTAGACAATCAAAGTTGGAGAGTAAAGGATGGCCAAAAAATACTGAAAAGGTGGGTATCCATCATAGACGAAGAAATTCGGATGACTTATCTAGCATGGATCGAAGTGGAATCTCATGCCAACACCATCACAAATAGAGAGAAACAATAACTTTGGGCAACTGTTTGATCAATGAACCTTTAGGAAAAAGGGCAAAGTATAATTTCCTAGCAACACCGTCAGTCCAGAATACAAAGCGATGATGCTGATGGTAAGGGCAAAGATGACTTTTTGTGGAGTAGTAAACCGCGCTGACCCCGCGTTCCTCGTTGAAGCTGAAAGGAGGAAAGAGAGCGTGATTGAGGAAGAGATTGGTGATGAGACAAACATGATGAGTTGAAGAGGCCCTAGGTGAAAAGGAATGCGACATTGATCAAGAGGCAACTTTAGTGCAAAAAGGCTATCCCAAGACCAACGCCTACCATTCCCATAGCGATGAATAAAAAGGCGAACAACTGCAAGTTCCAAAAATTTCTTTCAATGCTTAACAACTTCTCTGTGAATATACCTTGGTCGAGCCACTAGAGCAGATGCTGGACAGAAAAATTCATGAAGGACCTGAGTGATTAAAGAAAAGATCTATAAGCTATGAGCCGGTTGACAATGTCCATCACTGCATAAAGGCTACAAAGAACAAGAGTCTTAGCTTAGAAAGGTAGACCCGTGTGCCTTCACGATACCTTGCACCATTGGTAATGCCGAATTCACAAGGACACCCTGTGATCTGGGAGCTAGCATATCTAATGCCCTTGCGATATTCAAAAACTAGGATTTGAAGTCCCCACACCAACCAACATGCGACTACTAATGACCAATAGAATAGCAAAGACCAATAGGCATCCTAGTTGATGTGCTAGTCAAGTTTGATGTCATATTCCTGTGGACTTCGAGATTCTGGATTGCGAGGTCGATTATGAGGTCCCCATCATTCTGTGGAAACTATTCCTCGCTACTGGTAGAGCTCTAGTGGATGTAGTCAGCCCGTTGAAGTTCAAAGCAACAAAGAAGAGTTCACTTTCAACATCTTTCCACTATGAAGCAACCAAAGGAATATAGTGTGATCTCAGACTAAGGAGAAGAAATGAGTCACTTGACAAATTCTGAGAAGTCAAGAGACTTGCGTCAGGCCGCAACGTTAAATCAAGCACTTCTTGGGAGGTGGAACCCAAGTGGTGATTTGGTGAAACTGAAAGTAACCAAACCACCTCGCTGGGCCATGTCGCGGACGTTAAATCAAACGCTTCTGGGAGGCAAACCTGAGTTAGTGAACTAAATGCTCTGCTCAGTGCAGGGAAACAAAAATAGGTATTGAAAAATCCGCTGCTACAGGATCTCAGTACGACTTCGTAAAAGAGGTCCCATGTCGTGGTAAATAAAGTGGGTGGGTGTGAAAGCAGAAAATTTAAGCAAGGTCCAATCCTAATACCCATCCTACAATTTGTACCTCAATAGTACGAAATGTAGGATGACTGTAGGTCACCAGGTAAGCTCCTTTGGCTAAAGTCACTACGGGTCAAGAGACGAGTCGTAGGTTGTTCCTACGACTATGGTACGAGTCGTGATGGGTTAAAATTACCCGATTTGGTCCAGCATTTTTAAATTTGCCCTCCCTACTTAAACTTCAAAACCGACCATTTTCCCACGCGGACAATTCACAACCCACAACTTGCGAATCCTCTTCCCAACACCAGTTGCTCCTCATCAAGACAAGAAGTACAAAATTCTTGCTTCAATCGAGTGTGCAAAGCCTTAGAAGTTGAGTTATGCCTATGAATCAACAATCAAGTAAGTGATTTACATTGCAAGCTCTAAAATGTTTGAAAGTGAACTTAAAGGAATCAAAACCCATATAAGAATCACTAGGCATGATTGAAAATCAATGGGTATAAAAAGGAAAATACCAACTTGATCGGAAACCCACTGAAATTTATTGAATTTTAGCCTGGAGCACCTAAAGTGGAGTTACGTAGGAGATTAAGTCGTGAAAAGGGAATTTACCAAATGCTAGATCTGGGGGAAATTTGAGTACCCAAAAATGTGAAAAACAAACACTTGCACACTGAGCAAAAGAAAATCATAAAATGGACTAAAAGGGTGACTTAGCACAAGACGGCCGAGGTTGACACCACGAACTCCATCAAGTGCTCTTACCACTTATCTTGAAAAATTGATCTTATGAAGCCCACCCTACGACTAGTGGAATTGACCTACGGGGTGTACTATGAGTCGTGTGAAAACAGAATTTATCCAAAATGGGACTTCATCGACGAATTAAGGCACTTAACGTATCCCTTCATGGTACGAGTCATACTGCTGAAGTCATGGGGTATCATCAGGAAAGCTTTTCTCGTGGTAGAGTCGTAATTTCATAAACACTCAGAGTGAAGACTCGTGATGAGTTACTGAATTTTCAGCATCTGATTTTGTTTTCAAAAAGAATGCTAACTCTCTTTCTCACTAAGTACAATGACATACAAATGCAGTGGATAGAAAAACACAAGCCCACAGGACATTGATAGATGAAACAACGACTCAAAGTCTCATCGAAGTCGGAGATTCACCTAGTGGTTTACTCGAGGATTACCAAACAGATACCTGACGCAGATGGAAACTAGAACCACTAGGGCAAGAGCAAAGTCCTGCCGAAGCAACCACGGCCACATATGCCCAAGCCTCCTCATTTGGAAGAGGGAGATAGAGAGGAACAACAAAAGCCGGAAACCGACTCCAAAACCGAGGATGGTCAGAAGGGACCTAGAATAATGCGGAAAGCGGCATCAAGAAGTGGAGGAGGAGACTCTGCCGCAGAAAACAGAAGAATGCGGAGAGGCCGGGTGCTAGAGAAATATATGAACAAGGCATCGCTCTCACCACCAAAAACAAACCAAAAAGAAGCATCCAAGAAGAACCACGGATCCCCACTAATTCCCTTTGAATGAAATTGAGAGATGAAGCATATTTTTTAGCTTCTATGGGTTAGAAATGGATGGGCAAGACCCCCTACACAATACAATGTAGGAGATAGTCAGAGTTCCCAGCCAACTACCCGGCTACAATGGAGGAGAAAGCAAAGGAGGGGCAAAAGATAAAGAGCAGCCTTTCTTGGAGAGTGTTCTAGTTTGAGGGCGATGGGTAGATGTATCCGATCTGACTATTGCACTGATGTTATATGGACCTCAATTCAGACCAACTAGGATAACCCATGTATGATTACAGGTTGAGGCAATGGGGCTGATTAGGAGTTTGAGTAGGGGTGAGCGACTGAGGTAGCTGCAATGGCTATGAAGTGAGAAGCTGAGAACAAGAATGAGGCTTAGTGGGTTACAAAAAGAAGTGACAAAGAATTCACTAAACTTTATAGAAAAGGCCTCGCCGACACTTGTGAGACATCGATTAGCACTCCACAACACGATAATACGTCGAGTGCTTGTTTCCAAGCCTAATCATCCATGAGGTATGGTCGTATTGTTATCTTATGAAATGCCTTATATTACATATATAAAATGAAATACCGACTCTAGTCTTCTTTATGTGGATAAATGCAATAGTATTGTTGGGAGTACCTTGCATTGGACTTTTCCTCGCATTTCCCGTGCCTTTTGAGATAGTCCATATTATAGGGGAAACTCGTCAAATTTTTTCTAAGAATAAGCTGAGTGAAATGAGGATTCCTAATAACAGAACTTTACATTCGAGGAAGAATGTGTTCTTAAGGGGGATGATGTTACACTCGTAAATCTCAACATGCAAACATGGCCTATTCGCATGTTGGTTAAGAGTTTTAGAATGCCACATGCTAGAAAAAGGCCCGAGAGAAGATCGCATAAGCGCCAAGTCGGGCGCTGGGCTGCTAAGGCAAAATGCGACTTATAAATCGCTTTCTGTGAACGCGACTTATAAATTGTATCTCCATGAATGCGACTTATAGGTCCTAACTATATAAGCCCCAACTCGGCTCTTTAATGTTGTAAATTTTATAATCCAATGAAAACAGAGAAAATCATAGAGGAAGAGGAGTCCAAGGTTTCTTGATAATTCTGTCCGATTACGCCGTCAAACGCCGTTCAAACTCGAATTAATCCTAGATACCGAGGTATTGAAGTGAAGCAGCGAGCATTCCTACGAATTTAGTTTTGTGAAATTCGGCCGGCAAATCATCGTGCTACCGAGCTAAGGTAAGTGGAATTGCTCTAAATTAGTGTCAATATACTCCTTAGCCTTAAAATGAGCATTTCTCCTTCCTCGACTTCGAGAAATAGTGAGCTGACCAGAGCCTTTCGATAAGCCAAAGCTCTGGGCCAATATATATCGAAAGTGATGTTTTCTTCCAAAATATTAGTGTATTTAGTTCTAATTGATATATATATGAATGCAGCTGGGAGACAGCAAAAGTACCGCCTAACTACGCCGCTAGTCGGAAACTTCAAAGCTTGGTTGCATGTAAAGCTAATTTCCTTCGGCAAGTTAGTAACCCCAAATTCCATGGCTAGAAATATAAAAAAGGTATAAAATTAACATAAAAAAAAAAAGATTGAAAGGTTAAACTCAAAATTCAAAATAACAAAATAATAATATTTTAATTATATATATATATATATTCGTAATGAAAGTTAAAGGTGCCAAATACTCTATAGTCAAATAATATCACACGCATAGCCGTACAATGATAATATCCTCGTACATGATAGCCAGGACACCGACAACATCCTCGCATACAAAGATAGTCTTCAAACATGAGAATCGCATATTGCGTAAAAGAGTCTTAATGAGAAATCGTAATATGTATAGTATTTTCACTTTTAATCATGCTTGCTATATGTGATTATTGTTTGTTGAGACTTGTTTGTGTTGGGAAAGTACCTTGAGCGTCCTCACCACCCCGGCTGGTAACCGTGTCGACTCCACCGTGAGGGTGGGGGATACGTCACCCAAGGAGTGGCATGCCGTCCCCAAGAGGGACGAAGATGGGATGGAGCATTCCTATATCAGCCGAATGCCATAACAAAGATAGCTTACCCCGTTGTGCGCTGCACCTGTGGATGATTGCGACATGCATACGCTTACAATTTACAGATTACAAGATATGGAGTCCTCCTGCCTGCATACGTTATTTATATCATAGGCCATGGCCCGAGCCGGACACCCAGGGCCTGTGAGAGGTGCCTGAGTTGGGGTAGACGAGTGGAGTGATTTATTTTTGGATGGTTTTGACTCCTGTAGGGGTATTAGATTGTTTGTTGGTTGGCACCTTCCGGCTTATGGGGGCTAGTATTGGTCTCCGCTTGTTATATATATATATATATGTATATATATATATATATATATATGTTATTTATTAGCCATTAGATAGCAACATCGCCACGCGATGTGTATGCTCCCGCCTTATTCTCGCATGTGTAAAAAGCCCTGCTTCTGCATTCTACGCTGCATGGGCTTTAGATATCTTCATTGTCTCGTAGACTTAGTTATGTTGTTTATATCTCGCTATGACTGCCTTGCTCGCACAATTCTGGGTACTCTCAAAGGGCAATCGACGCCCGCTGGGGCGCCTCGCATTACTTTCCCGGGGCAGCCTACCATAGACGAGGAGCCGATCCTCATGATTCCAGCCAGCTCATAGAGTCATCAACTCCCGTCATTCTGAGCTTGATATTCAAAGAGGGGTGTAGTTCATTTTCTTGTTGTATAATACGGGTAGGTCGGGCCCCGCCCCGGCTCATCTTATCAAAACATTCTTAGAGTCTTGCGATTGTGTATATATCTCCCTGTGGTAGCTGTGTCGGTCGTGGGCCGTGCGTTTGTTTAGCTGTTTAGTGTTGTTGATTGTGCTGGCTGCAGGGGCCGTATTCGTATAGTGCAGTGGTGACCTTGCCGGCCGCGTAGATGTCTGCAAGATTCATTATATTGAGTTGGGAAGATAACTAGACAGCTTGGTGGCCTTGTCGGCCCGCAGGGTTTCTATATGAGAATGATTTGGTTAACTGATGTTACAAAGACAGGTGGCTATAGGCCCAGCCACAATGTGAGGCCGTAGATGATACTGCTATATAGCCCGATTCCATGAATCCGAGTTAGAGCCAAACAGCACCAGATGTGCTTAGGCACAGTAGTCTAGCAGTCCAGGTCCTAATAGGGCACCAGGTGCCAATCATACTCCCCAAAGGAGGGGCGAAAACTTGGTATCGTAGCAGGTCGTATCCTGTGGAGTCCGGCAAGCCGTACTAAGCAGTAGTCTTGTCTATAATGTGTTGTGCACCACATACTATAGGCAGGAGGCCAAAAAGGCATGATTGGATGGTTACTCTTTCTTCTCATTCAGTCGTGCCATAGGAGCGGTACAGTATAGAGCTGAGTCCCTAAAACTACTCCATATATCTCTTTGGAATGCGATACAAGCCGATCAATGATATCCTATCCCTGCGTAAGATCGATATAGCAACAGAGAGGGCACCACCCCGCCACAAGGTAACTACAAGAGCAACAGGAGGCATCAGGGACTCCCAACGTGATACCTTATCGGTACCATCCCCAAGTGATATATCGATAACTTCGCACAGGGAAGTCTGGAGCATAGCGTATAAATGAGCTGATTTTATTTGCTAAATATATAAGATCCGACAGTGATGATAGATAATATTAGATTATAGATAGGTGTGAGAAAGAGAGGGAATGTAGGATTCCCAATTTCCATCCTTTCGTGATGTGGTACGGGGCCTCCATGTTTTGTTTCAATGCTAGAAGTTCCTAAATTTTGCCTTTGATTCCAATATAGCAAAGGGTATAAGGATTGAGGCGATGTTTCCTAAAGTAAGCAAGAAGTGAAGATTGATTGCTGATTCCATAAAGTGTTAGAAGGAGTAAGGAGTCCCTATGATTACTTAAGTTGCGCAGACCCTCACGACATAAGCTGTAATGAGCAAGTAAGACCACTAGCTTACTCAAAGTGGGCGGAGAAGATCCACAAGATGGACTTCTAGTAATAGTCAAGTTCAGCCGAAAAAGGCCAAGTCCGTCATAACACGCTAACAACAGCAAGATATACCTGTAAGATAACAGTTATAATTTCACCGTGATACCGAAAGTAGGGGGCCAGTGTGAATCGATGGGTCCACTCTGCCGTAAGAAGTATGTCGGGACTTGACCAGTAACCTTACAATGTAAGGCAGTACCTTGAACCTGCAGCCTGGCTTTACAAGATAAGGGAGGAAACAAGAATACCAGATTTTCAAAGGGAAATTAGAATCACCTCCGTATTGATAGAATATCGTGTATGAAGGACTAAGCCTCATGCATCGATCAAGAGACAGTGAGATTGCGATTAGAATGTCATGGGTGGGCATTTCCGCCCGCCCTTACGAGAAGTTAAGAGACTGCTGACACAGAAACTCTAATCTAGTGCGGTCCGGAGATAAGGCCTAGAGATAGCGTGGCCTCAAATATAATGCCAAGTAAGGCCAAGGGTCTGGATGTCAATTCCCATGTTGTAAGAGTGGCGGAATTTCAAACAATAGAAGACCATAACTAAAGTGCATATGTTGTTGCTTCCGTAATGGGATGAAAATTCAATGAAATGATACGAGAAGGGCAGGAGATATCATTAGACCGTAGAAGCATTATATCATGTGTAATATGAAATTCAAGAAAGCATGTCGAGATTAAGTATTACTACAAAAAATTCAAGATTATTGTACGTAGTTGTTGATATATATATGTACCATAATGATATGTTGTGAGTAGCTGCCAATAGGGGTTACAATCAAACAGATTCTGGTTAGTTGCCAGGAAGTATAAGGCATCAGACAGTGACCCTTGCCAAAAAAGGGGGCAAAGTTAAGTGTGATTCACGATGAGGCCACAGGAACTCTCCTGGCTTTCGCCATTGAGTTAATGGACTTATATGCTTGCTGCCGTGATCTAGACTCTGTAGTTTACAAGTGTTAGTAACTCCAATTAGGTGGTTAGATGATAAGGGCGCGAAGTAGACGGCCCAAATCACTTGGGTTTCGTATTAAAGGTGGAAGCATCCCTAAAGACGCAATATTATCGTACAAAACTAGAATTAGAGACCGAATAGGCATACTGCAGGTTAGCAATACCAGAATTTTTCCAAAAGATGTTAAGTGGTTGTACATCATTTTACCAAAATTTCTCTTGTAGGTGTGAGAGTCGGCCTTAGCCAACTTAGCAAACTATTATGTGAAATACCCCGCAAGTTAGCCAACCGTCCCGCCGACAAACCCGTGGGTACCCTGGAAAGGGTCCACGTAGTCAGTGACGGACTAGTATTTCAGCTAGTTCTCGTAAGGTATTCAGATACAGAGTTCTAGCAGATGGCCATCTTTTACAATGGCTCATGCAAGACCTAGAATTTCCTAGAACAATAGTATAAATCCAAGTAAGTAATAAGGCGTAAGAAATTGGTAGTACTCGTCTAGCAATCGCTGTTACTAAGATGTTGAGATTGGGTAGGTTCCCTATGAAGATCCATGGACGGATCGCCTGAGAGTAAGTCGGACTAAGTGGCGCGCTTGGCAATTGTTCAATTAGAGGACAAACAAGTATCGGGCCCACAACTCGCATTTATGCATGAGCCTGCATGTCCGAGTAGGACATTTAGAGCACGTTAGACTACCGGCAGATTCGGGTCATTCAACCCAGCTATTCGGTTATTCGCCGTTATACAGCCAGACTATTAGAGATCATGATCATTGTCAGATCCTTTGATCAGATACGAGCACATGGGTGCATACTGCCTGCAGTTATCTCAAAGAATAAGTAGCCTTGGCATGCGGCCGAAGGTCGATAAGCTCTAGCTATACCGGTAGATTACCTATCGGGTTCTCCGGCATAATGCCGCCTTAACTGCCTGTAAAGGTAAATTGCAGGACAACAGAGCGGTAATTAACAGCACAAAGGTCATCATAGTTGTGGAAGCAAAGGGACGCTTCAAGATAAAGATCTCGACCGGTTTGGGTTTAAACATGAGTTCAAGGAAAAGTGTCAGACTTCCAGTAACCTGGATGAAGTGTTGCTACAATGGCCGCCTTTGTGTTCCAGGTCAAGTAGTGGCTTCACAAGCAGATTGGGCGAGGTATATTATGTGATCACGGGAAATAATATAGGTCCCGTGATACGCCTTATAGCCAAATTATCGTTGTCCAAGCTATTTGATACATTTTCATGTGATTTTATATAAAAGTGAAGATATGTGCCAACCAACATGATTAGCCTTGTTTTTGTAGGTTTTGATGACTTTGAGGAGCTAATTCATGAGCTGGGTGAAGTAGAGGCTTGGAGACGGGAATGGTCACGCGAACGTCGGCAAAGAGGAGGCCCAAACAGCCCACCTGCGCGTCGGCAACGCATAATGGCAGCAGGTTGCTCCGGCGACAGCCCCCATGCGCGCTGGCACGTGCCACGGCATGGTGGCACCGCGACTAAGAGGGTGTGACGCGCTGCCCAAGTAGCGTGCCACGTTGCCATCTCGGCAACATGCTGCCAAGGCTGATTTTTCGGGTTAAATTCCAGTGAGCCATGATGCCTCCGTGTCACGAGGCGTTGCTCCGCTGATACACTCGGTGGGACACTGAGCCGCTCCATGACAGACAATTATGCAATGCTCTCCATTTACTATAAATAGGACCCTTAGCTCTTATTTCCATTTGGGCCATGATTTTATTGGAAAACTGCATAGGAGTGAAGGGAGAAGGAGAACTCATCTAGGGTTTATCAAATTCCCTTCTCATCTACCAATCTCATGCAAGTATGTAGTTAGGAGTAGATTAATAGTAGATTTAGAGAGATTAACGTAGTTTTACACATGCATGGCAAGAACCCTTCCTCTCACAGAAGCTCTTCATTGGATTATGATTGTAATTCTATGATATTGTTTTGGAATTGAGTTATTGATTGTTGTTTTGCCTTGCATTCTCGATTTGTTGGTTGTTTTATGATTGACTCACTCATAAAAGCATATTTGTTAGCTTGGGAAATAGCTTTGAGGCTGCATTACCTAGGTCAGAACCTGAGAATGTGAGGAGCATGAAGTAATCTCGAGAGAGATTCCGTGTTTGAGCAGAAATATACCTAACACCTGTTTGGCCGACATACCTGGGGTTATGAAAGACCAACTTGGGATGTCAAGTAATTACCACTGAAGAAGTAGTTGGGCGGCTAGGGTTGAGTTAAATGGGTTAGACGCTGAAAGTCCCTGTAATCATTTCCCGTAAACCATGAACATGCAATCTTGATTGCCCGCGACTAGAAAATTCAACTCCCCTCTCACAATGATGCAAAGTTGAGGCCAGATTGCCGTGTTTAGAGGCTCAAAGACCATGAACATGCACCTAATTATGTGAAATAGAAATTGATAGTTCCATGCTTATTCCATTGCAAATCGTAGTATCGATGATTAATCGGTTTTAACTCTATGTTGTTCCAAAGCACTTTCTGCACATTTCGTTGACCCAAACTTAGACTTAAATATCCTTCATCGAAAATGTCTATAACCAACACTGTAGGTATTTAAGATTCACGCTATAAATGGATAGTTAGAGGAATGGGTCCAGTCCCTGTGTTCGACATTCCGGTTCTAAAAAGGGCTACTTATATTACTTGCACGACCCGTCACTCTGCTCATCAAGTTTTGCGCCGTTGCCGGGACCTGCGAAGTTTTGATAATTTATCTATTTTTGTGTGATTTTTGAATTTCCTTAAGTGTTGAGAAAACTTGGTCTTAGTTTGTCTATTTGCAGTTGACAGTTGTCCCGCCGAGCCGGCTAGAAATAGAGAGTTTGTGGAACCCGTTGCTTGAACCTAAACGTCAAATCCATTTGCAAAGGAGAGTAGCTCTAGAGCAAAAGTTAAAGAGACTTGGAAGAAAAAGGTACAACAACAATCCACCCGCCGGACAAGCACAGCTTGTCATCGAAGCAATGGCAGCAAGACTACCGCTGGCGAATCCTACTAGCGATGAATGTGACCTCTAGTATCCTTAAACCGGAGCCTGGAGGGAACTTTGAGCTTGAAACAGAATATGGTGCAGCTGTTACATTCTAGTGGCCAGGTCTTACTGAATGGCACATGAGGACCCGCAGCAAGACTTACAGAGCTTTCTTTGAGATAAGTGACACGTTTGTCCCCACCCCAGCGTGTCCATTGACATGTCCGATTGACCTTCCCATTTTCATTGTTGGGGAGGGAAAGTGGCTGGCTGAGCCACCTAACTCCATAACTTCATGGAATGACTTGTCAGAAAGTTCCTTATCAGATTTTTTCCTTCAGTAAGACTGCAAAGTTGCGTAGTGAGATACTCAAATGCGTAAGCCCGATGAGAACTTGTATATGGCTTGGGGGAAAGATTCAAGTCACTGTTGAGAGATTCCTGGGCCCCTATCATCAGCAATCAAATGAAGTGCTGGCCCATACCTTTGTAGAAAGTCTAGACCCACACAATAAAATATTACTAGACTCGCAGCTGGTGGCAAGCCTTGAAAGACGTATGATGAATTGTACACTTAAGGAACAGACCGCACAAGGAAATCCAAGAGGAAACAAAGAACTGTCAAGAGGGGCAGGAAGAAGAGTGTGGCTGACAAGCAGATGGTTTGAATGCCTTGCTAAAGACAGTTTAGCTTGCCTAACATCAAATGCTGACCTACCAATAAACCCAGAGTATGCACCCAACACCAGAGCTGTGTTAATGCAAATAACAAGCTACTGAGTTGGTGTGGAATGGTGGTAATAATGGGCAAAATGCAGAATCTTGTGGAGATAATCCGAAATCAGTCAATTTCGTTGGAAATGTGCAGAATCGGACTCTGAAACAACTCCAATGTAGAAATTGCTGTGGCCACCCGAATTCTTCTTGGGGTGGAAACCAAAGTGCACTCTTTATGCAACCTCAACAACATCGTGAGATTGCAGAATAGGTAGATTGATGTTAAGCAGTAGCAGCCGCATTGAGGAAACACTACAGAAATTTATGGAGACCCTGCACCGCTAGCAAAATCAAAGTGAGGATGGCAAAGAGACTTAATGAATCAGCAAGGAGCCACCCGTAATCTTGAAAACAAGTGGGTCAAACAGCAGCCGTCGTAATATGAGGCCTCAAGGGGGATTACCAAGGACGCAGATCCTAACTCCCCGGCATCAATGCCATCGGTCTTAGAAGCGGAAGGCAAAGAATATGCAAAGGCTCTAAAGAGTCGAGGAAGGTGCAGCCGGAATTGGTAAGACCAGACCATCCACCGATATTGAGGAGCATCAGAGTGCCGCAACAAAATGCGCAAACCATCATTACAGCCAGCACAAAGACCACCACCACCCTTCCCCTCACAGACTAAGAAAGAGCAAGGAGGAGGAATTCTTCAAAAAGTTCTTTGAGAGTTTCAAAGAACTTCACATAAATTTTCCTCTTATTGATGTTTTGCAGGAATGCCCAAGTATGCTAAATACTTGAAGGACGTGATGGCAAACAAAGCTAGATTGGTGGACGCCCAGACTCGTAGCACTGACTGAGGAGTGCAGTCACAGGTGCTGGAGCAAAATGCCAAAGAAGCTCAAAGACCCCGGAGCTCTTACCTCTCCCCATAAAATTGCAAAGCCGATGTGCTCCGAGTTTTGTGTGACTTAGGGCAGCAGTTAATCTAATGCCCCTATCCTTATTCAATACCTTGGGGCTGGGGAAGACCGAGACCGACAAGGCTGATGTTGCAACCGGGCCGACAAGTCGCGAGTGACACCGATGGAATCATAGAGGACCTTCTCATCAAAGCAGCTAAATTTATTATAATTCGCTGATTTTATTGTTTTAGATTTTCAGGTTGATGACCAAGTACCCTTAATCTTGGGACGGCTGTTCTTGGCCACCAGAGGAGCGTGATTGATTTGAAAGAAGTGACCCCTAAAATGAGGGTCGAGGGATGAAGAAGAAATCTTCCAGGTCTACCAAGAGCTAAACCCATCCGCACACTACAGAAACCTTTGTCAAGTTAGTGTGTTAGCAGAGGATAAGTGTGGGGTGGAGGATCTCACAGTACACGGCCAAAGGCACAAAGCCAAGTGTTCAAACTCTGAGTCTGACAGAGGGCTTCAAATTGAGAAGAAGTTGAGAAAGGGAGGAACAGAGTGGAGGTTGTTTCCTCTAAAAACAAAGAGAAGGAGAAGGAGATGGCTCTCGGGAAAGAGAACCCAGGTATGAGGATGTCCTGAAAAGGGCAGCCCACACATCGTGCAACGACGTAAAATAAGGCGCTCGCTTGGGAGGCAAATCAAGGGTACTGTGTACAATTTGTAAACTTTTAATTTGTTTGGATTTGGTTATTTCACTTTTGTTTTGTGTTTTTGTGGAAAGTTAGACACAGGTGGAGGGAAGTTTGAGCACTCTCAGAGGAGAGAGCTAGGAAGCATGGAAGATGAAAAGTGTGGGGTCGACCACCCGCTTGTGCAAATTAGAAAAATATGCTACTAGCTAGGCCTAGGTTCAGGAGTATTTCTCACCCTCTTGAAATGTTTTAATTCCGATGCCACGGGGACATAGCATGATTTAAGGTAGTGAGGGAAATTTCAATGAAATTTCAAAATGTTTGTGCCTAGCAAATTGTTAGTGAATGTAATGTCTGTTTGGAAAAATGAGAAAAAAATTTTGAAAAAGCCGCGGTGAGTCAAGCATGAATTCATCACCTGCTATTTTTCTTTTCGGGTTCTTTCCGACGGGGGTCTTTGAACTGGAAGAACAAAAAATTTATTTTTTATTTTTTCTTTTTTTTTTTCTTGTCCTGCATATTGTAATGTTTTAGTCATAGTTAGGACTATTTCCGACGATGGATGGATGACTCACCGTCTTGAGGAAAATTAGCCGATAGATGTCGGGTTTTTGAAACCATAGCTAATGGATGCTTGATGTTCTTGTTGTGTGCTATATGATTGTAAGAGGCAAGTGTGTTCATGTTGAAGCATGCCAGTTTATAACTTTGTTTGAGACACTTAGGCTCTTGAATTTGACTCCAATAGAATTGAAGCTTAATTTTTGAATTCTTGTGATTAGTCGAGTAAGAGTCTCATCGAATGTGTCTTGAATCTGATCATGTGCATGAGTGTAAGGTTTTTGAGTATTCTATGCTATTGTGGATTGTCTAGAACTTGCCTCGGTGAGTGTATGAAGCGAAATGAAGGATGTGGGAATCGAGAGATGATTTAGGCACTTATTTGAATTAACCTAAATTTTATCCCTCGCTTTACCTACCTTGAGAAATTAACTTAGTTAGCCCCCATGAGCCTTGAGCCTATTCTTGATAGCTGCAACATGTTTTCTAATCCTTTCTTTCATTAACCTTGAATTTGACCCAAAGCTCCTAAGCGCCTTGAAGAAGAAAAACTGAAAGAGAAAGGAGTGAGGAGAATGAAAAGAAATGAAAAGTATGTTGTAGAAGTTGAGAAAAGTTGTCAAAGGTGCACTTGTGTGAAAGTGGTTGATCATTATTAAGGAGTAAGAAAAGAAAGTAATGAAAATTATTTATAGAGCTCCTTACTGAGAAGTCAAAAGTGCCTAAATAAAAAGGGAAACAAAAGAGGAAAAAGAAACCATCATGATAACAAGGTGGAAGTAAGGAAGGGAAGTTCGTAATGAGGGAGTGATGTATTAAAAGCGCCTAGGGAAGATAGTCACTATTATCGTCATAGTAGTACCTACTCGTAATTCCGAGCCATGTTACAAGACCTACAAAGTCCTACTTGATCTTACGTTCAGACATCCTTAAATTGTGGAGTAAAACACTAAGGGCAAGCTTATGGGTCATGACATGAAGCATGTGAATTCTTGTGAGAGTGAGTGTAATTCTTTTTAAGTATACCCACATGTTGTGATGTAAAAATTGTTTTTGCGTGTGATTGGGTAACTCTCTTTCCGTGAGGGCACATGGTTAATGAAGGATAAAATTCATGTGGGATTTCTTAATCAGTTGATTTGCATGAGTTGCGAAGTTTGAGAGTCGATTCTTGAGGTTAAGAAGTCTTAACATAGCTGTATTTTCATAGCATGTCCTATTTTTAACATGCATCTTATGTAATCATTATAGCCATAACTTGTTCTTAACTTGCTAAATTAGTTATGTGGACTCCATACGCATGATATATAAAAGGGTTGTCTGACGAAATAAGGCTTTAAGTGTGGGGTTGTGATCACGGAAAAAATATAGGTCCTGTGATACGCCTTATAGCTTAAATTAGTCTGTGTTGTCCAAGCTATTTGGATACATTTTCATGTGATTTTTATATGTATGAAGATATGTGCTAACCAACATGATTAGCCTGTTTTGTAGGTTTTGATGGAATTTTGAGGAGCTAATTCATGAGTTGTGAAGTAGAGTTTGGAGACGGAATAACATCAATCAGCCGGCAAGAGGAGGCCTGTGTCACCCACCTCGCGCTTCTACATCTGCCACAGGCAGTGCTGCCCAAGATGTGACTTACCTGCGCGTCGGCAACGTGCCACGGCAGGCAGGCTGCCCAAGACAGCCCCCATGCGCGTTGGCAACGTGCCACGGCATGGTGGCTCCGCGACCAAGAGGGTGACGCGCTGCCCGGGCCAGCGTGCCACGCTGCCATCGCGGCAAGATGCGCCGCCGAGGCCGACTTTCTGCCAACTCCAGCTGAGTTTCGCGATGCCTCCGTGTCACGGGAGCAGTGCTCCGCGATACACTCTGGTGACACGGAGCCGTTCCATGACAGGCCAAATTATGCACGCCTCCCCCATTTACTATAAATAGGACCCTTTAGCCTATTTCCATTTGGGCTACGATTTTATTCGAAAACCGTATAATGAAGGAGAAGTGGAGAACTGATCTAGGTTTATCAAATTCCCTTCTCATCTACCAATCTCATGTAAGTATGTAGTTAGAGTAGATTAATAGTAGATTAGAGTAGATTAATGGGTTTTTATCTATATTGAATGGCAAGAACCCTTTCCTCTAGGTTGAAGCCATGGATTATGATTGTAATTCTATGACACCGCTTTTGGAATTGAGTTAATATCATTGTTTTCATCTTGTATCTCATTTGTTGGTTGTTTTTATGATTGATCATCATACAAGAATATTTGTTAGCTTGGGTAATAGCTTGAGAAGGCATTACCTAGGTCAGACATGAGAATGTGAGGAGCATGAAGTAATCTCGGAGAGGTTCCGCAGTTTGGATAGAAATATGCTCAACACCTGTTTATTGATAATGGGGGTTATAGCACTAACTTGGGATGTCACATCACCAATTAACAAGTAGTTAAGGCTAGTTGAGTTAAATGGCTAGATGTACGAAAGTCCCAATCATTTCCAACCACAACACAATTGATTGCCCGCGACTAGAAAATTAAACTCCTCTCTCACAATGATGCAAATGAGCTAGA
Source organism: Datura stramonium (assembly GCA_018107945.1). Classification (NCBI taxonomy): domain Eukaryota; kingdom Viridiplantae; phylum Streptophyta; class Magnoliopsida; order Solanales; family Solanaceae; genus Datura; species Datura stramonium. The sequence goes on along the minus strand of JACEIK010000118.1, from coordinate 131,032 downwards.
TTGCCGTGTTTAGAGTTCTCAAAGACCATGAACATGCAATTCTAATTATGTTAAATAGCAATTGATAGTTCCATGCTTATTCAATGCAAACTGTAGAGTATCAAAGTATGAGGAGATTAATCAGGGTTTTCTAACTCTATGTTGCTCCTAAAGCACTTCTTAATATTTCGTTGACTCCAAACTTAGACTTAAATATCCTTCATCAAAAATGTCTATAACCAACACCGTAGGTATTTAAGATTCACGCTATAAAATGGATAGTTAGAGGAATGGGTCCACCCTCAGGGGTTCGACATTCCGGTTCTTAAAAAGGGTTACTATATTACCTACCATCGCATACCTAAGTGTCTACCATTATGCCCATTATTCTATTCATCTCGGTTCGATAAAGATGTACCTATGATATGGAAGAGACTCCATTGGCAAGTCAAAGAACGAAAAGGGGATAGCAGAATTTGTAGCCCAAAGTCCTAACCGCCAAGAAGTAAAAGCCGAACACCGTAAATCTGGCATTGACTCGTGACATAGTTGTGCCTTCCGAAATGGGAAGCAATAAACATGGATTTTGTAGCAGGATTTACTCTGTACCGTGCATAGACATGATTCCATTTGGGTAATAGTTGACAGATTGACGAAATCACCCCATTTTCCGCCTGAAAGTTACTCGCTGAAGATTATGCCAACCGTATATTAGAGAAATAGTTAGATTACACGTGTGTTCCAAAGATCTATTATCTCCGCACAGGAGCACAATTTACACTAGATTTGGCAAAATCATTCTTAGGAGGTCCTGGGAACTGGCCAATTTGAGCACAAACACCCACCCTCAGACAGATGGACAAAGCTGAACGCACTCATTCAAACGCTCGAGGACACGCTGCGGGCGTGTGTGCTAGATTTTGAGGGAATGGACGACATTTGCCGCTAATTGAGTTTGCTTATATAATAATAGCTATCACTCAAATTTATCCCAGATGGCGCCCTTTTGAGGCATTGTATGGGCAAAATGCAGATCGCCAGCTTGGCTGGTTTGAAGTGAGAGTCAAGACCGATTGGGCTGTGGAGCATTATTCAATGTGCCGCAGGAGAAGGTAAATCTTTGGCCGTGAGGTCGCCATCGACTCCACGTAGCCGCCAAAATCGTATGCTGATGTGTAAGGCGCATAAACTTTGAATTTCCTATGTGAATGACTGGATATTCTTGAAAGTCTCTCCAATAAAAGGGGTGATGAGATTCGATAAGAAAGGCAAGCTTAGCCCCAGATTTGCTGGGCCTTATCAGATTCATTAAGAATAGGTCAAGTGGCATACGAGCAACTTTCTAATTTCCGTCACTCAGGAGTCCGGCTCTCACCTAGTTTCCTCTACGTGTCCACGCTGAGAAGTATATAGGAGACCCTTTGGAGTTGTCCCAGTTTAGGGATGTGTCCAGGTTAAGCAAAATAGCTGGTTTATAAAGAGGTGTACCAAAAGAGTCATACTAGACAGCAGATTCGCAGTTGAGAACTAAAGATATTGCTTCACAAAGTATTATGGCGTAACAGAACCGAGAGGAGATGACTTGGGAAACAGAGAATATAAGGAAAGTCGACATCCTCACTCTTGTTTCAAGCCTAATCATCCATGAGGTATGGTCGTATTGTTATCTTATGAAATGCCTTATATTAAATGTATAAATGAAATAGCCGACTCTTAGTCTTTATGTGATGAATGTTATAGTATTGTGTGGAGAACCTATTGACTTTTCGCATTTCGTGCCTTCGAGATAGTCCATATTATGTGGAAACTCGCCAAAATTCCTTCTAAGAATAAGTTGGAGTAAGTCGAGGATTCTTAAATATTAGAAGTTTACATTCGAGGTAGAATGTTCTTAAGGGGGATGATGTTCCACCCCGTAAATTCTCGACATGTAGATGGCCTATTCGCATGTTGGTTAAGAGTTTTAGAATGTCACATATGCTAGAAAAAGGCTCTGGAAAGATCAAACAAGCGCCAAGTCGACGCTCGCAAGGCAAATGCGACTTATAAATCGCATTCCATAGTCCCAATAATATAAGCCCCCAACTCGGTCTTAATGTTAAAATTTTATATAATTTCCAGCAAAATAGAGAGAAACCTTATTTAAAGGAGGAACGAAGGCTTCTTGATAATTTCGTCTGATTACGCCACAAACGCGGTCCAAACTCGAATTAATCCTATATACCGAGGTATTAAGCAGCAAGGGAGCATTCTAATGGATTTAGTTTCATGAAATTCGCCGCATATCAATGTGATACCGAGCTACGGTAAGTGGAATTGCTCCAAATTAGTGTCAAGAACTTAGCCTTAAAATGAGTATTTCTCCCTTCGACTTCGAGAAATAGCGAGTTTTCGGCCGTTTTTCGATGTCAAGTTTGGGCCATATATATCGAAAGTGATGTTTCTTCCAGAATATTAGTGCATTTAGTTCTAATTCGATATATATATATATATGGAATGCGCTGGGGAGAAATAGCAGCATCGCCGAACTACGCCGCTAGTCGGAAACTTGAAGCGAAGGTATAAAGCTAATTTCCTTCGGCGTTAGTAATCCAGTACACAAATAGCGTGTGAGGTGTAGAAGAAAGAATCTGTAGTCGAATTGAGTCCAAACATGGAGTTTGTGCTTGTTTTGGAATTTAGCAAGTATGTTTATATTGTTATGATATATATATATATTCGGTAATAAAAGTTAGCAAAGCAACACGTATAGTCAAATAATATCTCAGCTATGTGATAGCCAAAACATGCCGATAATATCTCGTATATAGTATAGCCAAAGATAAATGTATAACATCTCGACATGATAGTTCAAGATGAGAATCAAAGATAATGCGTAAAAGAGTTCGAATGAGAAATCAGGAATACGTATAGTATTTCTGGGCTTAAACATGCTTGCTATATGGATTTTTTGTTTATCGAGACCTCATGGTGTTATGAGGGCCCCTTTGAGCGTCCTCACCGCCCCTGGGCTGGTAATCAAAGTCAACCCACCTGAGGGTGGGGATACGTCACTCCAAGGAGTGGCATGCCGTCCCCAGTAGGACGCAAGATGGGATGGAGCATTCTATATCAGTTGATCAACATAACAAAGATAAATTTACCTTGTTGTGCGCTTGCACCCAGGGACAGAGCTTATAGATACGTACACAGTTACAATCTTCATAGATTACAGTACAGAGTCCTCCGGGCTCAGACACAGTTATTTATATCAGAGGCTATAGCCTGAGCTGAGACCCAGGGGGCCGATAGATACCGTAGTTAGTAGACGAGTGAGTGATTTATTTTTGGATGGTTTTGAATCTTAGGGTATTAGATTGTTTGTTGGTTGGCACCTTCCGCTTATGGGGCTGGTATTGGTCTCGTTTGTTATATATATATATATATATGCATATATATGTTATTTATTAGCTAATAGATAGCAGATCGCCACGCCGGCTGTGCATGCTCCTACCTTATTCTCAAAAGATGTAAAACTGCTTCGATTCTATCAATCTCTGCATGCTTCTGTATATCTCTACTCGCCTGCAGTTTCCTACGAAGTTATGTTGTTTATATCTCACTTTGCTTTGCATACTCGGTACCAAAGGGTACCGATGCCCGTTTGGGGCGCTGCATTACTTGCCTGCAGGTACTCATAGACGAGGAGTCAATCCCTGTGATTCTAGCCAAATTTGCTAGAGTCATCACCTTGTCATTCTGAGTTTGATATCTGTGAGGTGTAGTTCATTTTCTTTTGCTGTATAACATGGGTAGGTCGGGGCCTCCGTCCTCATCATCTTATCAAGATTCTTAGAGGCTTGTAGATTGTGTATATATCTCCTATGTGGGTAGTTGTGCTGGTCAAGGGGGTCGTGCGTTTGTTTAGCCGTTTAGTATTGTTGATTGTGTTGGCCGTAAATGACCCGTATAGTAGAGCGGTGACCTTGCTGCCGGTCACGTAGATGTTCAAGAGATTCATTATATTGAGTTAGAGTATAACTAGACAATATGGTGGCCTTGTCGGCCCGGCATAGGTTTCCATATATGAGAATGATCGGGTTAGTTGATGTTATTAGCATTGGTGTGGCTACAAGCCCAAGCCGGCTTCTGAGTTGCATTTATACCATTATATAGCCCATGATTCCATGAATTCGAAAGTTAGAGCCACCTGTGCACCAAATGTTCTTAGGCACAGAGTCTAGCAGTCTGTGTCCTAATAGGGCACCAGGTGCCAGTCATACCCCAAGGCGGGGCGTGACAAGTGGGGACTTACTTTTGTGTAAGGGTACATGGACTATGTTTTTACCATTGGTCCTGTGAACACATAGGTGATGACTTGATTGTCATGATAGCTAGATGACATGTCTTGATCCCCGAATATGATGTTTTGATGTTGCTTGTCACAGTAGTTGTTGATGTTTCAATAGGAAGGGTCAATAGAGTTTGTATATAGAGTACAAATTTATTAGAGTTTAATGTAGGGACCCAAGTTTATTTTCTAGTTGAGCATCGTATTTGTTTTTCTTTCCTTTGGCTCGAGGACATGCAAAAAGTCTTAAGTTGAGGTGGCCTTGATGTGCTGTGGATTTACAGCACTGTTGATGCTCTGCCAAAACTAAGATAATAGCATAGACTTAGGTGTAGTTATGTGGATATGAGGAACTTCTCCTTTGATTTTAGGATAAATAGGTGTTGGAACAATAAATTGCAAAAAGAAAAGAAAAGTGTAAAAAAGGGCAAAAGCATACCACAAGACTGGGGATGGACCTATGAGTCGTACTGAGGGCCTTGATGAGAAGCTGAAAGTTTAACCTAGAAGCTGATCCCATGAGATTTTTTCTACGGATCGTATCATGATGGTATGAGTCGTGGTAAGTCATTCATGATAAAACCTGAAGAATTGCACATTATAGTTGATTCTCGAGAATGCCCTATTGACCTGTGAGATGAAGGTACGAGTCGTACCATACTGGTCGTGGTAAAGTTCAAACAAAGTTCAAAGTATCAGGATCAAGCCACGGGTGTAATGTGTACGAATGAGGATGTTGGTACGAATCGTACCTTGGCCCAATACTTAGCCAAAATTCAGACAACACTCGGGCCACGAGTTGATGCCACGGTCCGTGAGAAGCCCTTGCATGAGTCGTAGATGGACCTGTGATGAGGTCGCCAGCGTATATGGAAAGCAACTCGTTAGTTTAGGGAAAAGGATTCTGTGTCTCTATAAATACTTTTATGTTTTATTTTTCATAGAGGACGAATAGACTTAATTCTAGTAGGAAAACATTGTAGTAAGCAATTTTACATCATTAAAAAGAGAGAATTGAGTTGATTCAACTCATGATCAACCTTTTCTTGAACTCATATTGTTCTTGTTACTTGTTATTCAAGATTTTGTAGTTTAATCTTTTTGAAGGAATCATTTTTCTCAATCATCTTTGTAAGTATTGTTTTATGATTTTCAATCAGTGAATATACCATAACCTTGCAACTATGAGAGGCTAAAACCTCCATAGATAGGGCTGTGGGAACTATGGCGGATTAACAAGTTAGGGTTTCAAAAAGTGAGCCCAAAAACCAATATTAATTACTTATATTGTAGTCTCTTCATCTTTAATGATTCTTAGCGGTGCGCAATGTTAGGAAGTGCCTGAATTTTACTTGCTTTGGTCGAAGAGGTAGAGATTAGGAAAAGAGAATTACAACAGAGACTTGATCTTGATGATCATTGTATTAACTTGAGTTGTTGTCACAGATAGTTATATCCTCGAACTTAGTGATAACGGGTTAGTCTAAAAACCTGCTGAGACTTGTGCTGAGAATTGAGGATAGTCATTCAATAAATTGTCTGATCGTTTGAATGAACCTAAGCAACCCTATAAGTAAGCATTGATAAAGACTTGTTATGTATACCCAAAGATGTTATGAATCCATGAGGAATACTATTTGAAAGTATGGTTTGAGCGTTATCAATACACAATCACAAAATATCAGGCGGTAAATAAGCAAGAAAATATCACATTAGGCCAACAAATATAATACATATATTGAAGAAATAAAGAGAGTCAAACATGAGTTAATATACAAAACTCGAATTCTTGTCAGGTTCCTAATAGAGTAGCTATCTATCACACCCCTTTTTCTCTTCCCCCATTTCAACGAGAGATTTTAAAAGTGTTTTTTCCAATTAAAGTGATATTTTGAAAAGGAATCATTCCATTTACAGAATGTCATTTGGAATTAAATTTTGAGTTTCCAACTCACTTTGTTGAATCCCTAATCAAAAGAAAAGTTTGACTCTAGAGTATTTGGTCTGCATACTAGAAAATTCGGGTGAGAACCTTTGCTGAATGAGGGGAAGGTGTCAGGCACCTAGAGTTCTATGGTTCTAGCACGGTCGCTTTATTGATGGCATTCAGTTTAAAAACTGAATCTTTGAATAAGATAAGTTTTGTTGGTGTTATAACCATTATTGCCTACCCGCTTTGTTTATTTATTTCTTCTCTTTTGAGACAAGGTTTAAATTAATTCACAATCTTCTGCCTCATTTAATTTGATAAATACGTAATTACAATGGGTGCTCTCTTTTAATTTTATATAATTACATCTTACAATTAAATATAAATATAGAATATATATATATATATATATATATAAAATTTTTTTAATTTTTTTAATTTTTTTAATTTTTTTATCTTTTTTGATTTTTTTAATTATATATTTAAATTAAGATAAGACTATGGTGATTTATAGATATGTAATAAAATATAATATGATTTATATCAAGAATTGTAATTGTTGATATATAAACTAGGGTTTTATTGAAGAACAAGAAAAAGAAAGAAAGAATCAAAAGGCTAACCGCAGTTACATAAGAGAATAAAAGTTGCAATTGATCTAGAATGGAAGGGATGCCTATAAATAGGCATAAGACTACCTAGAACCCTAAGGCCCATCTGATAACAATTATTATGGGCTAACACAATATGGGCTAATATCTCCCCTCAAACTCATAATGCGACAGTAATAAGCATTGAGAGTTTGCCACAAGAAAACGAAACTGAGACGCCGACCGAGCCTTCATAAAAAGGCTGCAATCCGCAAGGTCAAGGGAATGTGTGCTGAAGCGATATATGGTCCCGAAAATGGAGATGATGACGAGTGAAGGACAATCAATCTCAATGTGCTTCGTCCGCTCATGGAAAACAGAGTTCTTTGCAATTTGCATCGCACTTTGTTATCACAATGTAGAGGAGTAGGCTGAGAAATGTGAACCTCTATATCCGGCAAGAAGTCAAACAGAACTAAACAATCTCATGTAGTCACTGCCAAAGCACGATACTCAGCCTCTATGGAAGATCTAGAGACAACATCTTGTTTCTTACTTTCCAAGGATATCAAAGAATCTCCAAGGAACACAAAAACCAGTGTGGATTTGCGATCATTGCGGTCGCCATCCCAATCAAGATCACTATAGGCTCGCAACCCAGAGATGACGAGGGAAACAAGAGGTTCTCAACCGGGTGCCACGAAGATATCTCAAAATACGAAGAACAGCTCCCCAGTGAATCGAAGTAGAGCAAAGAATAAACTGGCTAACAACGTGAACTACATGAGCTATATCCTACAGTAACGGTAAGATACACCAAGCCACCTACAACAACCGATAAAGACTCGGATCTGTTAACAAAACACCATCACCAGGAGAGTACCGTGCATTGGTTTCAAGTGGAGTATCTGCAGTCCTGTTGTCAGAAAGGCGCGCCTGCTTAAACAAGCGATATATACTTAGTCCGAGAGAAGATATCCTTTCTTAGACCGAGAGCCACCTCAATACCCAAAAATAACGTAGCAGCCCCAAGTCCTCTATGGGCAAACCGATGAGCCAAATCTGCTTCAATGACTCAATACCATCATGATCATTACCAGTTATGTTTCATATCATCTACATATAAGGATAAAAGGATCTGCCTACACCATACTTCTAACAAACAACGCCGAATTATGGCTACTGACAAAGCAAGGGAAGTAATCATTGAAGTGAGAATTCCTCAAACCAAGCACGAGGGCTTTCTTGAGACCATAGAGCTTCTTTCGAAACCGAAAACTCACCCATTGGTGATCAATACCCGGTGGAGGAGCTGGCATGACTTCCCTGCTGGAGATCACCATTCGTAAATGCATTCTTGACATCCATTTGAAATATCTTCCACCTGGCCAAAACGGATGCAACTACAATCATAGTGCGAACAGTCGTCATCTTTGTCACCGGGGCAAAAGGTCTCATAGTCCATACCATATTTTTGTGAGTACCCTTTTGCCACAAGTCTAGCCTTGTATCGCTCAATGCACTTACCGATTTTTTTTTATCTTATACACCCATCGACAACCAATCATATGTTTTACCAAGTGGGAGGGTAACCAAATCCTGAAGGTGTGTGTCCGATGAGCAGTGAGTTCCTTCGCCATAGCATTCTGCCAAAGAGGATCAGACACAGCCTCTATAGGACTCAGTTCACAATTGATGTATGTTTGTAGTAAAGGAAGCAAATGGGGTGAGTAGGCGTAATAAGAAAAATCAGTAGTTTGGTGGACTTACTCACGAGTAGACCTCCTCGCAGGTGGTGGATCTCCAGTCTCGGGCGGGGTTGAAGCACCCCAGGCGGCACATCGAGTGGCACAGCCGAATCCAAACTGAGCCTTCCGTGTCAATGCTAAATGGATCAATACTACTCAAGATCCGACTTAGTAACATCATGGGATTTAGGCCTGGAATCAATAGAAAGGAATATGCTCCAAAAAGGTGACATGCCGTGAAACATATAATTTCTGACTGATAGGATCATAGCAACGATAACCTTTCTGTCCAACACCATACCCCAAAACACACATATAGCTGATTTTGGCTCCACTTGTTTCGCTCAACATGAGGACGAAGGACAAAACAAGTACATCCAAAAACTCGTAATGCAGTAATCCGGCATGTGACCATATAATTCTCGAAACGGAGACATCCCCTAAAGTCAATGCAGGGAATACGATTGATCATACATACAGCAAAGCAGGACCGCTTCCTCCTCAAAATTACTAGGAACCTCTGCAGAGAATAGTAAGGAGCGTGCCGTCTTTATCAATATGATGGTGCTCCTTCTCGCAACACCGTCTCCGCTGTGAGTATCCTCAGATAAGATGACTGGTGTATGGTACCACTGAGTGGCGTGGAGTGAATCATTGGAGGTATATTCACCCCTAAGTCACACCTTGAAACACTTTATCACAGCCGAATGTTGGGCTTAACAAGGGCTCTAAAATTGCTGTGAAATGCTGAAGAAGTCGACCAAGGTCATAAGATAAACCTGTGTATACCAAGTATAGTCATCTATAAACGAAACATAATAGTTCGAACTAATTCTTAGTAGATACTGGTATATCCCACACTCAGAATGAATAGTCAAAAGGAGCAACCGAATAAGACATACTTTTATTAAAAGGTAAGGCAGAAAATTTTGCCAAGCATAAATCACTACAATCGTAATACGAAGTGCTTAAATGACCTAAAGCACCAAGAGAGGCCAAAAACGTAAATGTGACACTGATACATGTCCCAAGCGGGAATGCCAAAGATAAAACTGCGACGATAAAGGACTCAAATGAAAAGAAGATAAATCACGTCGGAGGCGGCAATGAAGCAGACACTCCGAGACTCCGGTGACATAGAGTTCCCCCCAACCTACTCCGCCAATCCTAATCACCTTCGAGTGTGTTGGTCCCTGCATAAATACAAACAATAATCAGAAAAGAATACCCAATGACCATTCCTACACAACTGACTGACCGGCGTATTAAAAGTAAGTTTAGGAATATGATAGACATCACTATGTTAACAATGAGAAGTAGTGAATAACTTACACCTCGATCGGGGCATAGATGTAGCACCTGCATATAATGTTAGGAGTGGGTGAAATGGGTGACAAGGAACCAAAAGATGAAACATATGTGACATATGATGGGTCAGCACTAGAATCTAGAATCCACAAGGGACGTGGGGAATACCGATGTAATCGGGAGGGCAAGCCGGGGCCTAAGTCGACGCCGACATGGCAAAGAGGGATTGGATGCCAAAACCGTCTAAACTCGCTCAATACCCGTGGTGGATCCAACGCCGAAGGAGGCACAAAGGCTAGACTCAGCATCTACCGATGGTGCAGCAACAACGAACCGTGGAGGAGTACCAAAGGAGTGTACGTCCATTCTTCTCGTTGGCCGATCAAACTTAGCCTTGTTGGAGTAACAACGACACCGAGCCTTCCAATGATTTTTCCGCTTGCAAAATGCACAATCACTAAACGCAACTTAGGAGATCGTCATGATTGATTGGAAGTCTCGAGGCTGAGAAACGCTTGTGGTCCTGGACTCCATCCGGTGAAGCAAATAAACACAACAGGAGTAGGTGTTTTTGACACTTTATCCAATTGAGACTTGATATTTGTCTCTTCGCGACTGGGCCCATGGACAATCGAATCAACCGTGGGGAGGGGGGAGATCGATGAAGGATTGTTTCACGCAGTCCTTCAAAATCAGAACGTAATGCCATAAAAAATTGAAACCAAACAGTTGTTCTTCCCTCTCCTAGCAAGATACGGCGCAAAACCTTTCAATTCTCTTGATTCAAAGAAGGGCCAATTGATCCCACAACTTACATAGCAAGATAGAAATCTTGAATGCTCAGCATTCCCCGTTGAAGAGCAAGAATATCGTGATTCTAATTGGTAATCGCCTACGAAATTAGGACTGAGTGTACAGTCTCTCCAAGTGATCCTGCATTTCTTTAGTCGTGGTCAGTATTTGTCAATTGCATACCAATTGATCGAGTTAATGAGTTGTTAATCCAAGTGATAACCTTGGAGTTAGTAATTTCATAAATCCAACGACAATATAAAATTCTCATCATCCTAGGTTTGGATTTTGAACCCTGTGCAATATAGCCCTCATGTTTTTGCCACAAAGAAAATTCTTCTGCGACATAACCTAATACGCATAATTTCTTTGCCATCTAATCTTGAGTGTTAATGGATTGAGAGAATCATCCTTTCCAAAGCCCATATTGACAAAAGAAAAGCGAATACAACAAGATAAGCAATCCCAAAACAACGATAAGAATAAAATACCCTAGTCAAAATCAAACCAAACCAAACCAAGAACGCCCGTCAAAATCAAACCAAACCAACAACGGGCAAGAACAATAGATTCAAATAATTCCATGGAAGCATCAAACACAGGAGAACATCAACTCATCCGCGGCTGGGTGATTATTTACAAATAGGGGAGGATATGTTTATTTTGGCTCTAATACCATGTTGATATATAACAAGGGTTTTATTGAAGAACAAGAAAAGAAAGAACTAAAGGCCAACGAGAATAGAATACAATAATCTAGAATGGGGGAGGGGGTGCCTATATATAGGCATAAGACTACCTAAAACCCTAAGGCCCATCTGCTAACAATTATATGGGTTAACAATAATATGGGCTAACAATTAAAGCATATGACACCCAAAGAGTATTAAATCATGTAATCTAATCTCTTATTAAAATGAGATAAATATGTCACATGGGATCGTGCCTTAATGGCAAAGGAGATTTTGGCCTTACATAACTCACTTTTGAATTATGAAAATGTAGGATGAATCAACCCTTTCTTTGGGACATTAATCTACATAAATAAGGTATAGTGAAGCTAGTATTAGCATCTAATCACAATGTGTGTGTCGCAAGACAGTAGCTAAATGTGCAACAAGTAGCAAGTCCGTACGATTCTTAAATACTTGGTGTATTGTTAAACCTTTTTTTTTCATTTCAAAACAACTCCTCATGCCCCTCATTAGCCTCCCCTGTTTCCACCAATAATTAATTCACAAAACAGCCCCTAAAAATTCCGTCATTCCCTTAACATAATAAGAATATATTGAATTCATGATTTTTGATCACCATCCCTATGTTTTTAATAAATCAAGCTATAATTCTTTATCCAAACTTATACACAAGGAGAGATGAAAATGGAAGGAACCTTATCTTTCATAGTAGATAATTTTAAATCCTTTTGCTTGTAGTACTTTAAGAATTTAAACTTCTCTTTAAACTAGACCAAATAAGAGAGAAAAATTACTTAATCTACAAGAGTGATGGGCCGGCAAACTTGGGTTGGGGGGATGCCTTATTCCTTAAATATAAATAACATAATACTCTCGTAAAAGAAATAATCTAAAAAACCATAATCTTACTTACTTACCTTGACTGGTAAATGGAAGAACTTTAAAAATCCTAAAAAGGGTAGGGTGGTGACACTTAGATAGAAAGAGAGAAGAAGATTTGTGAGCTTAGAAATTATGATTTTTTTTCAAAGTATGAAATAAGAAATTTGGATCAATTTTCCCCTTTAAGGGGACCTCTTGACCGCCTTTCCTCTCTTTAAAATCTATCCACAAATTTGCCAAGTAGGTGAATGCACCTACTTGGACCAATTATAGGATTTATTGTGGTCTAAAGTGTTATTGGGCCTAGAACTAATTATACTTCCTAGTTTTCTCCTTTTTCTTACACTCAAGATAGCCCAAAAGTATTGGTCAAGTAGCTTAAGTAGGTGATCCACTTACTTTTCACTTATAAGCTTAATTAAGTTAAGCAATCACCTCTCTTATTTTATTATATTTTTAAAATTTTCACTTCTTTACTTGAATTAACACTTATGTACATTTGATCACTGTAGACTTTAGGCTCAAATACAACCTTATCATCTTAAGTGTAAATACTTTCTTCAATGTTAACTTAGTTGTATATGTATCGAAAGGTACTGGACATTACATCATACTCTCCTTAGAGTCATTCTTCCTCGAATGAAAGGTGTTTCTTTAAACAAGACTAATTATGGGATTCTCCAATTTTTTTTTTTAGAAATTTCTTTGTAAACTAGATTATTCAAAATCTATCAGCTAATCAGAAATACGTATAGATCAACAAGCCTCACAGGGCATCTTGATAGGTATATTATACAAAATGAGCACATGATAAGTAAAAACTTTATTTGGCCATATAATCAAATGAATTGTATATTAATATAGTGTAGCTTACCTTATTCCCCCCTGAGCAGATAGAACAAGATTCTACTCATGACTCATAGACCTGAACGCATGATATGTGGGTAAGATATCAAATGAATAATATACTATTAAACTTTAGAATCATATAATAAGAACACATGATTTTAGAACCTTTTATTGGTACTTGGAAAAAGTGTGGGTATCTAGAATTCATACCCTCTTATGTCTCCCAAGTAGCATATTATGTATTCATATCCTCCACAATACCATAATAGAGGCTAAATCTTTGTCTTCAATGTCCAAACTGGATGATCAAGAATGACTACAGGGATTTCTTCATATGTTATATCCTCAGTGCTTTTAATATCTTAAGGGTACAATAGAGGATAGGTCTCCCACACATTTTCATTATAGGGATACATAAAATACTGGGTGTACTGAAACTAATTATGGAGGTACCTCCACTTTATAGGCTACTCGGCGAAGTCTTTGCAAGATTTTGTAAGCCCCAGTATACTTCAGACTTAGCTTCTATTTTTTTTCTGAATCACATAATGCCCTTCATAGGAGAGACCTTTAGAAATACCCAATCATCTATTTCAAATTCTAAATCCCTACGGTGCACATTCGAATAGGATTTTTGGTGTCTTTGACCGGTCTTCAACCACTCATGTATTAGCTTAAATTTTCGACCGTTTGGCGGACTAAATCTAGCCCAAATAACTCCACTTCGCCTACCTCAAATACGCCAATAGGGGATCTACATCGTCGAACATATAAAGATTAAAATTGTGCCATCTTCATGCTGGATGATAACTATTATTATACAAAAATCCAGTAAGGAAAGATGCTCATCCTAGTTGCTTTTGAAATCTTAAGTACATGCTTTCAACGTATCTTTGAGCATCTAAATAGTATGATATGCTTGGCCATCTGTCTGGGGATGAAAAGTTGTGCTAAGATTTACCTGCCTACCCAAACCTTTCTAGAAAGATCTTTAGAAGTATATTATGAACTGAGCACCTCTATTAGATCTAATGGACACCAGAGTCCTATGCAATTGTCACGCCCCACCTTGAGAGGCCTGACTGACACCTAATGTCACACTGGAACCTGAGGTGAACTGGATAGGCTTATGCGCCTCTGGTGCATGCCAATAACTCAAATCAAGAAAACAACAAGCTATATCTTAGCTGTAAACGCAACCTCGGGCTGACAAGGCTACATAACCACCTGTAAAAGAAAACAGCTAACCCAACTAGTAAGGTAATAAAAGGGATCCTATGCGAGTCGACAAGACCACCATGCTGTCTAGTTAAAATAAAAAGAAGACAGGTAGTCATATTCATACTATAGACGACAAGACTACTAATTAGCTATCTAAACTAGGCCCCACGCGGCTATCACAGAGCATATAACATACATAGGCCCCATACATCCAAAAACAACCAACAACTGAAAGACTGTAGTCTATAAGCCTCTAAGAGTAGAATAATGATCGGGACATGGCCCCAATCTACCTAAAAGCTGTGCAACAAAAAGAACAAACCTTACTAACTATCAACTCCGTAAAAAAGGAACTGACTGAACTGCTAACTCTGCTTAACATCTAGGAAGGTCCTGAACCACGTCTATCCACACCTGCAGACAAGTAATGTAGTGCCCCAAGGATTGGCGTCAGTACAATATGTACCGAATATGTAAGGCAGTAATGAAAATGTCTGAATATAAATGATAAAAGAACTGAAAGTAAACAATAGGAAGGATAAGAGTTTAACCTGAATAGCCTCATAATATAAACCATAACTAACGAGTAAATATACAAACAAGCATCTAACTGGGGCCCCATAAGCCTGGAAGGTACAATCAATATAGAATAACCTATATGGGTCCCCATAAGTCCTGGAAAGTGCCAATCAATCTATATACACCTAACAGTATCCCTGAGGCTCCATAAGTGACTTCAACTATGTCTCAAATAAACCAGGTCCTCGGGAGGGTCGGTAATAACATCTTTAGCATAAAAGGAGTTTGTAGAAGACTCCAACGTGGCCCAAAGGATTTACTATAGTCCCTTTAGACACATAGCTCTGTAAGCAATTCGGTAGCTCGTAAGCAATACTGTAGCTCCGAAAGTAGTTTTGTAGTTCCCGTGAGTGATAGCAGCATCATGGCTCCGTAAGCAATCTATAGCCCCACAGGCATAAACGACATCCTAGCTCCATAAGTAGTTTATAGCTCCGTAAGCAGTTTGTACGATTAACAGCTCCTCGGCTATTTACAGCGAGGGGTTGTACGAAATATGACCTACCCCTATCAGGGATGTTATACTACAATCTCAAATCTATTCATAACAACTAACTACAACTTTTGAGTTTCTAAGTCACTACAGAAGTGCTAGTCTTATCAATGTTACGACAGAAATAACTTGCCGAAGGAATAACCTTAACATACCAACGAATGTCGATTCCCATTTATCCGGTTAGTTACAACCTGTAGATGGAAATTCCATTCAATTGTGGCCGTTATACTGAGAAAATAAGGCTATTTTCAATATTATAACTTGGCAAACAACAATATCTTTCAATAACCTTAACTATAATTCAACTCCATTTAATTCGATCGAAAACTCATAATTTTCCGAGAGTAAAAAAGGTGGAAATGCTTACCTATCACTTGTAGTCACTTAGGATTCAATTTGAAGTAATTTTGACAACTTTTACTCGGCGGAGTTCCGGTATTCTGAGTGAATTTTCAATAAATAACTCCGCAGGGATGTTCCTCGTAGGCTTAGAACTTGTTATCCAAGATGAATTTGCATTTGGACAGAGTTTAATAGCGTAATTTTGCTAAAAATCGATAGAAAGTTGAGAGAATATCACGTAGGGGCCGAGGGTTTGTTCACTGATATGTTGAAAATGATTTAAACTTCACTTAACACACATATATAGGTTGAGGGGTCGGTGGCCTAGGGGCCACGGTGCGCCACCTATAGCACCGACCAAGAGGCATGACGCATCGACCATAACGCTAGGCTGGCTGGCTGGCACAGCACCCAGTGTTCCTGGCCTCCGCCTCGGCCTCCTGCTCGCTCGATGCCATGCTCATATATTCATCCCCCGACCCCTTCATTGCATGCGTCGTACTCTAAAACTTTCAACATACGTACGCCCGTGTCCGTTAAACGATAAAAAATTATATGGTGTAACAACAATCACACTATCTCTTTGATACATAACTTCACATATTCTTCAAAAAAATTGGTAGTCTTTACATGTAGAAAGTGGGTTGACTTTGTGAGTTGGTCTACAATCACCCAAATTGAGTCATGCTTATGAAAGAAGCAAGACTTGTCATGAAGTCCATGTTAAACATCTCTAATTTTCACTCCGGAATATCAATATTCCGTGTTAAGTCATCAGGCCTCTAATGTTCAACCTTTACTAGCTGGTAATTTGAAAAATGTGCTACATATTCTACCACATTCTTTTTCATGTTCTCCCACCAATAGAACTCTTTAAGTTCATGATATATTTTTGTGGAACGAGGACGAGTAGAATACCGTGAATGATGTGCCTCAGCCATAATCTTCTCTCACAAGCACTACGACATTAGGAACGCATAATCTTCCTTGAACAGTAAGGTGCCATCTCCTCCTAGCTCAAGTTCTATGATTTTATATTGCTGGATCCCTTATTTACACTTCAATTACATGGGGTCATCATATTGCTTTTCTTTTACTTTTGATACTAAATATGATTCTATACTTTGAACAATTACTCTACCATCTTTGGAGTTCAAGAGCCGGACTCCTAAGCTAGATAATTTATGAATTCCCTTGGCCATTTCTTTATTTTCTATCGGAAAATGGGCTAGACTTCCCATAGACATTTGGTTGAGAGCATTAGCTACAACATTAGCTTTACATGGGTAATAGAGGATATCTATATCATAGTCTTTTATCAATTCCATCCATCTCCTCTACCTCAAGTTTAACTCTTTCAATTTAAAGATATGCTGCAAACTCTTGTGATCGGTTAATATATTATCATGAACCCTATATAGATAGTGCGGTGCATCTTTAATGCAAATACAACTATTGTCAAATTTAAATTATGTATTAGATAATTCTTTTCCTGCTTCTTGAGTTGTCTAAAGCATATGCATTTATCTTTCCGTGCTGCATCAGTACACAATTCAAGTCAACATTGAAAGCATCACAATAGATAACATACCATTTGGTGCCTTCGAGCAAGGCTAATACTAGTGTTGATGTCAATCTATCTTTTAACTCATGGAAACTCCTTGCACAAGTATCTGACCATTGGAACTTGGCTGCCTTCTGGGACAACTTGGTTAGTGGATTAGATATAGAAGAAAATCCCTCGACAAAGCTTCTATAATAACCTACTAGCCCCAAAAAACTACGTACCTCTATGGGTATCGTAGACCTAGGACAGTTCTTCACAATATCAATTTTCTAGAAATCCATACTAATGGCTTCACAAAAGATCACATACCCAAGAAATGCTACCGAATCCAACTAGAACTCACATTTGAAGAACTTGGCATATAGTTGGTGATCTTTGAGGGTTTTGTAATACTGTCCTGATATGATTTGCGTGGCCTTCTTCTACATTAAATATATAAGAATTTTGTCTATAAACATAATCACAAACAGATCGAGGAACGATCTTAAAAATCCTATTCGTAAGATCTATGAAGGCTACTGGGGCATTTGTTAAGACGAATGCCATTGGCAAGAAATTCAAAGTGCTCGCATCTAGTCTGGAAAGTTGTCTTTGGAAAATTTGCTTCTTTAACCTTTAGCTGATGATATTCGGGCCTCAAATCAATTTTTGAGAAATATTTGGCACCCTGTAAATGATCAAACAAGTCATCTATTCAAAAAAGTGGATATTTATTCTTTATTATGAATTTATTCAGTTGTGAGTAGTCTATACACATACACAATGAACCATCTTTATTTTGTAAAATAATATGGGTGCACCCCAAGGGGATATACTAGGTCGGATGAAGCCTTTGTCAACAAGATCTTTGAATTGTTCTTTTAGCTCTTTCAACTCTATTGGGGTCATTCTGTATGGTGGAATAGATATAGGCTGGGCGTCGAGATTCACATAGATACCAAAATCTATAACTCTATCTTGTGGGATTCTAGGAAGTTCCACAGGGAACACTTCATGATATTTTTTTGCAATTGGCACAGGTTGAAGAGTTGGTGCCTCCTTTTGGGCATCAAGATCCCTTACTCGAAATAGGTGATGTGTCGAGAATTAGAGACACATCTTATCTTCATTTCATAGCATTTTTCATATTTTTAGGAGTTAAATAAAGTGGAAACTAACCTGATTATTTTATGTTTCAGGAACTCAAACAAAGTAAATATAAAAGGAGTTAAAGTTAGAAAACTGACCAAAGGATTGACAATCTGTATAATAGACGGTCTGCATCATCAACCGTCTAAGTCCACCAGACGATTCTGGAAACCAAGCTGACAGAGTCTCTAAACAATGGTTAGAGGAACAAACCGTGTTCACAGAAGACGGTCATTCAATTGAAAGATGGACTCAGGCTAAGAGGAAGTGGAATTCTAAAGTGCGGTACAAGGGATGACTCGTCTTTCTCAAAGATGGTCTGTTGATCAATGGATGACAAGATGAGGACAGAAGCCACTTTGCAAGTACGGAGCAAAGGACAATTCGTCCTTCCAAAGGACGGTCCATCCCTCCATACCTGAAATCTCAAAAGTTTGAATTAATTGGGCTTTTTGGAACATAG